>CM053784.1:504729813-505329813 GCA_028749045.1 Cupressus sempervirens
CTTTAGTTGCAAATAGAGAATTGTTGTGGTCAGGATTATCTATGGATGCTTTTTATTTTCTCATGGAGATTTGATGCTCTTATTATGGATAACCTTTTGATATTTTTCCAGTCGCTTGTATAGGATTATGATGATTTTTTGATTTATGATTCCATGACCTTAGGGTAGGTTATCTACTTGTAGTGTCGAGGCCCTAAGAGGCTACTAGGGTAACTCATTGTAATTTGTTTTAATAAGTGAAAACATTACACCTAATACTAACTTAATGAACCTAATAAGATAATTGTTTGTTCTCGCCCATGCCTCGAGTGCTAGTACAGACTAGGATGGGAGTAGAGAGAACTCTTGGTTGTGACCTTGCATTCCATAGTATGCCTTGTCTATATGAGAGGATGCTAGTGGTTGCATAGGGATCACTAGGGGGTCAGGGTCTATTGAGAGACTACCAAGGTAACTCTAGCGTGATCCATGCAATGACACTTTCCCGCTTACATAGTAGGTTTCCTACATGTCTTTGTGTGCCTCTTGGATTTGATGTCAATTTGTGATTGGAACCTTTGAGTTAGTATACTTTTAGGATTCCTAGACTTAGAGAGTGTTTGTGGTATGTGGTTTGATAACCTATTTTGGGACTTAAGATTATCTCCTCAGCATGGTGGGAGTGGACCATTTAGGTTCCAAGCGGTCGAGTGGAAGTGCTTTTTCACTCTTACCATTTGAGATTCATTTGAGACACCATGGCTGATACATTCTTTGTTGGCATCTATCTTCATTTTGTTCATGGATTATGATGGTGGACACGTATCCTTACATTGATGATTTGCATATGTTAGATGATGTTATCTTATGCTTTATCTTGCATGTTAGATTTCTTTCTGCATATGATGTAGTCTGATTTAGGAGTGACATTCCTACTATGTTAATATCGATGATCTCTTCGGTGATTTGGGATGTTATGCATGGAGGGATGGCTAGGGCCCATGATGGTCTAATGATGTTATTTATGGTTGGGAGGAACCATGCACTTAGTTAGTTATGTTTGTGATCTATGGTTATCGGTTACAATGGATGTTTCTATCTTTTATGATGATGTATCATGTATGACATGTGATTACATTTACTTTATTGTATCATGGATTAGAATAAGGATGATGATGTAATTTATTTTCACACATGTATATTCTTTTAAGCCTTTTATACCCTATGACATGTATAGTGGATGATTGAGCATTAAAAAATTTAATGTATGAAATTTGGACTTTTTATTATTATTTTATGTGGACGTAGTATTAGCTGGAAATTTATATTAATTGATTAAGATGTGATTCAACATTAATGGATCCTTGAAGAATGTAACCTGTTATGTATGTTTATGTTTACTTTTAGTTGAATGTTGTTATTACTTCCGCTATCATGTGTGAGTTGTAGATGGTTTAACATTCATGTTTGAAAAAAAAAAATGCTACCAAACTTAGTAAAACTTTAGGTTAATTCTTTGGATCCCTTGGCGGGACATTACACATGAGTTGCAACAAGCAAAACAAAAATGTGATTGACAAGTGTCATTTACACAAGAGATTTACATATACCAATCAGGAAAGACAAAATTGTGAATAATAGAAAGACATGTAGATCAAATATTCTTTTGCGGGTCCCTTTTTGTTACATCTCTATTTTGATTTGACTGCTACTTTGATTCCTCTGTGTATGCAACTACTAAGCTTACCAATGATGAAATGAATTCTAATGATTGCAAACTAACCTCAACCCATTGGTTTCACCATGATTATACTATACTATGAGAGTCACTTTATCTTTCACTCTTCCTTGGTCATATCAGCATTCTAGGGTCATGGGATTATCACTTAATATGAAGCATCTGAGCTTGGAGGTGATGTTGTTGTCAAATATAACAAAATGGGCATTTTCTAATTCCTTAGTCATATCTACATTCAAAACCATTCCTCTACTAGAATATGTCCCCTTTTTGAAAAGAAAAATGTGCATTAACAAAAGGTAAGCATAATTATACACATGAAACTCATGGGTATAAAATCTTCTTCACCCTCTCCAAAGACTCTACATAGGGCCCTATATGTCTCTATTGCCCTGGCATTGAAGAATACTTTCTTGAAAAATTCTTTAGAGAACGATGTTATTGCTGATAGGGTTCTAATTTTGCCAAGTTCACCCTTTGCTCTTCTCACTACCTTAGTGGCTTGATCATAGCTCTTTGCCATAGTCTTAAGGAGATCATAATCCATAAAAACACTTGGGAATACTAGTCTTCCTTGGTCAAAATTCCATATAATGGTATGTGGAACAAACAACTTCCTCTTTGCAAACCATCTTTTGTACAAATTTAAACCAATTTGTGAGGTATTAGCATCCCAGACCCAATTACCCTCATTAAGAAATCCCACTGCTATGCACAACCTAGGATTTAATGAGTCCATGGGAAGCATTTTTTGACTATATCTTGCAGGACTGGAGCACAACATAAATTACAGTACAATTACTTACTTGAAATTATTTCTTATTCCTTTCTGTAATTCTACAACTTCTCCTCAAACAAATTGCTTCACACACCTACCAAAATCAATAGAATCTTCTTATTAATTGCTTCTACTTAGAAAAGACTCAAAATCTTTGTTTGCACAAGGTGGAACTAAGAAAATATTTTGTCTCATACTGTATTTTTTTTACACATGTGAAGCTTTCATATCTAATATAAACACACAAAGTGGCACCATCTTCTGTGTTTCAATCTACACCATTGATCTTTATAAATCCTACGACCAAGGGATGTGGAAAAAAGTGACTAGTGTTCCACTTAACAAGTTGGCCAGTCAATCCAATGAGAACTAACCATGTATATAGCTCCTTCTTTGATGGCACTTCCATCTAGACCCACTGGCAACTGAGAACATGTGTCAACAGGTCGCTACCTCACAATACATAAAGAATGAGCACCTTGCCATAGCGAAGTAGCGACAATCGTTGATTCGATCTTGATCTTGTGGATGACATGTTACTGCATTACTTAGAAGAATAGTGGTGGGGCCCATATTCACTACCTTTTTGTACATATAGAATGAGTGCCTCTTCATAGAGAAATAGCAAGAATCGTTGATCTCGGCATGATTTGACAATCAGAATCCCTCCTATGTTTTATGAATGGGGCATGGGTCCAAGATACTAATGACCTAACAAATCCTACACAGCTGGCAAAATAAAAACCATATTTTAATCCCAGTTACCTTTCCATGTTGCTTGGGTCCCACCGTATGCTCATTTCATGGAAACTCACTATGTCTCTAACGGCAAGATGCCTAAATTTTTTGATAACGACGTAGCGAGCTCCGGTGTCTCAACAAAAACTTAGCGCTGAAAAATAAAAGCATGTCACATCACAATTACCCACTTCATGGTTTTGACACAATAATGATATCATGATTTATTATGCCACTTGGAAATCTTAATGACCACCAGGAAGTTTGGCGGCTATCATGACATGGGTTTCTAGGTTGGTCACTACTTCATTATTAACAAGAAGCTTGATTTTCCTGACAGCAACAATGCGACTATCAATGCCTAAAAAAATTTTAGGATCCCTCGTTCCTTTTCATGTTTAGGTAGAAAAAACAAAGTACAAGTGATTGAAAAATCTCACACAAAACCTTTAAGGTCACCACCTCCATCTATCTGGGCACCGCAGCTTAGTTTAACGATAGTCGCTATGTTGCAATGGTTATTTCACTCACATCTTATCATAACAACAAAGTGACAACCATTGATCTTGCCACAATTAGGCGGTGCTCCTTAAAAGGAAAAGTGATGCAAGGTGCAAAAACTAAGGAACATAAGGGAACATTCAAAAAAAAATTTAAAAATCACACCTAAATTCAATTAAAAAAAGGAGACTAGGGTTTACTTGGGGTTTTTTTTTTACGGTTTTTTAAAACTATGAAACAAAAGCTCAAAAACCCTAATTTTAACCAAGGACTCAAATCTAACTTTTATTTTACCATGATTTTAAGGAAATTTATTCTGCAAAAAAATTAGACCAATAGTGGCTCTATCTGGGGATGATAGACTACTTGAGTCTATACAAGAATTCAGAATCTATGGAAGAGCAGACCACATACTTGACTTTCTAAATGACTTCTTCAAAGAGCACAAAGCAACACATAGAAACAAGAAACCAGACTATATAGAGAAATTTCCAAGGATCTACAAAATATACACAATGTATGAGAACACAAGGAAACCCTAAACTATTATTCATGGAAAAGTAGATACCTTAAGAAAAGTATCTCTTCAAGAACTATCCATGAACTGGCAATTCAAGAATATCTCTAGTTAGATCTCTCAAGAAATATGAATCTTCTCCACTTGTATCAAAAATATTATATGGGCCAAGCCAGATTAGGTCAAATTTACCATGCTTTCCTTTATCTTCCATTCTAGCATTCCACATCAATACCATGTTACCTATTTCAAATTTCCTCCCAATGGATCTTTTGTCATATAAGTGCTTCATTTGTGATTGTAACTTTGCATTTTAAACATAAGACTCTCTCCTTGCTTCCTCTAGTTGTAATATATGATCCATTATGAGTTGCATTTCATCAATGATATCATCTTCATACAATTGAACAAACGTATACATCTCTTTTAGGTTATTCTATGGAAGTCTAGCCTGTATACCATAAACCAGGTCAAATGTAGCACATCCAATGGCCTTTTTTCACAGTAACCGTATCAACCCAAAAAGCTAATGGAAATTTTGAATCCCAAGCTTTCTTATTTTCTCCTAAAATCCTCTTGATGATTTTTAATATACTCTTATTACTTGATTTTTCTTGACCATTTCCTTAGGGATGATAGGGTGATTATGTGTATGTTGTAATGCCATACTTGTTACAAAAGTTTTTATATTCCTCTGATCTAAAACACATAGCATTATCAATTATAATCCTTTGTGGGCATCCAAATCTGGTCACAATATTATTTAGAATGAAATTAATCACCACCTTACTTGTTGCATTCTTAGTAGGGACTACTTCAACCCACTTGGTGAAATAATTAGTGGCTACTAAGGTCCATGAATGTCCAATACTGGATTTATTTATGATCTCACCTATAAAATCAATCATGCATTGTTAAAATTGTGTCTGCACTTCAACTGATCTCAATGGAAAATTCCTAGAGCATTTTAACTTTCCACTAAACCTTTGACAAGCATCACAAACTTTTACAAACTCGCGAGTATCTCTAAAAAGTGTTGGCCACCAAAAACTAGCCCTAAGAATTTTATGAGCAGTGGTTTTAGCCATATAATAACCACCACACACACCTTCATGCATATCTTTCAAAATTCTTTTAGACTCAATCTCATCCACACACTTTAAAATTACCCCTTCCATATTTCTCCACCACAATTGACCCTGCACTATAACATACCTTATGGCCTGCAACTTGAGGGATCTTTTCTAGTTATATGTTAGCTCTGATGGAGATTTCATGTTTTGCAAATAATAAATACATATTTATGCCACAAAGATTATCCTTTCAACTATCAACAAGTTGGTTAATTTGGTTTGCCTCTAGATTGGCTTCTGTCATCAATTTGGCCAAACCTTGACCCCTAAGTAGTTTGGTAATCTGAATATCAATATTAAATTCTTGTATCCTATTAATCCATCTATGCCTCCTGCTAGATACCTCTATTTGTGAAAAGATGTCCTTTACAGCAGCAGTAGGAAAAAAGGAAATGATAGTAGCTCCCATTAAGTAACATCTAAAAGCCTTAACTCCTTTCACCACTGCATATGCCTATTTTTCATTGATGCCATACTTAAGTTTTTTTGCTTGCAAAGACTTATTGAATAATGCAATGGGCTACTCATAACCTTCTTCATTTTTCTATAACAATACTATAGAAATAGTGTGAAATGAAGCAAAAGAAAATATATGCATTTTTTTATCATAATTTGGAGCTCTGATAATAGGGGCATCTTTAATAGCTTGCTTAATTTTATAAAATGCAATACTAGGTTCACCATCCCATTTTATCTTAGATCCTTTCTTTAGCATCCTTGATATAGGCCTACTAATTTCTAAAAAAATTGTCACAAATCTCCTAAGAAAGTTGATATGTCCAAAGAATGACTGAATGCCTTTAACACTCTTGGGTTTCTAAATCTTTTCCATTGCTTCTACCCTTTCAAGGTCAATCCTCACTCCATGCTTGCCAACTAAATGTCCTAACAACTTTCCTTCAGTAACGCCAAAGTTACATTTCCTTGGATTTAAAGATATTTTGTATTTAAGGGCTTTGATAAATGCCTTTTCCAAGTGCATGCAATGATCATTTTCATCTTTGGAATAAGTAGTGAGGTCATCTTGATATACAACTACAAATTTGTCAATAATATCAGCAAAAGCCACATCCATAGCCTGTTGAAAAGTAGCTCCAGCATTAGTAAGTCCAAAAGGCATCTTGACATAAACATTAGTACCCTAGGGAGTATTAAAAGTAGTCTTGAACTATTTTAATTCTTTAACAACCACTTGATCACACCCTAAAAATCCATCCATCATAGACATAAGCTCAGAACTAGTAAACCTTTGCAACATAGCTTTCATGTTTGGTAGACCATAATTATCTTTTAATGAAGATATATTAAGATTCCTAAAGTCAACACATAACCTTATATCTCCATTTTTCTTCCTAACAGGAACTAAATTGGATACCCAAGAAGAATTTCTAATAGGCGTTATGTTTCCTGCATCTCTTAATTGATTAGTTCCTCTTGCATTTTGGGAGCCCAAGTTGGATTTATTGGTCTTTGCTTCTGCCTAAAAGGTTTGGCATCTAGTTTCAAAGGGATCTCATGCTAAAAGAGATCTTCCCTATAGGACTTTAGGTCATCATATGACCATGCAAACACATGTCTATACTTCCTTAGTAGGTCTATCAAATCTTTCCTAATTTTGGGAGGCAATTTCTTACCAATATACACCCTTTTAGGTGTTTCTTGAGTTCCTAAGTTCATCTCCTCCAAATATTTGGCATTATATTCATTAGTATTCATTTTTGACCTATCCTAGTTGTCAAAAATAGTTTTTAAAACAACTAAACCCTTTGGGATTTTATTTGTCTTCAAATGCACAACTTCCTACCCAAAAACAGTATCTTTTTCATCTATATTCTCTACATAAGTTGCACAATCAATTTCTTATCCTAAAAAAATATTCTCACCATTCAAAAATCTCAGGATATCCTTATCATCTTCAAAAATTTTCCAATTCTAAATATTATTAGGGACAGAAGGTCTAGTTTAAATCTCAATCTTAGACACACCAGCAAATGTGATATCATCAATTTTTATTGCTATGTGTGCTAGTAAATCTGCCATCTTATTATTTGTCCTATCTTTCCAAATTATCCCAAATGCATCAAAACATTCAATCATGTCCCATACTACATATCTAGACTATTTTAATCTTTTATTCTTTGACACATAAGCATTTCTTACTTGGGATACCACCAATTCAGAATCTCCTACAACAGGTAAACACTTTATCCCATGCTTATGAGCTAATCTAAAACCTAACAATAAAGCCTCATACTCTACTATATTGTTAGTACAAGGGAAACTTAAAGTAAAGGAGAACTTGTATGTTACCCCTACTAGAGATATCAGCAAGATGCCTACACCAGATCCACCTTTGCAACATGCACCATCAAAAAATATAGTCCATAGATCACCCTTATCTATTTTTGTGTCAGCTTCCATTTCCATTTGAGACTTATGCTTGGATTTCTTCAAATTCAAAACCTCAACTCTGAATGCATTAATATTTGTATCCACAAAAATGTTCATATTGCCTTCTATATCTTCCTCTATCATGTATATACTTTTAGGCTCCCTATTGACTTTTATCGAATTCCCCTCAATATTAAAAGTAGTGAATGACAAATCACATTGTAGACTCCCACCCATGGTAGCACTCCACTTTCTTGATAACAACATACCATACTGAGGTAGAATGTCAATGACCAATACACTAATAGTAAGTTCTTTGTTAGGATAGGTTGTTAATTTATATGGCAAAGAATTTATAGTTCCTATGACTGTAACTTCTCTTTTATCCATAGCACAACATCTTCCTTGAGTAGTATCCACCTTTAAGCCTAATTCCTTCATTATTTCAAAAGGCAGCAAAGTATTGGAAGCACCAGAACCAATCATGCAATTTTTTAATGTTTTACCATTTACTAAAATGCTCAAGAAAAATGGTTCAACATTTCCCAAACACTTATTTATAGAATTATCCATAAACATTTGAGGAATTTGAGACACAACTACTTCAGCTTCATTGTCCCTTAGTTTTTTTCTTTATTTCTCTCTTTGGGATTATGGTTTTCATTGCACCCATGTCTCACATTTGTACCAGTATTCCCCAACCATGCTAAAGCATTATTTCTATGTTTAGGGATCCTTAATAATACAAACAAAGGAACTTTGATGGTGATTTGTTATAACATTGTAGTCATATCTATAAAAGAATCAGATGGGCTATCAATAATAGTACTTCTCTTATCATAATGTTTATAAAAAATACTTACATCACCTTGGTGATTTTTATCACTTGTAATGATTTATTTTGGTATCTTTTCATCTAACTTCCTTAGAACATTATTTGGAGACTTGCAAACTTTAGGATTATCTTCCTTCTTTGGTTTCCTCTTTTTATTTGTAATCTTAACCTTCTTAGCAAGAGCCACTTTAGGTTTCATAGCTTCCCCCTTTTTAGGATTAACTCCCTTTATAAACATACTAGCCACCTTATCATTGCCTTCCCTTTTACCCATGTTTCTAGTCTGTACTTGAGCTATCATGTTTGTAGTAATTTGGTCAATCTCTTCCCTAGAGGGCTTCCTTAAACTGAATTCTTCTTTGGCACTTACCATGTTACACATAGTGTCTTCAACATCACTCTCATCAGAGAATACATGTTGTTGCACTTTATTCTGAAATTGCATTTTCTCATTTACATCTCTGTCATGATCCTTACAGTCAGAATAATCATAATGTGATTCAAACATGTTACACCCTACATCCTCTTGGTTTTCTTCATGTTCTTGACATTTTTCTACTACATTCTAATTTCCATGGAAAGACAAGGCTATTGCACAAGATTCAGGAGCATGGGGCAATTGACACACAAAACACCATAAAGGTTCAATAGTAAATTCAAGTTCATCTACTACATTCACATAATTTTTAGAAAAGGGATCAGGAGTGACCTTTTTGTTAGTATTCTTGGGGGAAGGGACATTAGGCTAACCATATTTCCAAGTGGTATTATAAGGGAATTTTTGCAACCTATTCTATCTATTCAAATTTGACTAATAAGGGGCCCTATTTTCAGTGGGATTCGTATCATTTTTTACCTAAGGGATATTTAGACTCTTTATAACATTTAGAACTTGAGCTATCTCACTAGGCTCTTGTTTCTTCCCACCTATACCTTTGTTATCCTCTTTTCTATTTCCCTTATTTCCAAAAAACCTAGGATCATCTCTCTTATTTTTGAACCTTCCTGAAATCCTCAAATTGTTTTCCACATTTATAGAAATTCTATAAGCATCCCTTAAAGTATTAGGTTCTTTATCTCTAAGTTGATATGCAATTTTTCCATCAAAAGCATTCAAATAAGTAATCAAATAGATTTTGTCATCAACTCACATGGTTTGCATGAGTTTATACATTCTCTTTTGGAACCTATTATTAAATTTAGTGACAAATTCTTTAGGTAACCTCTTAATATTACTAAATTCACTTAGGATATAACTCTAATTTTTCTTATCACCATATTTCTCTTTGAAATAGTATTCAATATCCTTCCAATCAACAATAGATAATTCAGGAAGTCTTTTGAACCATTCTCTAGCATCTTCAATTAATGACTGAACAAAAAATTCCATAATAACATCTTCAGCCTCAACCTCATAATCACTCATCATATCAAGAATACTCCTCAAGTGATCTTCATAGGTGATAGCATTGTTTCCAGCAAATTTAGGCAACCTTTTACTTATTTCTTGTGGGATGGGATTAAATTAACCAAGGATTCTGTCAAAACATATTTGCCTATAGCCTTCTAACTAGACAGGTCTTCTTTGTAAATCAATTTTAGATTGATGATCAACACCTTGTCTAATGTTACCCACAGTATTACTAGTGCTAGCATCACTAATAGTCTTGTTAAGATCTTCTTTATGTGAATTTGAGGATGAGAAAGGAACATGTACCTTAGTAGTATTTTTATTTGCATCATTAGATCCACCATCATCTTTAGGTATTACTATAGATTGCCTTCTACCATTCTCCAAGAATTTGATCTTATTGTTTATCTCAGCTATAGTTGCTTCATTTTTTGCAATCTCTAGTCTCTTTACCAGAGCATCCTTTTCCTTCCTTTTCTTCTCTAGCTCAATGTCTAAAAGTGACATGGGATCAAGGATCTAAAAAAAAATTGATGGTTCATTAATCATAACACCAATCTCCTTTTGTTTCCCCTTATCTTTATCCTCAACAGCTTGCCCCACATATTTTTCTTTGTTGTTGTTAGCTTCTAGAGCATTGTAATTTTTAATCTTTTGTATTATAGGTCCTTCTACATTTAATTTTTGAGCTTGCAACAGCTTTTGTTTCTGTATCTTAAGCTATTCAACTTGACCTATAATCTATGGCTGCCATGCATTAGCTACTATTTCATTTTTCTTCTTTAGGGTAGCAATTTTCCTAAGTAATGTCTATTTTTCCTCAAAGGCTTTTGTAATCTTTTCCTCCCTTTCTTTTTGCAATTTTTTATTTATGGCTTCTTTCTCAACAAGTTGCATTCTTAGGACTTCAATCTCATCAGGATCTGGGATAGTAAACTTAGAACTAGCAATTTTTTCATCATTGAAACTTTCAGGTTCTAGATGTTTTGGTGCTACTTCTCCTTGAGAATAACTAGACAAGAAAGGGTTCATACTTTGTCAAAAAATATTATTGCTATTCCTTTTGTCTAAACTAAGTGTATTATGCATCTCTACATTTTCTTGGCATATTACTTTGGGTGTGCTAAAAAAGTCATGACCAGATAGTCCAAGATGGGATCTAGAACTTTGACAAGATGATTCCCTTTCCATAGTAGAAAAATGAACATTCTCTCCCCTTATTTCTTGCTCTTGGGGATGGTCTTCTCTATGCATCTGAGATATTTTCATAGCCCAATTATGTCTTTCCCTAGGAGGGAGATCAGTTTGTAATTTGATTCCTAAGTTTTTTCTCACATTTTCCCATGTGTTTCTTTTGTTTTCCATGATTTTCAGATAAAAGATCTTCTAAATAATGACACTGGTTAACCTTATGAGTTTCCACCCGCCCTATTGAAATGGGAAATTTTTTTCAATGGATCACAATTTGTTCACTAAATTCCATAGACAAAATACGAATAACCCTCGAGACCACAAAAAAGCTCTCAATAAAAACATATACCTCAGACTCTACCCAAGGAAAATATAGATCTTAAATGATACACTGGTTTATGACATGTAAAGTGTTATTCCCTAGTGGAGTCACCATTTTTTTGGGGTTTAAAACTACTGAGAAAAAAAATACTCAATACCAGAATAATAATGCCCAACTAATCTAAAGACTAGCCAATTCCTATAATCAATTACACAAGTAGATCATCTGGACCCAACTTCAATGAAACCAAGGATGGTTTCCTACTCTTTAGGCTCTACTAAACCAAGGTGGGCATACCTAGGGATGATTCAAATGAAAACTGATATATTACAAGTATCTTAGTTTCATTCTAATTTTCATCTTCTATCCTCATGCACATGCATAGTTTACCAATTTCTTTAATGCTTTCAAATCCGTATGCATCCCCTATAAGCATATTTTCTCCTAATTCTTCTAGAGTTTGCAAGTGTTTCTAGAAATTGTAGCTACCTATGACTCAGAAAACTAAATGTAAATGAGTGGTGACCAGCATTACAACCTTGAACAAAATAGTATATGAATGATTTTTAATTTATAATAGTTTTAACATGTAGAGGAAAAATTTATTTTCAATCATCTATGATTTATAAGACTAGTACCTTATCTATTGGGCACAAAGAAACACTTATTGGCAGGAGACCTTGTTTAATTAACTTGTAATTGAATCTATCAGCTATAATCACCTAATTCCATTCTTACATGATATCCTCTTCATAAACTCATGAATTCTACTAATTTATTGAAGCAATTACATAACTCATTGAATTAAAAGCAACAATATAACCAATATACACCCCATCTAGAATGCATTCAATCAAATGAACATTATCCAAATGATCTCAAAACTAATAAACTCATGAATTGGAGACAGAAAATGGTGAAATAGATTTGGTGTAAATACCCCTTTTTATTATCCTTTTTGTTGACTAATACAACAACCTATAGGAATTGAGTAACGAACCCAAAAAAATATACTGATTCAGCAATTTTTATTTATTAGAAAAGTACATCACCAAAAATAAACTCAAAACAACTGCATATGATTGGATCGAATGTACTTTCTTGAGAAACTAAAAACATACAAAAATTTTGGACCCTCACAATGCCTTGAAAACTCATTTATATAGGCATGAGTTGCAACAAGAAAAAGGAAAATGTGATTGATATGTGTCCTTTACACAAGAGATTTACATACACCTATTAGAAAAGATAGAATTGTGAATAACAGAAAGACATGCAGATCAAATATTCTTTTGCGGGTCCCTTTCTATTACATCTCTATTTTGATTTGGCTGCTACTCTGATTCCTCTATCTATGCAACTGCTAAGCCCACTAATAATGAAATATATTCTAATGATTGCAAACTAACCTCAACCCGTGGGTTTCACCATGATTATACTATACTATGAAAGTCACTTTTACCTTTCACTCTTCCTTGGTCATATCAACATTTTAGGGTCATGGGATTATTACTTCATATGAAGCATCTGAGTTTGGAGGTGATGTGGTTGTCAAGTATAACAAAATAAGCATTTTCTAATTCCTCGATCATATTTGCATTCAAAACCATTCCTCTACCTAAATATGTCCCCATTTTGAAAAGAAAGACATGCATTAACAAAAAAGTAAGGATAATTATACACATGAAACTTATGGGTATAAAATATTCTTCACCCTCTCCAAAGACTCTGCACAAGGCCCTATACATCTCTACTACCCTGGCATTGAAGAATACTTTCTTGAAAAATTCTTTAGAGAATGATGTTATTACTGAGAGGGTTCTAATTTTTCCAAGTTCACCCTTTTCTCTTCTCACTACCTTAGTGGCTTGATCATAGCTCTTTGCCATAGTCTTAAGGAGATCATAATCCATAAAAACACTTGAGAATACTAGTCTTCCTTGGTCAAAATTTCATATACTAGCATGTGGAGCAAACAACTTCCCCTCTGCAAACCATATTTTGTACAAATTTAAACTAGTTTGTGAGATATTAGCATCCCAGACCTAATTACCCTCATTAAGAAATCCCTTTTCTATCCACAACCCAGGATTTAATGATTCCATGGGAGGCATTTTTTGACTATATCTTGCAGGACTGGAGCACAACAAAAATTATAGTATAGTTACTTACTTGAAATTCTTTCTTATTCCTCTCTATAATTCTACAACTTCTCCTCAAAAAAATTGCTTCACACACTTGCCAAAATCAATACAATCTTCTTATTAATTGCTTCTACTTAGAAAAGACTCAAAATCTTTGTTCACATAAGGTGGAACTAAGAAAATATTTTGTGTTATAGTCTATTTTTTTTTTACACACGTGAAGCTTTCGTATCTAATAAGTACATAGAGTGGCACCACCTTTTGTGTTTAAATATGTGTTGTCGATCTTCAAAAATCCTACAACCAAGGGATGCAGAAAAAAGTCACTAGTGTTCCACTTGACAAGTTGGCCAGTCAATTCAATGAAAACTAACCATATATTTAGCTCCTTCTTTCATGGCACTTCTATTTGGACCCACTAGCAACTGAGAACACGTGTCAACAAGTCGCTACCTCACTATACATAAAGAATGAGCACCTCTTCATAGTGAGATAGCAAGAATCGTTGATATCAGCATGATCTAATGATCAGAATCCCTCCAAAATTTTATGAATGGGGTGTGGGTCCAGGATATTGATGACATGACAAATCCTACACAACTAGCAAAATAAAAACCATATTTTAATCCCAGTCACCTTTCTACATTGCTTGGGTCCCACCGTATGCTCATTTCATGGAAACTCGCTATGTCACTAACAGCAATATGCCTAAATTTTCTGATAGTGAGGTAGCAAACTCTAGTGTCTCAACAAAAACTCAGTGCAAAAAAATAAATGCATGTCACATCACAATTACCCACTTCATGGTTTTGACATGGCAATGATATCATGATTTATTATGCCACTTGGAAATCTTAATGACCACCAAGAAGTTTGGCAACTGACATAACATGGGTTTTCAAGTTGGTCACTACTTCAGTATCAGCAAGAAGCTTGATTTTCCTAAGAGTAATGACATGACTACTGGTGCCTAAAATTTTTTTGGGATCCTTGGTTCCTTTTCATGTTCAGGTAGCAAAAACAAAGTACACATGATTGAAAAACCCCACGTGAAAATTTTTTGATCACTGCCTCCATCTATCTGGGCACCGTAGCTTAGTTTAAGGGTAGTCACTATGTCGTAATGGTTATTTCACTCACATCTTATCATAATGACAAAGTGATAGCCATTGATCTTTCCACGATCGTGTGGTGCTCCTTAAAAGGAAAAGTGATGTAGGACACGAATACCAAGGAATATAAGGGAATTTTTGAAATTTAAAAAAAAAAAATTTGCACCTGAATTTGAATAAACAAAGGAGACGTAGGGTTTACTTAGGGTTTTTTTTAATGTTTTTTAAATCTATGAAACAAAATCTAAGAAACCCTAATTTTAACCAAGGACTAAAATCTAATTTTTTTAACCATAATTTTAAGGAAATTTATTCTGCAAAAAATTAGACCAATAGAAGAAACTGTTGTAAGTAAAGTTCTTATAACATTGCTTCCCATTTATGCAATTAGAGTATCTGCAATTCAAGAAAGAAGATGTGAAGAAAATAATAAGATAACTTTGGATGCCATAGTAGGAAAATTGACAGCCTTTAAGCTAGATAACTATGACAATTATGTTCTAGCTTCCAAGAACATTGAATTAGCATTTGAGGCCAAGGTTTCACTTAAGGAAAAAGGTAAGAAACTAAAGGACTCTTAGTCAGACAGTGAAGAAGAATAAGAGGAAAGATCTGACAGTGATCTTGAGGTTGTTGAAGCTCTACGTGTAAGGAAATATTCTAGAGGCAGAGGAAAATACAAAGGTAAAGTTCCTCTAATCTATTTTTCATGTCAAGAAATTGGTCATATTGTAGCCAAGTGCCTAAACAAGCAAAGCAACGATGAGAAGAAAGGTCACAAGTGCAACGGCAAGAAAGATTTCAAATCATTCAAGGAAAAAGCTAAGAAAACATGTTTTATGGCTAAGGACTCTAATGATTGAAAAGAACATTGCTATCAAATATTGAAAGGAAGCTATCAGCGTTGCAGTTCATACCTTAAACCAAGTACAACTAAAGAAGGATTCATTCAAAACTCCCTATGAGTTATGGTATGGCTATAAACCCAAAGTAAGTTACCTAAAAGTATTTGGAAGTAAATGTTACATCTTGAAAGAATCTAGAAAAGGAAAATTTGATGTGAAAGGTGATGAAGGTATATTTGTAGGATATTCTTGGAAGAGTAAGGCATATAGATGTTTTAATTTGTCTACTCACAAAATCATAGAAAGTGCACATGTGAAAGTTGATGAGTTTGTAGAAAGGACTGAAGAAGAAAGCAAAAAGGAACCAGAAGATTACAGAAGATTTGTTTTCATTGAACCTGAGACATTACCAGACACATCTATCAACCATGAGAGTACTACTCCCAAGTCTTCCTTAGTCATCAAGTTACAAGAAGTTCAAATTGAGTCACAAGAACTTGAGTCACATTCTGAAGCTACCAAGCCAATGCCTACCAAGTTTGAGTAGCCAAAACCTAAGGCTGAAATTCAAGAGGATGACAATGCAATTCATTCAAAAGGCAAGGAACCTGTATTGACCAAGTATGTCAGGAGGCATCATGCACCAAATCAAATTATTAGAGACAAATCAGAAGGTACTATGACAAGAAGAAAGCTAAAAGGTACTTGTTTACTTGCTGATTTTGAACCTAGAAATGTCAAAGATGCATTGGAAAATGAAAGTTGGATTGAGGCTATGAATGAAGAGATAGAGAAAATAGAGAAGAACAAAATCTAAACTCTTGTACCTAGGCCTAAAGATAAAAATGTGATTGGAACAAAATGGGTATTCAAGAATAAGTTGAATGAAGATTGTAAGGTATCAAGAAACAAAGCTAGATTGGTATGTAAGGGCTACTCTCAAGAAGAAGGAATAGATTATGGTGAAACTTTTTCTCATGTTGCAAGATTGGAAGGTGTCAGGAGCTTACTTGCATATGCTACATATAAAGGATTTAAGGTATATCAGATGGATGTTAAATTAGAATTTCTCAATGGTATTCTTGATCAAGAAGTCTACATTGAACAACCTAAAGGTTTTGTTGATCCAAACAAAAGGGACATAGTCTGCAAATTACACAAAGCATTTTATGGTCTAAAACAAGCCCCTAGAGCATGGTATGAGAGATTGCATAACTACCTTAGTCAAATTGGTTTCTAGAGAACTAATGATAATAGTATCTTGTACATCAAGGAAGGACCAGATAACAAGATTGTTTTGGCAAAAATATTTTTGGATGATACTTTGTTTATAGGGAATGATGATCTATGCAAAGATTTTTCAAAGAAAATGAACAAAGAATTTGAAATGTCTATGTTTGATGAGATTAAGTTCTTTGTTGGTCTTCAGATTCAGTAGAGCAAGAATGGTATCTACATCACTCAGTCTAAATATATCAAGAAGATACTCAAAAAGTTTTGTATGGAAGATTCAAAACCAATTGGAACCCCCATGTGTACTAGACTAAAAGTTACCAAAGATGATGATTCAAAAGATGTAGATCAAACCTTATATAGATCAATGATTGGAAAATTATAGTATGTAGTTCATACAAGGCTTGATATTGCTCTTGCAGTTGGTATAGTGGAAAGATTTTCAGCAAAACCTAGAGAAAATCACATGATGGTAATCAAAAGGATCCTGAGATACTTGAAAGATACTAAAGATTATGGATTGTGGTATAAACTTGGAGAAAATCTGGACTTAAAAGTGTTTAATGATATTGATTGGGCAAGAAATATTGATGATAGAAAGAGAACAAGTGGTGGAGCATTATTTCTTGAAAAAATGTTGGTATCTTGGATAAGCAAGAAGCAAAATTGCACATCCAGATCTACAGCATAAGTAGAATATGTTGTAGCAGTAGTGAACTGTTCTAATATTGTTTGGTTTAAACAGTTGTTAGAAGGCATGAAGGTTGAGATCAAAGAACCAATTGTTATGTTTTGTGATAATACAAGTGCAATTAACATATCAAAGAATCCAGTGATGCATTCCAAAACAAAGCACATTTCTATAAATTATCACTTTGTCAAAGAATTGGTATAGGACAAGGAAATTAGATTAGAATATGTCCATAGAAAAGAATAGATTGTAGACATTCTCACCAAGCTATTACCTAAGGATGCATTCTTGTATCTAAGAGGTATGTTAGGGGTCATTCCCATATCTAAAACTTACTAAAATAAAGTTTTAGTGATACATAAATAGGAATCAAGTTGAAGATCTATCAGTTGATGCAACATAGTCAAGGGAATATTGCATATGAATTAGTACTCAAGGTACATTGATACTCATTTGGTATGTGTTATCTTTGGCATGTGTTTTCAAAGAGGGAGAGTTTACTATCATATCTTTCTGAATTTTTTTTATGGGATAATTTTTTGTTTAGAGAAGAAGCTATGTAATTCCTTCACAGAGGGAGATTACTGCATTGGAGAAGTTTGTGGCATAAAATCTAAGAGGGAGAAAATTTTCTATCAGAGAAAGACATTTTTTCAAATTTCATTATGCTATGACATGTTGCATTTCCATCAATGCCAAAGAGGGAGATTGTTGGATACAATTTTCTAATTGTGATTGTCATTGATGTTACACAAATGTCATATCAATTGGTAGACAATGCTTACCAAGCTCAGTGGGTTAGCAAAGAAATTCTCTATGTCTACTGAGATCACTTGGGTGTCAAAGGAAAATGTGGTAGAAACTAGTGTTAATCAAGCTCATATGGTTAATGAAGGAAAGTTAGTGTTTACCGAGCTCACTCAGTTGCCAAAAGATTTTTCTAGGTTCATAGTGTTAATCGAGCTTCTGTTGGTTAACACAGGAAATCTTTTCAGGATCAGTGTTTACTGAGCAGGGTCGGCCAATGAAGGATTTTGTTAATTTGAGAAATAAAGTTTAATTATTTCAAGTATTGATTATAACCAATTGAGATAATGATTATTGGTAATTGTAAGTTGTAAGGTATAAATGAAAGGTCAAGTTGAGAATTCAAATGTATGAGCGAGCATGCAAGTGTATTGATTATTTGAAGAGGAAAATGTGAGCAAATATCCTTGAGGAGCAACAAAGTTTTATTTGATTAGGAAGGATCTAGAGAAGAAAAATAGAGATCTATAATTAGCAATTCAGTTGCATCTCATTAAGGTCATTTCATTACTACTTTCTTACCATTGTAGCAATGATTCCAAAATCTCTTAGCATAGTTGGTTTAACAGCCATTTGTAAATCCTCTAACAAGGTGATAGTTCCATTGAATTGTTCTAAGGACCTCTTGCAAGGCCACTCCTAACAAGGTGATTGAATCCTCTAAAAAAGTCACACCTAACAGTGTGTTTTGTAGCCTTTAACTAGGTTGGCTCCTAAGAAGGCTCACTTTAGAAGAGTGAAAATTGGTAGCTAGTTACTTGGTGGTTTTTCTCATATTGGGTTTCCATGTTAAATCTAGTGTCTCATGTGTTGATGTTATTTATTTCATGCTTGCATGTTAATCACTGTGAATGTTTAAATATCTGTTAAAATTAACATACACTACATTTACCGAGTTATAGCAATTTTTGTATGTTTACCAAGTGACAGTAGTAAGTAGTTTTATCAAACATCTAAGGGATCTGTGGATTTTTTTTGCTAGTAATTGATTCACCCCCCCTCTTAGTTACTCCATCTATATTTCCAATAGACAATAACATAACATATTGAGGTGGAATGTCAACCACTAAGACACTCATTGTAAATTCTTTATTAGGATAAGTAGATAATCTATAAGGTAGCGCACTTGTTGTCCCTATAATAGTAACTTCCCTGTGGTCCATTACACAACATCTACCATAGGTGGTGTCTACTTTTAGCCCCAATTCTTACATAACCTCAAAAGGCATTACTATATTAGATGCACCTAAATCTATCATATAGTATTTCAATGTTTTCTCATTTACTATAATGCTTTAAAAAAATGGGTCAATATTTCCTAAATAGTGATTCATTGAATCATCCAAATACATGGGTGGGATTTGAGACATAACTCCCTCCATTCCTAATGACTCTTTCTTTTCCTTAGATGACTCACTTGAATTATATTTTAGGTCAACATTTTCTTTAACATTCTCAACCCATGCCATGGCTTTATCCTTATGTTCTAGAATTCTTAATAATTCTGAGAGTGGAAATTTTACTTTAATTTTTGATAGCATAGACAACATATCAATAGGAAGGGTGGAAAAAATATCTATTTTCATACCTTTTGTCTCTTTGTGTTTATCAAAGATAATAGCAACATCATTATTTTTTTGCTCTTAATTTTTTAGTAGCATCAAATAACTTCTTTCCTTCCTTCTTCCCATCTTTATTTTGAGCCTTGGGAATATTTGAAGCATCTACTTTCTTGGATTCTCATTTTTTGCTCACATTCTTGATCTTAATATCATATCCATCCTTACGTTTACTTGCTTTAGGCTCCTTGGGATCTATCTTCATGACAACAATATTGGCCACTTTACCCCTTCATTCCTAGATATCATGCATTTCATATGCACTTGTGCAACCATGCTAGCAGTGATCTCATAAATCTCTTCCTTAGTCGGTCTTCTCAATACTACTTTATCCTTTGAGGAAGCCATATTGTATGTCACATCATTTATTTCATCTTCATTTAGAAGACCTACTAATATGTAGCATCATGAATCTGTCTTCTGATATTTATATCATTATCAACATCATCACAATCAGATATATCATTATAATAGGATTCAACCATGTTATAACCTATTTCTTTTGTATTATCTTCTTGATTAGGTTATTCATCACTTTCATTTTATGAATTATAAAAAGAAATAGAAATAGTACAACATTTTGATGAGTGAGGAAACAGAAATACCATGTAACATTGAAAATTATCTATCATATTGAAAAAATCTCTTTGCAAATGATCAAGAGTGAATTTCTCATTTGAATTTTTCAAAAGGGTAACAATAGGTTTACCATCCTTCTGTTGGGTATTGTAGGGGTAATCATGTAGCCTACTCTATCTATTGTAGCTTCCTTTGAACTAGGATTTATATATGGGAGGGACTTTGTCATTTCTATTTGTGGGAATTTTGATCTTTAATGGCATTAAGGATTTGATCCATCTTGTCTACCTCTTTCATCTTATTTCCTAGAGTTTTACGATCTTCTTTCTTATTTCCCTTACTTCCAAACAATCTAGGGTCATCCCTCTTATTTTCTAAATTACTAGAGACCCTCATATTATTCTTAATATTTATTGCAATCCTAAAATCATCTCTAAGATCTCTTGGATCTATATCTCTTAACAAGTATCCCATATTAACCTCAAAAGCATTGAAATATTTGGTAAGACAAGATCCACATAAATGGAAGTGCATTCATACTATAAATGGTATATGCATTTTTGAGGATGTCACTGATAACAAGAGGGATAAGACATACCTTATCATCAAGTCTAAAAACTTGAAACAAATTGTACATCCCTTTTTGAAATCTAACATTGAATTTAGAAACTGATTCATTTTGGAGCTTCTTTATATTAATGAACTCGTTCAAAATATAGCTAGCATTTGGTTCATCACCATATTGTTCTTTAAAAAAGTGCTCCAACTCTCTTCATGAGGATATAGATCCCTCAAGAAATTTTTTGAACCACTCCCTTACATCTTCATTCAATTACTACACAAATAACTTCATAACCACATCTTCATGCTCAATTTCGTAATCATTTAGCAAATATAGAAAATCTCTCAAATGATCCTCATAAGTGATAACATTATTTCTAGAAAACTTTGTTAGTTTTTTTCTCAATTCTTGCATAATGGTATTTGGATACTCATGGATCCCATTAAAACATAGCTGCCTATATCCTTCTAATTGGATTGGCCTACTTTGAGATCCTACCCCGTCCTAACCACTAGAGCTAGATGTGTTATTTGTACTAGTGTTTGCAACCATCTTAACATCAACATCCAATTTTTGAGAAGATGAAAGAGGGAGACTAAATATAACAGTCTTATTAGTACTAGTATTTGGCAAGTAACAAGAAAACATGCCCATTTTAGGAATGACTGATGTTTGAACATTAGAGGTTCTATTAAAAAATGGATTCTCATTTTATAATATATGATAACAACCTCATTCTCTACTCTTTCCAACTCCTTTGCCAAATCTACCCTCTCTTTTCTCTTCTTCTCTAATTCTATATCAGAAGTTGGCATATTTGCTTGAGAACTTGTGATCTTTATGCACTTGTTTATAGTAATACTAGTCACTTTTTACTTTCCTTTGTCATTTTCAAAAATAGATGATTTAGCATTTTTATCCTCATGAATTTCAACTGGTATGGATTTGTAACTTTGCACTTTCCTAGTAATAGGGCCTTCCTTTTCAAATTCTTAGCTACTCAACAAATATTCTTTCTCCTTTCTTAAGTCAACAATATCATCCAATATCATTGGTTTCCAAGGAGCAATAGCCTTTTCATTTTTCTTTTTTATAGCAGCAATGATTTTGAGTAGATTTTCCCTTTCCTCTATCACTCTCCTTATTTATTCTTCCCTTTCCTTCTGAAGATGTCTTTCTATTGCCAGTTGTTCATAAAATTGCATTTTCAACATGCTCAAATCTTTTGGATTTGGTCTAATCTCCTTAGAACAAGAAGTCATGTTTGTGTCTACTTGATGCACGTGTGTTGACTCCTTATGGGAATGCTTTGAAAGGATAGGGTCTTGATTGGTATGGAACAAATTATTGTTTCTCTTTTGTTCCACATTCATTGTGTCTTGGTATATTACCTTCTCCTAACTTATGACTTCTAGGATGTCATAAAAATTATCATCAAAAAGCTCACTAATAGACTTACAATTTTTGTATGAAGAATACTTTTGAGACAATCTACTAGTAGTAACTTATCCTTGAGGTCCTGATCCTCTTGGTGGTTCACTCTTCTTTGATGACCAATCCTTTCTTCCTCTAGGAGGGAGTTCTCCTTGAGGATCTACTTCAGGATTATTCCTAACATATGCCTGAGTATTCTTTCTTCAAACTAAACTTTGGCATTGGTTTTGTAACCTTTGAGTTTCCACCCACTATCTATGGGAATGTGATTTTAAAGGAACTAGAATCTCAAATTATTAAGTCACCTATCACCTAGTGCACAGGTTTGACATCACTAAACAATATTCATAAAATAAATACTTAGACATGTAACATTTCTATATCACTAGTAGGACAAGGAACTGACAAATACTATGATAGGCTAACAATTATCTAGTATTACTCCCCAGTAGAGTTGTCATTTTTTTGGAAAACCAATTTAACAGTGCTAGAAGAAAACAAATAATAGGATACCTAGGGTTTGGTTATTTCTAATGACTAGTACATGTTACTTGGACATGGACCAACTAACAAGGCAATTATGCCTTCTACACTTTAGGTTATGCTAACCAAGGTAGGTTAACCTAGGGATCTCAACCATTTCTAAGAAATATTAAAGTGTAAATATCTTATAGAAGATTCAATCTCTAAGACTTTTTGAAATTTCTATTGATAATAGGCATACAATAGCAAACTAAAACCTATTAAACTCTTAAAAATAAGTGATGACCCTCATTGACCTTTATTTTCATAAATATTGTAAATTGATTTTGATTTTAAAAAGAATGTTTTAATGTGAATTATGATATCTTGCTTAATTCCCAAATTTTGACTAGTGCCTTAGTCCATTCTTACAATAGAGTCATATCAATGAAATAGATCTATTTAATTGGCTTGAAATTATATGTATCATCTATCAAATGCTAAATCCCATACTTACAATATCCCTTCCATATATCAATAACCCTATCATTTCATAGAAGAATTTACTTAATTCATTGAATTAAAAGCAGCAACAAAGTAATATACAATTCATCCAAGTTGCATTCAAATAAAATAAACTTTGTTCATCTACTCTCAAAGTTATAAACCCATAAAATGGAGACAAAATTTAGAAAAACACAAGATTCCTACAACTGCTCTTTATATTAATCTTCTTTAGCATGATACATTTCCTTTATATGAGACTCTAAAAATATAAAAAAAGAACTAAAAACCAATCTTTCATTTAATTTTTGAAACTCTAAGAACACAAGCTATAACATCATAAATTGAGCATAAAACATGGACTGACTCAAAATGATATTATCATCAAAATTGACTCAAAATTCAAACCCTCACTCCACATCTTGGAAATCCTTTTATAGAATAAGGAATAAAAAAAGCTTCATATGGGAGGACATGTGTGAAAAATCATTTGCAACAATCTTGTTTTACATAGGATAGATCAGTTACATGAGAAAATGCTAGAGATAGCCAAAAATGAACAATTATCATTCTAGATGTTCAGGATCAACATCATTGTTTGTAACATGAGACTACACATCAGGTGAACTGAAAAGATAAGGTATCTCATTGAAATAGTTATTGTTCCTCTATTTTTTCTCTTCTACATCCATCAATTTTCATCTAGCTACCTCCCATGGGTAAGGCTTTAATTTCTCTAATTGCTTCCCATATGTAGATTTCTCTTTTTGTGGGTCATTTAGTGCCCCTAACTACTTCCAAATCACTAACTAATTTATTCCATTAGCATCTATGATGGATCTTGATTGTGTCAAAAAATAATTCATGTTAATTTCCACTTTGAAAGAGAATCAACCAACACATTTATGGCAACCCTGTCAACATCATTGATGGGCCTCCAAAAGGCCATCTTTCTAAGTTCTTTTTATCTTACTTTCAAATAGTTGTCTTATAAAAAGTCATGACTTTATGGTTTCAAACATATGAACTTTGTGTGTGTGTGTGTGTGTGTGTGTGTGTGATTTGTGTGTGTGTGTGTGTGCATGTGTGTGCATGTGCGTGCGTGCATGCGTGCATGTGTGTGTGTGTGTGTGTGTGTGTGTGTGTGTGTGTGTGTGTGTGTGTGTGTGTGTGTGTGTGTGTGTGTGTGTGTGTGTGTGTGTGTGTGAAGGCATGAAGTAGAAGTATGGATAGTTTAAAAAGGCTATATTTGCTAGAATTCATGGACATAAAATTGTATAATGAAGTAGCTATATATGCTCATAAATGTTTTCCCATCTATGGTACATTTTGGGTTGTTTTCCTCTTGTAGCCATAGGATTTTCAAGAGTGGTAATTTGAAATGTATACCTTTTCTCTAATATTGATGATGGAAATATGTGTGTGTATGGGGGTTGTCTGTGAATTGAATATTTTGTAGGGATTTTCCATGGTATTCAAGAGTCAATATTTTAGCACTGCAGGAGTCAAAGCCAACCGTAGAATAATAGACCTTCACAAGTGAAGTAAATCATTTATTGCTTTCTATTGTTGTAGTGCGCAAATGTAACTTCCACAACTTGCTATATTCCTAGAGGATTTATTCATGGTTAATGTTGTTTCTATTTTAAACTTTAGGAGTCTATAATTTATCCTCATTAATGCAGTGATCTTAGATTTAGGAAGTAGTTGTAGTTTCCTTTAAAATTAACAACCATTGTAACTTTGAGGACAATCAAGAAATAATAGAATGATTTGATTTTCATTGAAGAAAAGTGTGATGTTATCTTTCAATCAAGTATAATCTTTCACCATGAATAAATAGAATGCACAGTTCAACTTTATATCTCTTATCTTGATTGCATTTTCTATTCACTCATCTAAGGGGGGCCACTTGGTGAGTGAACTGTTCTGTTAGAATAGATTTTATTTCCTTGATTATTTTTAAGCAAGGTAAAACTTTGTTGCTTTTGTAGCCATTGATAATAGAATTAGTGGACTATTCCTATAGCATAGGAAGTCAAAGTAGCTTTTGTCCATGATTGTATGCTTTGTGAGAGTAATTTCATATATTGGCTCTAATTTATTTTCCCTAAACCTTAAGAATTTGAATTCCATAGATTAGTCTTAGATTAAGAAGTTTAAAGCATATACTTTGCAAATTCCATTCCAAGTTTACGTCCTTGGTCAATAATTAAATGAGATTAAATAATTCATTTAGAAAAAAATTAGGATGTTTAATCCTAAATAGCTAGTCCATTACTATAGGTTTTTGATACTATTATTTGGCCAACCATTTTTGGCACCATTGTCAGGTATGGTGTTAATTTAAACTTATCGTAGTAGTTGCATTTCCATTTTTAATATTCTAGAGCTTAGTTTTAAAGCATTTTATGCATAGAAGGAGAGACCTCCTTGGGAGATTTCTTCCTTGTAATAATCAGGAATATATTATTAATCTTGAGCCTGAAGAACCTCACAGCAAGAATAAATAATAAGAACCCTTTATAAAACCATTTTTTGTTGCTCAAGAATGAATACCCTCATCCTCTAAAGAATCCTTGCATTTTAATGATCTTTTTTCTAAACTTGAATACCAAGACCATCCACTTGCTCTTGTTATCTATCAACCACCATCATCATGTCTTCTTCCAAGAATGGCTTAGCCTCATCCTACATTTCCTTTTCCTATCCCTCTTCAGCAAGGCAATCAAAATTTGAAGAACATCCCTTCTACTTCACTTCCCAAGTTCTATGGCCTAAATACTGATGACCATGAAACCTTCCTCTTTCAGTTTGACATCCTTTGCAAAAGTTATGACTATACCGCTGATTCCCACAAACTAATTTTTTTTCCATCCACCTTAAAAGAAGTTGCTCTGAGATGGTTCATAGGGCTAGGTGTCAATGCTATAGCAAATTGGCCTACAATAAGAAATTTGTTTCTTAAAAAGTATAAAGAGTACTACAGAGGTCAAGATTTGAAAGGGGATGATATTTCCAAAATTTCTCAAAAGGAAGATGAAACCTTGGAAGATTATGTCTCATAGTTCATGTTCAAATTGTAGTATAACAGACAGCACTAGCTAAATTAGGAATCAAAGAAAAATCTTTTTTTGAGAGGTGTAAATGATGGAAGTACTAAGGCCCTAGATCTTATGGTGGGAGGAGATATTACTCAAAAAAACTAGACTGATATACAAAATATATGTCTGAATTATTCAAGGGCTACTATGAAGAAAGGTAGGGGACTTAGAGACCTACCACATAATTCTAATGGTGGTTCAAGGGTATCTAAGATGGAGTTGTCTAACTTGACATTAGATTTCAAACAAGACATCATTAATGATGTCACCACTTAGTTGGATCCCATGCAAGCACAAAGGAAGAAGGAAAAAGTTGATGCCATGTTACCTAAATATTATCCACATTATAGGGATAAGAAAAAGAACTATATATGCAAGTCTTTTGCAAGCCTAGAGTCACAACCAATTCCTATTGAGTTTAAAGTCATTGATAAAAATAGAGAAGTGCTCTATGTTGTTCAATAAAGGCCATGAGCTTAAAGAAAAGGTATGCCACAAGATCCTCTCTAAAATTATAATATTATCAATCAATAGAAAAATTCTTAGAATATAGGTTTTAGTGGGAATAATAATTGGGAGCAACCCCAGCAAGGTTGGCAACAACCTCAGCAAGATTTCCAGAAACCTCAAAATTGGAATAACCAACCTAGTCAACAAGCCTTAAAGCCACCACCTCAGTAGCATGCTTTAATTCATCCTCTTGTAGCCACTAATACTCCCCCTAAGTAGACTCAACTACCAATTTAGCCTAATCCTAATCCTAACAATACCAAATAGCTAGTACAATAACAAAGTTATGCTATTTCCTTGAATGATATCCACCAAAGGTCAGGAACTACTCTTTCTTCACCACAAAAATCCATAATAACTGAAGTTGAAGATTCCATAACTGAAAAAGTGGATGTGTTAGTTCAATAGACCTCTTCTATAGACAAAGAGCCTCTGTTTCCTCATAGGTTTATGGAACAAGGTCAGCTTGGACAAAACCAAGTAGTAATTAATTTTCTTAATTAGCTGAAGCAAATGACAATAAAAATATCATTACTTAATGTTATCAAGGAAGTTCCTACCTATACTAAAGCCATCAAGGAAGCATATATTGAATAGCTAGGAAAAAAGAAGAAGGATCCCAAAACTGTTCATGTCTTAGGTTAATTATCTGATCTGATGTTGGAGAAATTAACTATACCCAAATATTTTGACCCTTAGATTTATGTGGTTAATGTTACCATTCATGGGATGCAAGTTCAAAAATGCTTTAGTGGACCTAGGAGCATGCATAAATCTCATGAAAAAGGAGGTATTGTCTCAATTGCATATCATTGGTCTCAAAGAAACACAAACCATACATTAGCTCGTTGATAGTTCCACTATCAAGCTAGATGGAATGATAGACGATGTCATAGTTACCTTAAACTCTTGGGAGTATCCAATAGACTTTGGTGTCCTTTCCCTAAAGGTTCACATGGGTGGCCATCCTTTAATTCTAGGGCAACCATGGTTAGCCACTACAGATGTCTACATAGCTTGTTGGTTTGGGAAGATGACAATATCCAATGGCATCCATACTAAGAACCTAACTTTATACTCCCCTACTCAACCACTATTGAAAGATGACCAAATAATCTGGCTAGACTTGGGTGATGATGTTCCAAAGTTCAATTCTATAGTGCCTACCCTTGTTCACATCTTTTCTAGACATATTGTTGTTATCATTATCAGACTATGATAGACTAGTTTTATGGTTGATGGATTAGTGGTTTTATTTTGAGACTATGAGACATTATGTTATGGATTCAGTTGGTATATGATGAGATCATTTAGACTTTACATTTCATGTATGCATGATGATCATTACATTGCTTTCAATTATTGTTGATGATTAGTTAGATGGTTTATTATCTCATGTGCTTTATTATGGATACTTACCCCATACTTGCATGTGTATGGTGTGTGTGTTTGTTCATATTGTATGGTGTTTCTAATATGCTTAAGGAAGGGAGTCATAGTCACCTACTTAGTCAGGATCATTAAGATGCACCACTTCCTACCATTGTCTATTTAGCTTAGCATTATATATATTGTATGTACATGCATGGTTTTTTTTTGCAAGTTGTAGGTATCAAGTATCGACTTCCCTGAATTGCTAGGATGAGTGTACCCTATTATACTATCTCAATGATAAGAGAAGGGAGATAAATTCTCAAGTCCAAATCCAAAACCCTTAAACCAATTGTCCTAGTGAGGTAGGACAAGTATCTAGATATTTTACCCATCGAATGTGTCAGATGACATATTTCGTGATTTTAACCCTTTAGACTAATTTTGTGTGAATTTCTCTATGATGGGTTTTCATATTTTATCTTGGAGGTCTATGGTGAATTTTCTATTAAGTAAGTCTTAATAAATAGATTTAATTAATAAATTAATTATTTGAGAAAATTAATATAAAATATCATGATATTTGATATTTTGATTATAATTAATTAAATGTGAATTAATTGAGGAAAAAGAATTAAATAAAAGAAAATTAGAAATTAAAATTAATAATAATAATAAAATAATAATAAAGTAATAAATAAATAATAATAATAAAAGTTATAAAAATTAAAATGAAAGTTATAAAGATTTAAATAGCAATTATATAAAAAGTAAATTGGAGTTATAAGCTTGCCTAGGAGTTAATGCACCTTTTCATTTCTCATATGTCAACAACATGGGGGTTAGTGCATCAATTAAGCACATGGTGTCTACAACCCTATGACTCATCTAGAAGGTTGGAAAAGACACATGCTTAGTTGGTGACACCTTCTAGCTATTTCTAGAGACATTCTAGGTGCTTCCTGAGAGCTCCTTATATTCAGGCATTCCTAGAAGCTTAGACATAGTGTTGGGAGAGCATTTGGAGGATTTGAGGACTCGGGAACTCTGAGGAAGGAAGGAGCTTGCTCTGTGGGTTTTCTGAGGAAGAACAATTTAGCATCAGAATCCAGGTAGATTCTTGTGATTTTTATTTATGCTATTTCCCCATCTTGCAGTTCCTGTCTTCTTTGTGTCTTCCATATGTCTTCTAAGGATTTTTCTTTCTTTTTTTTTAATTATATGCATTCTCAATATGGGTAGTTAAAATTGATTATATGCATAGATCTGAGAAGAACACGGGGCTAGGGTTTAAATTGTAGCCAAATCTATTAGCAAACTTATTGAGTAAATTTGGAGAAGAAAATATTTCATGGTTTCATTTAAATTGAAAACCTTTAGAAAATTGCATTGTTATGAACATGCTAATTCAGATCTGCAAATATATATATATATATATATATATATATATATATATATATATATATATATATATATATATATATATATATATATATATATACATGTTATATACATACATATATATATATATATATATATATATATATATATATATATATACTGCTTAATTTCTACATATTTATATATATATACATATATATATACATACATAAAAATATTTATATATATATATACACATATATATATACATACATAAAAATATTTATATATATATATGCATATATATATATATATATACATATATATTTTATTGGAGAATCGTATGTCATATCGCTTTGCGATTTGCATTTTTCGCAAAATGTTTTAATTAAAACCGAATGTTAATCGCATCACGATTTACATTTTAAAGAAAATGTTATAAAATTTTATAAAGAATGAATCGCATATTATGTGTGGGTAGGGAGGGTTGAGCCCGTACCCCCACCTCTGTACCTACGGCAGTGGCCGGCAAGCTCTGTGACCACTATCGCAGGCTTGCGTCAGCAGGCCCGCACGGCACCCCATTTCCTTTGATGTGTATTATCATATGTATATGAAATTGATATGATATCGTGGGTTAAAAAAAAATGTGGTGCGGTTTGTAATTCGATTTTTATATGATATCAAATCGAAATTGTTATAATTCGATTTTATATTTCATTTTTTTAATAAAATGTTAATAATTATTTATATATTTATATATGTATATATATATATATATATATTTAAATATATATATATATATGTATATATATATATTTAAATATAAATATATATATATATATATATATATATATATGTATATATGTAATATGTAAATATGTTATTAAAAAATTTGAATTATTATAGGTAAATTATTTATATCAAAGGTTCATTTTATAATGGTGAACTCTTTAATAATTTTCAACTATTAAGATTTAATTGTTTTAAATTATTAAATAAAGTATATGAAATTTAATTGGCAGTTGGTGGGGGACATTTTTAAACAAATATTATAATTGGAAGATGGATTTTAGACCTATTAAGGAAAACTTTTATCCATCCAAAACAATACATGTGTTAGGAAAAACATACAAAATGTTCCTCCATTCATTCTCCAAACTTGGAAACATAAGCTGAGATCTCCACATTTAAATTCAAGTTTGTAAATTTAGCAAAACCAAAACATGTTTTTGCATTGTGTATTCTTTATGCTACTGTTTTGGGTTTTTTGGGTTGACTAGTGTTGACCAGTTATAGGATGTCTACCAGAGGCTTGGGGGTTATGTGATTGTGATGTCATGATGATGTTTTAATCTCAATCTTTATAAACCCAACCATGGTCATGTGATGGAATGCTCTATGTAATGTTTGTAATTACTGATTGTTATAGTTGGGATTCTTATGTATATGAGACACTTGACTTAACCATTTTTGGTTCATCGATCAGTTATCCTTGGTTATTTTCTCGTCGCCATGATAGGACTGAAATGTGGATTTATTCTTGATGATGTCATGTTGTGACATGTTTTGACTCAACCATTTTGGAGTCTTCAATTAGTATGATTGAGATATATTTTGGTTATTGAGAACCAATGGATACTTTTGATTATTAGTGATACTTCAGTTGCCAATAGAGAGCTGTTGTGATCATGATTTTCTATGGATACTTGCTCATGGAGATTTGATGCTTTTATGCATATTTGATGATTTTATTATGGATTTTTTTTGTGATTTTGAGATTTATAATTCCATGAGCTTAGGGTAGGATATCTGCATGTAGTGTCAGGAAGTGGCTTGCAATGGGGGCTGGGGCCCTAAGAGGCTGCCAAGGTAACTCATTGTAAGTTGGATTAATAAGAAAAAAATTCACGCCTAATACTAGCTGAATGAACCTAAAAATATAAGTGTTTTGGTTCTCGCCCATGCCTTGAGTGCTTGTACAGACTAGGATGGGAGTAGAGAGAACGCATGGTTGCGACCTTGCATTCCATAGTATGCCTCATCAGTATGAGAGGATACTAGTGGCCACATGAGATTAGTATGGACCCATGGAGTTTAGCTAACTCCTAGGGTAACTTGTACATGATATATGCGATGACACTTTCCCACTTGCATAGTAGGTTCCTACATGTCATTGTGTGCCTGTGGGAATTAGATGTCAGTTTTGTGATGGAACCTTTGAGTTAGTATACTTTTAGGATTCCTGGACTTGTAGATATTTATGCTATGTTTTTTGGATAGCCTGTTTGGGACTTGAGATTATCTCCTTAGCATGGTGGGAGTGGACCACTAGGTACCACGCGGTCGGGTGGTAGTGTTTTCCCACTCTTATCATTTGAGATTTATTGAGACATCGTGGTTGATGCATCCTTCATGATGGTGGATATGTATCCTTTCATTGATGATTAGCATATGTTAGATGATGTTATCTTATGCTTTTATTTGCATGTTAGATTACTTTCTACATATGGTGTAGTATATGTTAGGAGTGACATTCTTACTATGTTAATACCAATTATCTCTTCGGTGATTTTGGAATGTTATGCACGGAGGGATGGCTAGGGCCCACGATGGTCTAATGATGCTATTTACAGTTGGGAGGAATCGTGCACTTAGTTTATTATATTTGATCTTTATGATAGAGGTTTATATCATCTATGATGATGTATCATGTGTATCATGTGACTATCTTTACTTTGATGTATCATGGATTAGAATAGGATGATGTACCTTATTCTACATATGTATATTCTTTTAAGCTTTTCATACCCTATGACATGTACAGTGGATGATTGAGCATTTGAAATGTAATGTATAAACATTGGACTTATCATTATTATTTCATGTGGTTGTTATATTAGATGGATTCAATAATGTTAGTTGATTTTAGATGTAATTCAATGTTAAGGGATCTTTAAAGAATCTAACCAATTGTGTATGATATGTGTACTTTCAGATGGATATTGCTATTGCTTCCTTTAATGAGTATAAGTTATATGTGATATTTACTTTCATATTTTTTTTAAAAAAAATGCTACCAAACTTAGTGAAATTCTAGGTTAATTCTTTGGATCCCTTGGCAGGGCATTACAAATTCCATCCATCAGCTAATGATGATAGGTCAAGAGTCATTTTTAGCCTCTCAGGAAGAAGATGAGATAATTTCATCTATTATTATGAATGAGTATGGAATAGAGTCTCAATTGTGTCCTCAAGAGGAATGTATCCTAGAAACCATATTACCACCTTTGAGCACACCTTACAATTTAGAAGCCTCCCAATTCCTTTACTTCTTATTACCCCATGAGGTAGATTCTTCTCTAGTTTCTTAGTTATTCATGGCAGATAATTTTGTTAAGATGGAAGTTGGTCCAGAAAGAGAGCTGAATGTAAACAATACCCTATCACCTTCCCATCAAAAAGTTATGTTCTAGTTACTATAGGAGAATCAAAAAGAATTTTCTTGAGACTACATGGACATGAAAGTATTAGATCCTATGCTATACACTCACAAGATCTACATCAATCCTAGCTTCAAACCTGTCCAACAACCTTAGAGGAGAGTCAACCCTATTTTGAGGGATATAGTTAAGAATGAATTGAAGAAGTTATTAAGTGTTGGTTTTATCTACCCTATCTTTGATAGCCAATGGGTCTCACCCCTAGTTATAGTACCCAAGAACAGATGAAAATGGAGATTTTTTGTAGATTACATAGAGCTCAATTTAGCCACCAAGAAAGATCACTTTCCCTTACCATTTATAGACCAAGTTCTTGACAACTTAGCTAGAAAGAAATATTTTTCTTTCCTGGATGATTTTAGTGGTTATAATCAGATAGAAATAGCCCCATAGGGCCAAGAAAAAATAACCTTCACAAACCCATGGGGAAAATTTTCCTACTCAGTCCTACCTTTTGGCTTGTGTAATGCCCCAACCACATTCCAACAATTTGGCATAAGTATCTATTCTGATATATCTACTAACTATATTAAGACCTACATTGATGATTTTACTATTAATGGGACTACTTTTGAGGAAGCAAAATAAAATTTAGAAAAGGTACTCAAGAGATGCAAAGACTATAACCTTTTCCTAAACAATGAAAAATGTTTTATAATGATGGAAGGAGTAGTAATAGGTACTTACATTTCATCACAAGGCATCCAAATAGATCCAACAAAGATTGAGGTTATTAGAACCTTGCCCATGCCAGAGAAGTAGAAGGCTATGAAAAGTTTCCTTGGACATGCTAAGTATTATAGATGATTCATCAAGAATTTTAGTCAACTTGTAGCACCCCTTTATAACCTATTAAAAAAGGATTCTAAATTTTCCTGGGACTCTGAGTGTACTACATCTTTCCTACAACTTAAAGAAGTTCTTAACATAGCACCAGTGTTGAGAGGACCCAATTGGGGACTACCTTTCCACATTCATACAGATGCCTCAGACTATGCTCTAGGTGTCATGCTAGGCCAAAAGGTAGACTCAATTGAACATGTCACTTATTTCATTAGTAATTTGTAGGGTACAGAGTTCAACTACATGGTAAATGAAAATGAGCTAATTACATTACTAAATTTGTGAAGGAGTCCTCCTTGGAGGGAAATTTTCAACAAAATATAGTTAGTGACTCTAACAACTAGAGTTGACAACTAATTGTTTATCTTAGTGTTAACTATGTACTTGTTGATAGTGATAAAAATTCTAAAGATTTTGAAGCATCTGAGAAGTTTGAATAAAATACCCTTATGCAAGACAACTGTGAGAATTCAAAAAAATATTCCTTCTAAGGAATACCCAAAGTTAAAGCAAGAAGTTATTGAACAAGTGATAGAAAAGATCAATCGGGATGGACTAGAGACGTTGGCTAATGTAGCAACTGAGTCTAGTAAGAAGGAGAATGTGGTGACAATTCTTGTTATAAGGAAGGGAGAATGCTCCATGCCATGATGTACCATAAAATTTCCTCACTTGGCATCTAACTAGGTAGATATTCTCATCCAATAACCATTGCCACCAACTAATTTGTCTACACCTCTATCTACAAGGATCAACTTATATCAACAATTTTTTTGGGAAAGAGCACAATGGAAGTTAGAGAAAAATTGAAACATGTCATTGATGAGCAAGGCCATCAATCAAAGAAAAGCTCAAACACAAATTAAATTTTGATGAGGAGGATTGAAAAAATCATAGGGTTGGTTCCTGAGCTCATAGAATGTAGATCACCATCTCTATGTATGCATTATTTCTCAAGGAACAGCTTGTCAATTTCAAATTGACAAGAATTGTGGAAGGGCTTAATCCCTCTATTTCAACTCCTTATGAATTTTAGAATGCATTCCAGTTCATTCCAATGCCTCTGAAGAATTTATAGTGTGAATTATATCTGCATAACTTGATAGTGTTAAATGATATAGAGTGGAACTCACTCCTTTATGTAGGAGATGTACAATTGAGGATAGTTATGTCTTGGATGTAGAATTAGATAAGGGAACACCAAGTTGTGTCATATAGGGGCAATGAAATGAAAACTCCTTTTCTTATGAGACTAGAATTTTAAAGTTCTTGGCAAACATTTCTGGACTAGATTTTTATTCTAGTAAACCCTAGTGGAGCTAATAAAGTATACCTAGTAAGAGAAAAATCCTTTGTAGATTGGGAGTAGCATTTATCTTGTGATGTTGAAATAGAAATTGTTGCTTCAAGATAAATATGAACACAGACGCCACATGACCTAAAGATAAGGGAACCCCACTCTTCTCAAAATTTATTTCTTGCCACTATCAAAATTCCATGGTATATCAATTTGGGAAGAAGTTTATGCCCCTATGGGCTTCCTACATTAAGGTTTTAGCCTCCCATTCTCCTATAGCCATTACTAGAAATGAATGAAAACACAGAGGATTATGATATGTTCACAAAATTTTGGTGATGGAGAAGGCTCGAGGAAAATTATGGATACCTTGATTATGTTAAGAATGAACCTAGGGAGATAACTAGTGATTGGAGAGTTCATGCTAGAATTAGGAATTTCATGGTTGTTGCGAAATTATGGTTGTTTAGTTCAGGTGAATGATGGGCCTCCAAAAGGCCATCTTTCTAAGTTCCTTTTATCTTACTTTGAAACAGTTATCTTTCAAATAGTCATGACTTTATGGTATCAAGCATATGAACTTATGTTTTTTTCCTTTTTTCTTTGTGTGTGTGTGTGTGTGTGTGTGTGTGTGAAGACATGAAGTAGAAATATGGATAGTTTAAAGATGCTATATTTTCTTGAATTCATGGACAAAAATGGTATAATTAAGTATTTATACATGCTAATAAATATTTCCCCATCTATGCAACATTTTGAGTAGTTTCACTCATGTGGCCATAGGATTTGCAAGAGTGGTAATTAGACCTTTACATCTTTTATTTAATATTGATGATGAAAATATATATGTGTGTATGGAGGTTGTGTGTGCATTGACTATTTTATTAGTATTTTCCACAGGTATTCAAGACTCAACATTTTAGTGCTGGAGAAGTCAAATCCAACAGTGGATTTCTAGACCTTTGCAAGTGGAGCAAATCATTTATTTTTTTCTATTGTTGTAGTGCACGAATGTAACTTTCACAACTTGCTATATTATTGGAGGATTTATTCATGGTTAATGTTGTTTTTATTTTAAACTTTATGAGTCTATAATTGATCCTCTTTAATGGAGTGATCTTAGATTTAGGAAGTAGTTTTAGTTTCATTTAAAATAGTGACTGTTTTAACTTTGAGGGCAGCTGGGAAAGAATAGAATGAGTTGATTTACATAGCAACAAAGTGTGATATTATTTTTTGATCAAGTGTAATCTTTCACCATGAATGAATAGAATGTATAACTCAATTTTATATCTCTTATCTTGATTGTATTTTATGTTCACTCTTCCAAGGGGGGCCACTTGGTTAGTGAACTATTCCATTAGAATAGATTTTGTTTACTTGTTTCTTTTTAAGTAAGGTATAGCTTTGTTGCTTTTGTAGCCATTAATAATAGAATCAATTGACTATTCTTGCAATATAGGTGATTAGAGTAGCCTATTTCCATGATTGTAAGCTTTTTTAGAGTAATTTCATTTACTAGATGTAGTTTAGTTTTCCTAAAACTCAAGAATTTGAATTCCATAGGTTAGTCTTAGAATGAGAAGGATTAAAGAATATAATTTGTAAATGACATTCCAAGTTTGTGTTCTTGGTTGATAATTGAATGAGACTGAATAATTTCTTTAGAAACCAATTAGAATGTCCAATCCTTAATATGTAGTCCATTTTTGTATTTTTATGATACTATTATTTGGCCAACCAATCTCCATAAAAAATGATTGTATGATTTTCTCACTAATGGATGGAGCTCTTTAACTGCACAGCCTCCTTGGATGGAGTGTAGGCTTCATGGCCTCTTTTCCTTCCTTTACATGGTTGTACTTCATCTTTTTGGATCTTTCATGTCAATTGTAGCTATTATTTTTGTTTCACTTTCCTCTTTCCCTATGTATGGTTTCTTTTGTGTGTTGAAGTTTTGAGAGAGCTTGTATAGGGTTTCGATTAATTTCATCATAGCCAAGTCCACTTATCTCCTAGCCTAACTTTCCCATGTCTAAGGGTGGAAGCTCATCTAATGATGGAGGGTATAATGTGGAGTTGGAATGTCCAAGTAATAATTTTCATGAATATATGCAAAAGGGAGATGGGGTTTCTCAGTCATCATATAAACAATTTTTGTCTCAATAATCTAAACCCAAATGTCCACCTTCAACTGCTTTTAAAGGATTTTTTAATGAGAAATTTAATGGATGTCAAAGACCCACAACCAATAGATATATATATCTGAAGGAGAACTAGGCGAGGATGTAGTCTAAGACAATGGTGAAACTAGTAAGTCTTTCCCTAATGACTTTAGAACTTTTTCTTTATCTCCTAACAAAGATATGGTTGTTGCTATTAGCAAGGAACAAAAAAGATTGAAAGATATTGCCATTTTATTTGTTTGTGTTGATAAAGATTCACCTCCTTCTCATAATTTTTTTGATGATTGGATTGTTAATATATGGGGGGGGGGAATTAGGGATTCAAGTAAGCTTCTATAAAATGATCCAAAAAGGGTTTTTTGTGATTTTTCTTAAAACTCATGGTATGCTGGAGAGAGTTTTGAAGAAGAAGAATTAGAATTTTGGTAGGTCACTCTTTAGGGCTTATCAATAGTTAGCCTCTGGTAACTTTGAGCAAGTGGTTGCTCATTCTCCCCCTAGATGGGTTGAGATTAAGAACCTGTAGCCAGAATTTTGGTCATTTATTCCATAGATTGTTCAACCTTTAGGTTTTGTTCTTCAAATCAAGAATGTGAGATACACCTTACCTCATCTAAATGATATAATATTACTTACTTTAGCACTTGATATTGAATTCTTCAAACTTATTCTGATGAGTTTAGAAGAGGAATTTTTTTATGGGAAATCTCTTTATTAGGGAACCTAGGGTCATGTTTTCATTGTAAAATGAATGGCCATACAAAGAAGGATTGTCCAACCCTTGTTAATTTAAAAGATCCTAGATCTAAATCCTTGGCTAAAGCTAACCCTAAAAAGGGTGATAAATAGGAAATATCTAAAAAAGATGATACTATTGGTAATGATTCAATGAAGGTTATTAGAATAGATGTTAATGTTGAATCTGTTAATGCTTCTATAGATGTGTTAGTCAGTGAGGTAGTTTCTAAGACTAGGTGTGATAGTAAGATTTGTAGTTTTGATAATCTATTTTTTGAAACTAACTTTGAGGTTGTGCATGCACCAATTCTTTCTATTTTCAAATCTCCAACTTCTTGTCAACATGTATCTCCTTTCGTCATTGATAGTGGTAATGTAGATGTCAATGTTATTACACCTAAGCTTAATGCTCAACAATTAGCTCTTAATACCATTAATTCTAGAGATGAGGGTGTTAGGAGGAATGCTAATGGGTCCTTGAATGGTGGCAAGAGCCTAGTTAGAGCCCTAAAATTTGTGGTGGTTAAGAATAGTAGTGGTAACTTATATGTTGTTATGGAGGAAGAACCATTTATATATGTTATTAATAAGAATGCAAAAAGAAGAGAAAATAGAGGAAAGAAACTCTATTTATAATGAAAATAGGAGTAGTAATGAGATGTTGGATTGTTTTAATATATTGTACAATAAACCTAAATCTCTCCACCATAAATGATGCATTTACATAGTTGGAATGTGCATGGTTTAGAGATGTCTGATAGAAAGTACTTGGAAAGAAAATGGTGTAACAATCTTAAATTACAAGATATTATATATTTAGAAGAAATTAATATTTTTGAGTTTCAAGCCTATAGCATCTTGAAATTTATTTGGGACCAATCCACAAGATTTTATTCTAACCATCCCAGAGGCAAAAGTGGGTTGGTTATCATGGTTGGCCCACTTTGGGTCAACAAGATTGTTGAGAATGGTTTATGTCCATGTCATAGAGCTATGTGGGTTTTGTTTAAACTTGATGAAAGGCTTATTGGAATCTACAACATTTATGCCCCTAATGACTATAGAGAGTGTGTTGCATAATGGGAGTGGTTAACTTGTAATTTACCTAAAGCTCACTATATTTTTATTGGTGATTTTAATATGATAGAGAATAAAGAAGATAAAAGTGGAGGCTTTACACAATGTTGGAAAGGTAACAAGTTTACTTTTGGTCTTGTTTCAAGAGGAAATACAAAGTTTTTGATCCTATAGCTCTTCAAAAGAAAAGATTATGTGATATTTGGCTCACTTGGTGTAATAATCAATTTGGGAGACAAAGAGTCTATTGTCAACTAGATAGGATTTATGTGAAGGATTTTGTGTTTAGTATTGCTAATAAAGGTGGTCATAATCGTGTTAGTGTTATTATTGCGTCTCTTTTTTATCATGATCCCATTTATGAAAATATTCTTGTGGATAGTGGGCTTGGTAACAATGGGAAATCAAATAATGGTTTTAAACTCAAAACTTCATTATTGAACAATGAGGAGGATGATAGGACCATCGATATGGTGACATATTTATGAAATTAGTTAACTCTAAGTTGAATCCTATGGATAGATGGAGCCTTTATTTGGACTCTTGGAAAAAAATCTATCAAATGATTAGTAAGAAAAGAGCTAGGGACAAGGATGAAGAGGAGTAGGTCATGCAAAGTTCCATGAATTCCATTGAAAGAGATCTTTAGAGTAAGGGTTGTGATCCTAATTTAGAGGAGAAACTTATATGGACTAAAGCCATCTTAGAAAGATTCAATGGTATAGGATAAAGGGGTAGAAAATTTGAGCTAGGATGAACTAGATGAAGGAAGGATATAAAGATTCTAAATACTTTTTCAATATCATTAGAGCTAAACATAAGAATAAATTGATTAAGTCTATTCAAGTTAATGGAAATATAAATAATAATCCTAGCTACATTAAGGAGGCTTTTATAGCTTTTATAAAGATCCTTTTACCTCAAAATTCACTTATAAAAGAAGTTGGAGTTAGACAATTGTCTTAAGCTTATTCCCAAAAAGATTAGCAATAAAGATGTTAAGGCACTAGATAGACTCATCACTTTGGAGGAGATTAAGGAGACTATTCTTTCTCTAGCTAATGATAAGGTTCCTTGGCCTAATGGCATCCCTGTAGAGTTCTATAAACATAATATTGAGTGGATTGGTTCTAAATTGTTGGAATTGTATGAGAATGCTTACCAGATTGGCTAACTTGGAGCTAACATCAATAAAGGGGTTATTAAATTGTTATCAAAAGGTGGGATAAATCAAAGGTTTAGAATTGGGTATCTATAACCATATTAAATCTTTCATACAAAATTATTTCTAAAATCTTGGGTAGGAGGATGGGGGCTTCTTAATGAGTTTATTTCTCCTACACAAATTGGTTTAATCAAAGGTAGTTTTATTATGGAAAACCTCATCACTCACTGGGAAGCAATGCATTGGACTAAAAATGATGGATAGAATGTAGCAATAGTTATATTAGATTTTGAAAAATCTTATGATAGAGTAGAGTGGCCTTTTGTCATGGGTATGTTGCAAGCTTTTTGATTTCCTCCTGGCTTTTTGTAAATGGATTAGAATATTTCTTAAAGATTCTTCTACAATTATAGATATTATTGGAGAGTTGACTGAGAATATTGTTCTTCAAAGATCTATAAGGAATGGTTGTCCAATTTCTCCCTCATTGTTTATAATTATTGATAATGCATTATTTTGTGTTCTTAGAACTTCTTAATTAGGACCTCCTATCAGGGGTATTACTCTACCTAGTCAAGAGATATTTCTTAATGCTCAATTTTCTAATGATATTGCCTTGTTCATAGGTTTAGGCGAAGTGAATTTTGATAATATGTACCACAAACTACAAATTTTCCATTTTATATATGGGTCCAAAGTGGCTCCTCAGAAATCATCTGTTATTGGGTGGTCAATGTCACCTCCATTTTGGGTGGGGAATAAGGGCTAGCACTAGTTGGGACCTAATTAGATAATTAGGTATCTTAGAATCCCATTATCCATTGAGCCATCTACTAAAGATATGTGGATGTGGCTCTTTTGCAGAGTGGAGAAGAAATATTTGAAATGGAAAATGCATCTACTATCTCTAGAAGGTAGAGTTCAAGTGGTTTATAAAGTGTTATCTTCTCATCACATATATTTATCTTCAGCTTGGTTATTTTCCAAATATCATAGCAGCAAGTTAGAAAGGATTATGAGAGATTTTATGTGGTCTGATTACTTAGGGAAATAAAAAAGACATTGTGTAAAATGGGAATGGTGTTGTTTACCGAAAGAGTAGGATGGTTTGGGGATTATTGACTTAAAAGATCAAGGTATGGCATTGGATTCTAAGTGGATCACTCAAGCTCTAAGTGGGGATGAACCATGGAAGGTTTTAATTAGAAATAATATCTCTAGATATGCTATTAAAAAGGGGGAAAGTTAGCAAAATGTTCAGCTATGTGACAAATTTTTTGGGAACTTTGAGATATGTGTGTTTGGATCTAAAGTTTTCCATTCTCTATGGAAGGCATGGGCTCAGGTTAGGAAAATTACTCCATTCAGGGATGTAGTTGGTGGCCCCCATAAATATTCTATTTTGGATAGATCTATTTGGTGGGATGTTGAAGCTAATGGTAAACCTCTTGCATTATGATGGCTTGATTTTTCACCTACCTAGTTTCTTTAAAAAATCTATGAAAACCAGGAAGAACTATGTCTAAACTATTTAGGGTTTGTAAACATTATGTTAACCCTCATGAAAAAAAATTAGTTCAAAGTCTTTTGTCTTTTTGATCTATTGAAGCTCATTCAAAATTGATTTACAAGTTTAAGTTAGCGATATGCTAAAATTCTTGTTATATTTTTATATCCCTAAGTTTTATGTTAATGTTTGTCTTTGTATTTCATGATATTCTATATATTTTAAGTTGCAATGTTGCATAGTCTCTATGATCACAACATCACTTTGTTCTTCTCACTAACCCTTTTCAAGGTTGCTAAGAGGTGAAATGTACTATCTTTCAGCATAGCATAACTTTGCAATGGTTAATGATAACATTAGTGTCAGAGGTTTGATTGAGCGAAACAATGAAGAGTGCATCATCACAAATCATTTTTGACTTAGGTAAATTCAAGTGGTGATGCTATGATAAAGGGAAAATTTTAAGTTTAAATGGTCATCACAAGGTCATAGGTTAGAAAGAATTAAGGATACCTTAAGTTATGATCATGTAAATAGAAGGAAATAGTTAGTAGAATTGTTAGCACAACATCATGGGGGATTAGATATACTATGAAGATTTAACAAAAATCACATCTTCACAAGTGAGTTAAGGAAACCTCAAGTTAATAGAGTGAAGCTGCAAAAGCTTATAATCATGCCTTCATAGGGTTACTAGAGCAGTTAAAGGTTTAAGCCATGAAATAAAAATGAAAAGGAGATAGTCAAGTTAAACCCCTATTTGCATGATCCCATGGTTAAGTCATGAAGGAGATTTCTAAGTTGTGAAACTATGAAAGATGCCCAACAGTTAGAGGAAATACTTGTCACTATCTCACAAAGGTTTGAAGAAAAGTAATGAATTAAGTTGCAATGGAGTGATCAAGTGATCATCCAGTTAATTTTTTATATTTTCGCAATGTTGCTTGAGTTAGTGATTGACTCAAAGTAAAGGTTGTGAAGTGGTGAATTCTTGGGATCACATTGTCACAAGGTTTAATTGTAGTTATGAAATTGATGTTGCAAACTTGCAAAGATAAGTTTAGAATAGTTAAGGTTAAAGACTCATGCAAGAGTATAAGGGTTTACATAATAGTTATGATCAGAGGTGTGAAATTGTGAAAAGAGATAATGGTCAAACAAAATAGTGATTGCATCTTCATAGATCAAGAGTAAAGGTAAAGAAATAATGATGCAAACATGAAAAAAAAGGAATTGTTGAAGTTAAAAATGTTTATCACACCCTAACATAGCTCCATAGATAGTCAGAGTATTAAGTTGTGATGTTGCAAGATGAAGAAAATGTTAAAGAAAAATTCTTGGTGCAGCATTGCATGCTTAGAATGAACATCCTATTTGGTAGTTGCAAAGAAGGGATAGTAATAAAATGTGAAGCATCATAGCATTATAGGCATGAAAGATGTTAAGGGATAAATGGTAGCAAAAGTGTAAAATGTTAGATAAATAGCTCATTGCCAGATCGTAGTAGTTAGAAAGGTAAAGTAAAATGAAGTTGCAAAGGAGAAAATAAAGGCAATCACAACATTGCAAGCCAAACTCAATAGTTAAATAGATAAGATGTGATGTTTTGAAACATTAAAAAGGTAGCCCTATTTGCATAGCCACAGCTAGAAGAAAAAGGGAAAAAAACATAGAATTTGTGGTGAAGGAGCAATCAACTAGATATCCCAGCATCGCAATTGTCATTTTTAAGGCATAAAGTATTTTTAATAGTCATGTCTAAGCTAGAAAAAAGGAATATGAGTTGGAAGTATGAAATGTGAAAAATTGTAGATTTTGATAGCTTTTTTAGAATTGATAGGTTTTCAAGTGTGCTAATCTTAAATACTATTAATTCCATGCTCCCATTACAGAGATAGATAAATTCTGAAGGGCACAAATATTTCCTTTACCAATTTCATAATTGTTTGAGTTTTATTAGCAATCTTGATTTATAGAGTGATTTTTAGTAAATTTTTAGCATTCAATATACAAAGTTGATTGAACTATTTGCAGAAATGGCTTAGAAAGAAGGAGAGTTGATTGTGCAAGTAGTAATTGAAGAACTAGCATCACAAGAAAAAAGCCCTAGCTCATTCTTAGAGGAATGCATACATATTTTGCTAGGTTGTAAAAATGCACAAGCTACAAATGATCATGCTTTCAGGGATCCATATGTCTTTTGTAGAGATGCAACAGTTCTTAAAAGATATGGATGTGAATTTTTTTGGTATTTCTACAAAAATAAAATAAAGAAGGTACTAGTCTACAATCCTAGAGGTTTTTGTGGACATAGACCTAGTGAAGGCCTTAATTAGATGCTAAAATTTGGATAGCAAGTCATTTCATAGGAGACAAAGAAGCATCTTCTTGGCCTTAGACAAAGAGACATTCATCAAAATATTTGACCTAGAAGGCCTAATGGCATTGCCTATTCAGTTAGATGAGCTAACTGATAATTTTGAGAAGCATAAGAATTTCTACATGGGTAGAGAAATGATAAGACATATCCCTTCATTTTATAAAAATAAAGGAGAGATTCCAAAGAAGAAGGAAGTGGAGAGGATCATGCCTCTTGAATTCTTCTAGAAGTATTTCTAGAATATTGTCTATGGCTTGAACAAGGTCTTAGCTTCAAATGCCTTGGTGGACATTATGTCATGGCTCGTAATGTTAAAGATCCCAACACAAATTTTGGGTATGATTATGTAGCATACATAATTGATTGGATACATGAGGAGAACATTGTTGTTCAACAAGGTCAAACAGAGAATTTCTAATTTCCACATTACTTGATGATCATGCATTTGATCATGTTCAAGAATGTCGATGTGTTTGATCAAACCTTCTTTGAGTCTACACAATAATGGGGAGAAAAGCTACCAATACAAAGATGGACAAGGGTATGGAAAAGGTTTTATCCATATTCCAATGTTATTTCCTTTTGTAATAGTTTTGTGTATCCTGTCTTAAAAATGATAGGATTAACTAATAAAAGAATCCCTAGGAGTATTAGAAAGGTTTCTAAACCTAAAATGTGTTTTGATCTTGGTAAAAAATTAACACATGACTAGGGAAGTTTATTTTTCTTTGAAGAATATATTTTCATTAGAATCTATGGATGTCCTTAACCACCCCACATTTTGCCTAAAGTTGTCCCTAAAAGGCTAGGAATTGTAGAAGTTTTCTAGCAGTTAATTTTATTGAATAAGGAGTATTTAGGGAAATTAGGCAAGAAAGAGACTTTCCTATATAGATGCACCAAGTGGGAGATTTTGAAATAGGTAACAATTCCATAGAGGAAATTAATGCTTATCTAAGAGCATACAATTGCCAACTGGACCAGCTAGAACCTATGATTCTTGCAATGCAATTAGATATGCATTATAAAATATGAGAGGATAGAATTTAACCCCTAAAAAACCCATGTGGGAAGAAGATGTTATTGCTAATAGGTTGAATGAAGATTTATGCAAGGAAAGGATGATCAAGTATATAGACATTGTTAGTTTTGGATAGGAGATGAGAAAAGTAGATTCGTCCTTCAAGGGATTATATCCTGAGGAAGACTATTGGTCTAGATTGGATAAGTGTGTGGATAATTTTGATGAGTTAGCATCACAAGTCCCTGAAGCAATCAGAAAGAAGATTGACCCTAAATATTTAGATGATGATATTGTTTTTGAGGTCACTGATAATGAGGATCATCCTAAAGAAGATCAACCTAAAGAAGACATTGATGAGAGTTATGAATGAGAGGAGCGAAGAAATAAAAGACAAAAGATGATGGAAGTGCCACAAAAGGCTCAAAATAGGCCCTCCAAATTTTGCCAAGGGGCAGTAAATATTTTGATGACATTATAAGAAGATTTTTGGTATCTCAAGCATCAAAGGGCTAGAAATTTGTAGTTGCAAGCTCAAATGGTTGATGATAGAATCATAGAAGCAATTGAATTCATGAATGATGACAATTTCATCAAAAAAGAAGAGTTTAAGAGCTTAATCTTCAAATTGAAGCAAAATGAATTATCTCTGCAGATGAAGCCAGGGGACTCTGACAAGGTAGTTGTTGAACTTATTTAGAAATTACAAGAGTATGACCCTACCTCTAAAACCCTTACTGTAGAAGAAGAAAGGGGCTTGGTAAGAATAAGTGAAATTATTGTCTTCCCAGGATGGGACATCAACTCTTCTTTCCTATTGGACCAAATAAGAAGACAAAATAAGTCTATCTCATTTGAGGATGAAATCCAACTTGGTGAATTGAGAGGTTTTAGATATAACATAGTTGCCCAAACAAAGGCAGTATGGAGTTTAGCTCTAGAAGACAAAAAGCCTACTTTGATTTAGATCAAAGAATCCCCTAGAGGGAATGTTATTTTTTGAATGCACACTCTACTTCTAGTGATTAGATCTATGGAATGCATACTTCAGAGGCCCTATTTGTTAAAAAAAAAATGGATACTCTTAAAACATAGCTAGTAGGAGCTTATGAAAGATTCATCAAAACCAAAAGGAGTTATGAGGAAGAAATGAAGAAAACATATGTCTTGGAACAAAAGATCATCAAGATAGAAATAGAGGTAGTAGCATTGAAGAATACTATTATAACTACTACAGATATTCATGAAAAAGGTGTGTAGACAAAAGGCCAAGCACCTCAAATAGGGGAGGCATTAGACCATGCAACAGAGATTGATGAGGAAGATTTGGAAGCAAGCAAGGATATAGAAATATGAAAAATTAGAAACTTGTTGATTCACAAAATAAGTGCACTGGAAATAGTCTCTCAGAATGTGCATAGCAGTTATCTTGCATTACAAGGAGTAGAATATAGATGTTTAGAGGCTATTGTTGTATTATCTCCACTTTTCACTACATGGGGTCCATATACTCCATTTTTTTATAACTTGGTGCACGTGTTGGCACAAAAGAAAGATTTCCCAAAGATAACTATTGTAAATAATAGAAGAATAATCAATAAAGTAAAGGATATAAATGGTTTCTTTGATGGAGAAATGCAACTAATCCAAAATAAGATGAAGACAATTGCTATAGGTACACCCAGTTTTGTCCCTACAATTTTGAATAGTGATGGAAAAATTAAAGGTTGGGTAGAGTGGTCATCTTCTCTTGAAAATATTCTTGATCATCTTAGATTTTTTGCTTATTTTAATAATGAGGCAAGTGTTATAGCTAGTATATGATATGATTGATGTGGTTTACAAGATAGAGGTGGAGATGTCTAAAGTAACTATTGAGGTTAAGGCAATAATAGATTCCAAGTGGATCATATGTCTAGATGATTTGGATGTAGTTAGAAATGTTACCTAGCTAGATTAGATATAGATATTTCTATATGGGAAGTCATTATATACATCAAAGCCCTACCATCCAGTGACAATGAGTAGTATAAAAAAAAGGTGCAGTTAGGATGTAGTTAAAGGCATAGGGAATAGAGAAAAGGCATGGATGGTGATAGGATCTGAAGAAAAATAGAATTTTCTAAGAGATACTTGCTGATAGTGTCACCTATCATTTTTGCAACTACATCCAAAGTTTTGGTCCAAATACAAACAATGTTTGAATGTAACTAAATATAAATATCTTTGTATTTACTTTTCAATTGAATCTTGACATGTGTCCTCCCATTTAAATCTTGTAGCAACCCTTCTTATAAATGGATTTTGAATATGTGGAGCTAAGGTCTAAAATACATGTAATTTTTAGTGTTATACTATTTTTCATTCGGTCGAGTCAGTCTTTATGTCAATTTTTGTGATGCATTCATCTGCAAATCTGAAAATACAAGTGAACATTGAATGACAATTTGTCATTTTTTTAAATATTTCTAAGTATATCAATATTGTATGATTTTCAAAGATAATTAATACAAAAGGAATTTTTTTTTATATCTATTATCTTTAATTTTTATCTCCATTTTTATGTATTGGTTATGTTGGGATTGGATGAGCAAGGTTCATACAATTTAATACAACTAGGATAGGTTGTATATTAATTTGTTGTTTCTTTTAATTCAATGAATTAAGTAAATTCTTCAATAAATTGGTAGGATTTCCAATCATATAAGAAGGATATTCATAAAAATGGGGTTTAGGGTTAATTGTTGATAGAATTAATTGTAATGCAATTGATTAGGTCAAAGTTTTACTAGGTAGACTTTGAATACCAATGGATAGGGCACCAATCATTTATTCAATAGCATATTGAAGAAATCATGGGTTTGCATCAAGCATAAAATTAAAATCAAATCAACTTTTATTTTAGTATTTTGAAGATTAAATTGTTGGTCAGCACTTATTTGAAATAGTTCTTTATGTTTCATAGTTAGCTGTTGTAATCAAGAGCTCGAAGTGTAGAGAATCCATGTGACTATGTTAATGTTGGGTCCAAATCTGAAGAAATCTCAATTGAATATAGGAAGTAGCTAATACTTAGACCAATATTTGTTCTCTGCATTCTGGTATTAGGTTTTTTTTTTTTCCTGGTAGTTTTAAAAACCCCAATACATTAACCTAGAGTTGTTCTACAAAAAACTAGAATGGATTTGGCATTTCTACTATTGGTGATATTTTGGTTGACAATAATTTAGGATTGTGGAATGATATTGTTGGCAAGTTCAACATTCCTAATTCTCAAAAGAAGACTTATTCGATCATTGTTAAAACTCTACAAAATGTCTCTCCTAGACATATTATGAATTCAAATCAATTTGTGAAAAATATCAAATGGAAAGATGGAAATAATTTTAATCATATTTCTCTTAGGCATATTTATAGAATTCTTAAAGATGATTGTTTTATTTTTGACAAGGTTGACCATTTTTGGGGGATGAAAGGGTTTTGGTTGATAGATGGCCTTTTATCTTTTCCTTTTTCTGGAATTCTCGGTGTGAGCCTAAGATATTTTGTTTTAAATGGTTGTTGCTTTTGAAGAAACTTCTTATGGGTAATATTTTTCCTAATGATCATGGTAGTCCTATTTTGTGTGGTATATGTTATGTCCATGAGTCCTTTGTGAACCTTTTTTTTTAATGTACCTTTGTTAAGGGTGTCTAGGCTATTTTCATTGGGTCACCCATAGTCTAGAATAGTAGGCCAGGTTTTTCTTGGAGTGAAGTGCTTGCTGGTTTTGTTAATGATTTTGATTTGAAAATGAAAAAAAAAATGGTTTATCTTTACTTGTGAAGTTATTTGGTTTCTTTGGAAGGAGAGAAATGCAAAGATCTTTCAAAAGAGAAGGAGACAACTTACTGAGTTTGGATGTAAACTCATACATTTTCAAATAATGTCACATGTTGCTGCTACTTTGGAAATCTCTAGGGATAGATCCTGATTCATAAAGGTGATATTGTTTCATCTCAATATTTTGATATACATAAGGATATGCTCAAATAGAGGGAGATGAATAATCTTAACTAGTTTATTAAAGATCTTAGTATTGGTGATATAGTTAAATCTAGAAACTATATTTCTCATGATCATGTTGTAGATGGATAGAGTGGTTAGCCCAATATATGGGTTTTTTTTAATGTTTGGAAGATAGGCCAAGCTGGTTATATAGTTAATTTTTGTATTAACTATCTTATAAATCTTAGTTTTGATAGTTGTTGTTGTAATCAGTTAACATTTACTACATGTTATAAAGAATTTTTTCATTTCTAGTATATATTTAGGGTGTATGAATAAACCACCCACTAAGAATATTTTGAAACTAATTGTAAGATGCTTAGAGTGTTAAAAGAAATGTGATGTAACCAAGATGATTACACTATGTTAATACAAAAATAAACATAGGTATCCTACAAGTTCTCTTTGTATTAATCTTCTTGAGGATGATGCATGTCCTTGATATAAGACTCTGAAAGTATAACAAAAAACTAAAACCCAATATTTCATTTAATTTTTGAAACTCTAAAAACATGAGCTATAACATCATAAACTGAGCATAAAACATGGGCTAGCTCAAAATGATATTATCATCAAAACTGACTCAAAATTTAGACCCTCACTCCACATCTTGGAGATCCTTTTATAGAATAAAGAATGAAAAAGGCTTCATATAGGAGGAAACATGTCAAAAATAAATTGCAACAATATTTTTTTACATAGGATAGATCATTTACATGAGAAAATGTCATAGATAGCCAAAAATGAATAGTTGCCATTCTAGATGTTCAGGATCAACTTCATTGTTTGTAACATGAGACTACCCATAGTAGGTGAACCACAAAGATAATGTATTGTTGGAAGATTGGGGAGATTGTTAGAAGGTTGGTTGGAAGCATGAATACTAATGATATTCCTATGGGGGAGTATTGTAGATATGTTACTATGATGATATGTTACATTCATGACTAAGTTTGTTATTGATGTCAACATAGCAATTTTCTGTGGTATTTGACAGAAGAGCAGTAGAAATATCAAGTTGGTACAGATGGCTAGTTGAGCATTCTAACTACCTAAGGTTATGAGAGATACTTTTGAGTATCTAGTATATGAAGTTAGTGTCAAAAGAAGAAAGGATAAGTCTAAAAGAAGTTATGTAATTTTTGGTGATGTATGTTCTGAGATAGAGTTTACAGAGGCATGTTCTAGTAAACTTGTTATATCTCTTAGCAAGGTTGATCTCTTGAGGATTGAGGTTGAATACATGGAGAAGACATGTTGAGGATGATGTGGCTAATATTTCTCATCATAATATTTCATGTACAGAAAGTTATTCAAGTTTCAAAGTGAAAGATTAATGTTATCGCTAAGTGTAATGTGTTCTTAATGTGGTCCTATAATAATTAATTGAGAAGGTCTAACAACTGACTCAAGGAATTGTTTATGGACTTATTATAAAGGAAGGATATTTTCCTTTATCATATGTATGTATTTGAATTATTGATAAGCAAAAGTAGAGTGTGGTTTGTAAAGTTGAGCAGATCAATGTGGAAGTGAAGGAAACTTCATTGCCAAGGTTTTGTTGAGTGATCTAAGGTTTGGTATTTGAATCCAAGGTTCATGACCTACTCTATAAGGTCTAATAGTGATTGATCTAGTTTACAGGACAAAGAAAATAGGAAGATAACAATAAATTACTTGTTTGAGCACTGAGCTCTTCTTGTAGTTGAAATTGCATGTTTGGGCAGTGGGCTCTTCTTGCATGCATTGTACCACAACTCCTAACATGGTTGGCACAACTCCTGATAAGGTCGGAATCTCCTAATAGGGATTCAAAGTCTCCTAATAGGAACTCATTGTACTAAATATTGTAATCGACTCTTAACAAGGTCCATCCTCTAAAGGAATATTTATATTAGTACATCATCTTGTGGGCATCATTCCCACCAGGGTTTTCCCTTTGATCAAGGGTTTCCCTAGTCAACATATCTAGTGTAATTGTCCATGAGCATTTTATTATGGTTTCCATTTACTTTGGTTGAGTGGTTAAGTTTATTTAAAGAAGATAAATGTTTTAATTATTGGTAACTAATTCACCCCACCCCCCCAGTTATCGTGGTGGACTATTATTTGTAACAATTGGTATCAAAGCATTGGGTCCTTGAAGATAAATTTTAACAAATTTTGGAGATCCATGGCAAACATGTTCAGGAAAGATAGTCCAAAGTTTGATGGAACAAACTATGATAGCTAGAAGGAAAAGATGAAGACACATTTTTTGTGTATGGGTCTTGGATATTGGATCTTGACTTCAGTGAAGACAATCATTGCTAAAAAGGATTTGGAAATTTGCACTGTAGTAAAAAGAGATCTTTCCATGTGTGACATGAGAGCCAAAGAAGCATTATTGACTGCACTTCCTAAATTTAAGTATAATTAGGTAAAATCACTTACTACTTCACATTTGATTTGGAAAGCTTTGGAAAATAGTTTTGAAGGTGATGCACATTCCAAGAAGTTGAGGTTACAAAGTTGGATTTGTGCATTTCAAGATGCTAAAATGATGGTAGATGAATCTATAAGAACATATATAGGCAAGATATCAAAAATTATCGTAGGTATTAAAGATCAAGGAGGAACCAAAGAAGATGATGAGGTTATATGTAAGATATTGAAGACTCTAACACCACCATTTAGGTCAATAGTTTAGATGATACAGTTGTTGATATCTTGTACCAATGATTTCACAAAGGAGACATTTCTTGGAAGACTAGAAGTAGTTGAGAACAAACTTAGATAGTCTAGAGAATTGACCATAACAAAGACAGCTTTCAATGCCTTGAATATTTGACCTAACTTATCAAGGAGAACAAGTGTTAGAGGATATTTTGCTACCAATAATAGATCTAAAGAAAACCAAAAGATTCAAGGAGTAGCCCTTCTAGTAAGAAGATAAAAAAGAGGTAAGAAAATATTTAAATGTTGGACTTGTGATGAATATGGTCATTATGCATATAAGTGTCCTAAAAGAGAGAAAAATTATAAGGGAAATCATAAGCTTGGAAAAGATAGAGAGTGTTTATATGCAAATGAAGATAATGATTCTGATGAGCAAGCATTAAGTGTCAGTGATGATGAAATTGGATTTGTAGCAATTAAAGAAGAAAGTCCAGAGAAGGTATCTTTGATGTCACAGGTTGAGAAGAAAACTAATTGGATAATTAATAGTGGTTGTTCACATCATATGATTGGTGATATGAACAATTTTTTTGACTTCAAAAGTCAGGATGGAGGAATTGTCAAATTTTGAAACAATACAGCATGCCAAGTAAAAGGTATTGGATCTATAACTCTTCATGGTAAAACTAATACTGAGGATGTATACTTTGTTTCTAGTTTAAATCACAATCTTTTGAGTGTTGGAAAATTAGTAGACAAAGGTTATTAGTTGTAGTTCATAGAAAAGACATGCATGATCAAAGATAAAGATGGAAAGTTAATTAAAATAGGAACCAAATCTAGAGGTAATGTATTTCAATTGAATCCTACTGAAATTTCATGTTTGGTTGCAAAGATAGATGTCAATTGGTTATGGAATAAGAGATTTTTTCATATAAACTTTGACATTATTGTAAGAACTAGTAGAATGTTTGTAGTTAGAGATTTTTCAAAGATTGTAAAGCCTACTAACACAATTTGCAAGGAGTGTGTTTTGGAAAAGCATAACAAAACTTCTTTTCCTAGCAAGAAGTTTACCAATAGAAAGAAGTTGGAGATTGTACACACTGATCTCAAGGGTCATACAAAAACTAAAGGGTTCTATGGTGAAAGGTATTTTATGATTCTAGTTGATGATTTTTCTAGAATGATGTGGGTTACATTTTTTAAAGAGAAATCAAAGGCATTTGGTAAGTTCAAGATATTCAAGAATAGAATTGAGAATGAATCTTGTATGAAAATGAAATGTTAAAGATCATATAGAGGAGGGGAATTTACTTCAAATGAGTTTAACATGTTTTGTGAAGAAAATGGAATTAAAAGATAGATATCAGCTCTTAGAACCCCTGAACAAAATGACATTGTAGAGAGAAGGAACAAGTCAATTATAGAAGCTGCAAGAGCTATGTTAGTAGAGAATGATGTATTTAACACATTTTGGAGAGAAGTTGTGAATACAAAAATCAACACTATGAACAAAGTGCAATTCAAGAAGGACACAAACAAGACACCCTATGAACTATGGTTTGGTCACTCACCTATAGTTAAGTATTTTAGAATATTTAGAAGTAAGTGTTACATAAAGAGAGATGATGATATTGGTAAATTTGATTCTAGAAGTGATGAAGGTATGTTTCTTGGTTATTCATTGAAAAGCAAGGTTTATAGATGTTATAATTAGAGAACTAAGACTATTATGGAAAGTGAAAATTTGATAATTGATAATAAATTCAAAATACAAGAGAGAATAATTGATTATAATTCAAATGATAATGTTGTTACTAAGCCAAGGAATGATGAGGTATTTCTTGAGACTAACAATGATTTGTAGAATGAAGGAGAGCTAAGGCAGGAACAAAGCTCAAAACCTTCAATTAAGCCAAGAGTTGAGATAGCAACTCCTACTTCAGGAAAGAACATGATAAAGAATCACCCATCTAAATAGATCATCAGAAGCAAAGACAAAGGTGTGATGACAAGAAGTAGAGTAAATGAAGCACCATGCTTGATATCTCAAGTTGAGCCTAAGAATGTAGATGAAGCATGTAAAGATGAATATTGGAAGCAAGCTATGAAAGAGGAATTGGATCAAATAGAAAAGAATGAGATATGGGAATTGGTCCCCAAACCAACAGACAAGAATGTGATAGGAACTAAATGGGTATTTAGGAACAAGATGAATTAGTAAGGAGAAGTTGTAAGAAACAAAGAAAGATTGGTATGTAAATGTTACTCACAACAAGAAGGGATAGATTATGAGGAGACTTATGCTCTAGTAGCTAGAATAGAAGCAGTAAGATCATTCTTATCATATGTAGTACAGAAGAAATTCAAATTTTATCAAATGGATGTCAAGTCAGCATTTTTGAATGGAGAACTTGAAGAATTTAGTGTTGCATTCGAGGACTAAGCACATTTCTATTAAGTATCATATGTTGAGAGAAAAAATTGTAGAAAAGGAAATTAGATTGGAGTATGTGAGCACTAAAGAGTAGATTGCAAATATATTCACTAAGCCTCTTTCCAAAGAGAATTTTGAGTATTTATGAGGTATGCTTGGGGTTATGCCCCTTCCTACATTGGACTAGAAGATGCAAGAGTGCATTAGTCTAGTGTAACAGACCATTGTTGTTTGGATTGAATGTTGATGCTTTCTGAATGGGAGAGTATTTGTGATGGATAGAGTCATCTAGGACTCTTATTGATGTTGTTTTGAATAATTTCTTTTGACACTCAAGCTACTAAGTATTAGTTGTTGTAGAGTTTGATACATAGATATTGGTTGCAAAAACCTTTTACATTGATGTCAATGAGGAGAAGTTTGGCATGCAAAATAGTATATAGAATAATAGTTTAGTAAAGAGCATATTAAGGTATATCAATTGGGGAGAATGATTGATGAAGAGGATTTGAAGATGAATAGTTGTTTTTTGGTATTCCTAGAACTAGATTTTTTTAATCTATGTTACCATCAATGCCAAAGGGGGATATTACTAGAAGATTGGAGAGACTATTAGAAGATTGGTTGGAAGCATGGATTTTGATGATATTCCTATGGGGGAGTATTGTAGATATGTTACTATGATGATATGTTACATTCATGACTGATTTTTTCATTGATGTCAACATAGCATTTTTTTGTGGTATCTAACAGAAGAATAGTGAAAGGATCAAGTTGGTACAGATGGCTAGTTGAGTATTCTAACTACCTGAGGTTATGAGAGATACTTCTAGGTATCTGGTATATGTAGTTAACATTGGAAGAAGAAAGGATAAGTCTAGAAGTTATGTAAGTTTTGGTGATGTTTATTCTAAGATAGAGTTTTTAGAGGCATGTTCTGGTGAACTTGTTATATCTCTTAGCAGAGTTGATATCATGAGGATTGAGGTTGAAGACATAGGAAGACATGATAAGGATGATGTGACTAAGCTCACTCATCATAATATTGCATGTATGAAAATTTATTCAAGTTGCAAGGCAGAAGATCAATATTATCACCAAGTGTAACGTGTTCTTAATGTGGTCCTATAATAATTAATTGAGAAGGTCTAATAGCCAACTCAAGGAATTTTTTATGGAATTGGTATAAAGGAAGGATATTTTCTTTTACCATATGTATGGATATGAATTATTGATAAGCAACAGTAGAGTGTGGAATGCAAATTTGAGCAGAGCAATGTGGAAGTGAAGGAAACTTCAGTTTCTGAGGTTTGTTGAGTGATTTAAGGTTTGGTATTTGGATCCAAGGTTCATGACCTAGTCTATAAGGTCTGAAAATGATTGATCTAGTTGATGGGATAGAGGAAAGAGGAAGATAATAGTACATTACTTGTTTCAGCAGTGAGCTCTTCTTGTAGTTAAAATTTCATGTTTGGGCAATGGGCTCTTCTTGCATACATTATACCACAACTCCTAACAGGGTTGGAATCTTCTAATAGGGATTCAGAGTCTTCTAACAGGGACTCATTGTACTTTTTGGGTATTCATTTTGCATGAGGTCCATGGCAGGAATCCATAGTGTAATTCCTCTCTTGAAAAGAAAATCTTTTTAGTGATCCACTCCAAGGTTCAGTGTTTGTCTTGCGATGTACCAAAATTTGCTTGGTAGAAGATAAATGTGAGTGTTCACAAGGAGGCCTTTGCTGGTTCTAAAAACCATTTTATCTTGGAATTGAAGTAAAATCTATTGGCTATTTCAAAATATCACACCAAAAGAACAATATTTTTGTATTTTCTAATTTTTTCAATGCATGCAATTCTAACAATGTAGCTAGTATGAGGTCCTACTCTAACAAAGGGGGTTAGCAAGGAAAATAATGAAACTAAAAGAAAAAACATGAAATCAAATGACTAGAAATTGAAATTTGTAAACGGACATAAGCTACAGAACACAACACGCTACGAGTTAAACCTTCGAAGAAATCGGTAAGAAACCAATGAAAATAGGAGCAGCGCTTCCTAGAATCCACTGATGCAATCATCAGTGAGAATCTTTAATAAATAAAATGATGTTTCTCTCTTCATCAAATTGCAAGGCCATAGAAAGTGGGCTCATATGAGACAAAGAGCTATGTAGACACAATAGGGTGATCTATTCTCAAGCTCGTTACATCAATGGAATTCATATATCTATAGCAAACACCAGAACTAAAAGATTGCACAACCAAAAACAACACAATAAACCTTTGGGTAAATCACAATCTCATGAATAAAATCCACAAAACAATGACACATTTAGGCAAGAATAACTACACTCTAAATGCTAGCACCAAAAGCATAATTTTATTGCATAATAACGGTGGCCCTTTTTACATTTTAAAATATAAGAAATCATCTCCTCAATTTGTGTTGAGAGTGAGAGATATCTTGATGCAATAAAATTCTTTTAAAACATTTAAACAAACTAAATATATACAAACTAACAATTTAGCTGGTGCTTAGAGGGACTCCATCCATATTTTATTCATTAATTGGATGCATGAGTCCTTTACATGTCAAAAATAGAGAAAGCATGAGAGATAAAGTAGGAGGAAGCCATCAATCGAAGTGGAAGTGCATGGAGACATCAAAAATAGAAACTGGCCCTTCACTAGGCATATTTTGGAGTTAACTTGCCATCAGAATGTGCTCTCGTTGCATGGAAAGTGCTATTTTTGGAACTAGTAGTCAATTGTCAGTGCACCTCTGAATTGTGGAGCTACATGAAAATGAAAACCTACGAAGCTACAAAGCTACATGAAAATGTGAAGCTATTAACCTACATACCTATAGAGTTGCAAACTTGTGGAGCTACAAACCTCGAAAGCTAAATTTGGCAAAAAATCTAAGTTCTCAATTTTGAAAATAGTTTTTGGGTTTTGCTCAATTGTATACATTCTTTTTCCTTTTTTAATGATTTACACCCTCTTTATAGCCAATCACTTTCATAAACTTGCACTCCTACTTCTTCAATCTAAAATCCCAAGGCACTTGCGTTGAATTTCGTCATTAACAGCTACATAAGATGAGGAACTTGTTCCACTTCATGTATCCAACCTCTGTATCTTCGACCTTTGTCTTCTCTCCAACTGCCCTATCCTTCCTAGCAAGAAACCAAGTGATCTAGGTGATCAAATGTTCGAAACTTTTTCATATTTTTTCACAAATTTTTCTAGGCATTTTTAAATGGCTTTTTTGGAGGTCTTCTTCTCAAAATTTCAAGTTGAAACTTTCATCGGTTGCTAAAATTGGGCAACTAAAGGCTCACTTATTTAGGGATTGAAATTAGATCTTCAGTTCTTCTTTGCAATGGTGTAAACAGTTTTGAATTCTAAGGCCTGAGTCAAAAGTTATGACCCCGACAAGTTAAGGATACCTTTTTTACCTACAAAAAGAATCAAACATTAGTCCATAGAGATAAAAATGCTTAATTAAGACAAACACCTCTGAAAGATAGATTTTGGACCTTTTATTTTATTTATTTGGGTGCGCACACTAAGGGGGCATGCATGGTGCCTTTCATGAGGGGCATGACATGACGCACCCTCCATGGGCAGCGTGTGTGGCTCACCTCCATGGGGGGCACGTGCATGGTGCACCTCCATGAGGGGTGCACGCGGTGCATGACGCCTCCATGGGGGTGTGCATGCCTCCATTGGTGGTGTGCGCACGCCTCTATGTGCAGCGCAAAAAAAATTTATTGTAAAAAATATTTTTTATATTTTTTTATATTATTATTATTTTTAATTTTTACTTTTCAATTTTTTGACTCTAAAATTCTAACTTCTAACCAAATTTTCTTCTCCCAACTCTCGAACTATGAGTTTGGGAGTTGAAAAAAGTAGTGGATCCCCATTCCTAGTAAGGAATGGGGCATGTGTTGTGAGGCCACAACAGTACTATATGTTGCAATTGACTCCTAGCAAAGTCCATCCTCTAACAAGGAACATTTATATTAGTACATCATCTAGTGGGCATCATTCCCACTAGGGTTTTCCCTCCGATCAAGGGTTTCCCTAGTCAACATATCTAATGTAATTATCTATGAGCATTTTATTATGGTTTTTGTTTACTTTTATTGAATGGTTAAGTTTTTTTAAAGAAGATAAATTTTTTAATTGTTCAATAACTGATTCAACCCGCCATCCATCTTAGTTATCTTGGTTGACTATTGTTTCTAACAAGTATCTCATTGAAATTGTTATTCTTCCTCTATTTTGTCTCGTCTGCATCCATCAACTATCATCTGACTGCCTCCCATTAGTAAGGATTTAATTTCTCTAATTTCTTCCCACACATAGATTTCTCTTTTTGTGGTCCATTTAGTGCTACTAACTACTTCCAAATCACTAACTGGTTTATTCTATCTCACATCTATGATGGCTCTTGATTGTGTCACAAATTAATTCATGTCAATTTCCACTTTAAAAGAGAATAAATCAACTTATTGAAGGCCACCTCATCAATATCTCCATCAATCATATTTGTCACTCTTCCCATTGTTAGAATCTGATCAAATGAATTTGACCACTCTTGCCAATCCTTTAACTTATTCTCATTGTCTAAAATTGATAAGGAAAAAGAATCAATACATTCAATCATTGTTTTTACTTTAATTTGAATATTTTGTAACTTTTTTGTGAAAAATCCAATCAATTCTCTCACAACTTCATTCTCTTCTTTCACTTTGAATATTTTATCTAGAAAATTTGGCTTCTTCACCATTAAGATAATCAATTTTTCAAATAATTGTATGTATGGTCCTCATTGGTTAAAGATTGGTGATAACCATGTTAATTCTTCATAACAAGTGTACTTAGCATTTTGTAATGAAATTAAAATATTGTGTGTCTACTGAGAAATTATCTTTAAGACAATTATCATGTGGTTCACTATACCTTTCAACACATTTACCTTTAATTAATTGTTTGACTAAGGAGTTTCAACTTCCATTGATATAGTTTGAGGCTCAGGCTCTATTTGTACCTCTATTGATATATGAATTGTTGCTTCCTTATTGGCCTTTCTTAGCTCTTGAACTCTTACTTTAGCTTTTTTCTCCTCCATGTGTTTGAGGTGCTCTTTTAATGCTACAACTTCTCTCTCCAGCCCCTAAGTTCTAGCCTATAACTATTTTATTCTTTGTTCATAGGCATAGCTCTTTCTAAGCTCTTCTCCATAGAGCTTCCTTGCATCAATATAATCTCTAAAATTTTGAGACACTATTGTTTCAATCTTATTAACCTTGGCCTCATTCATGAATTCAAAGTGCTTAAGAGCACTTGAGATCTCTTCACCTGTGGTAATACTCAATGTCCACACTATTGTAGTCCATTGTGTTGTGTTTTTCACATCCATTAACTTTGACTTATTGATTTCTGATGCTATGCTCCATACAACCAAGGTTTTTGAATCTATATTTAATCAAGTTTTCCTTTGCACCCCTTTAGCACTCAATACTTTGTAACATATTTCTTTGTCTTGCCTCCTAATTTGATCTAGCACAAAGGCCTTTTCTAGATCTCACCTAGGTACTAAAAGCATATTGCTTCTTTATACAAGGTATCTTAGCTCAACAAGGGTCATCTTCTCACTCTCAATGTCATAGGCCAATAGCTTCTCAATAAGATCCCTTTGGTTTTCCTCTAACTCCCTTGGTTTAATAGTCAATGTCAACTCATTTTTTTAACCTTGTATAGGAATCTTTTGAACTCTACACTCTTGATGAACTCATCATCTTCAATAAACTTCTTAGCCTAGATGATTCTATCATCCAATCTAGTAGATGTCACTTGAAATTCAATCAAAGAATTCTCTAATGCTGCCACTTTATCTTTTAGGTAATTTTGCCTCATGTCAACAAAATATTGGCTTTTTCCTGGTATCTGTTGTAGATTCATCTCCTTCACTTTGTTGGGCATCTAAATAACTCTTTGTCTTTTGTTTCCCTTTTCCACCCATGTAGAACTCTCAGGTTCCTTTTGTGTCACTTCTAGGAAAACATTTGGCTCTAATGAGTTAGGATTTACTCTCCCTTTTTTACCCTCAAGCTCTTGTGCCATCTATGACATAATGTGGACATAATTCTCAAGCATCTTATAGGCTCAATCAGGATATGATATTGCTAGGTAAAAGCCCTTGAAATATGGGTGTATTCTCTTTAGCTCATTCTCTACCCTTAGTATATCTTTATATTTCTTAGTCTCTTATTAACTTTCCTTCAGATACTATTTTAAATCAAATATTCTTGTGGAAACTCCTTGTTATTTGGAAAAAGTGTAGTTTCTAATCTTTCTCATAGCATGCCTAACAAAACCCTTAGGGTTATAAATTTTTTAATGGGCAATGGATAAATTATATTGTCTTAGATATTCATCAATTTGATTGAGAGACTCCTTTCCAATTCAAAAATCCACTATCCTAAAGCATTTACACAAGATGGTTCCCTTATGCAACTTATGACCTAAGTACTCCTTGTCCATCAAAATTAATTTCTACATAAACTCAATTATAGCTAGCATTAAGGGAATAAATTTTGGCAGTACAAGGGGAGGCTGGGAACAAGCATAAACTCTCAAGACTAAAAACTCTTGGAATAATAATATATCACCCCAATTATGATCAATTTTCACATTAAGAGGGTTGGCCTCATTAACCTTTTAAGGATTTCAGGGGCTCTAACCAACTGGTGATTTAACATTCTCATTATTACAATACTAAAATTATTAAAGAAAGACAATGAATTAGATAGAGTAATAGTAATGCCTAGTCCATATCCATGTCCATAATTATAGTGGTAGAGCTCTATCCTCATTTGATATCTGGTCAATAAAATGTAGGTTGAGGTATCCAACATTGTTTTATAGTATCAAATGCATCAATAATTAATAATTGTGGAACTTGAAGTTCCTCTTGTCTCCTCTCTAAGCTACTTCAATTTGTTCTTGCATCTTTTCAATAAAATGCCCTACATTATCACATTCCATGTTATGAAAGGGGTCTTGTACATCAAGGTCTATAATGTAGATTGATCCAAATACCACCTCAGAACCATCACTTCCCAATTCTTTATGCATGCCATAAACTATTTTTTGGAAGTAGTTTTTAAATTTTTCCACAAGGAGAATTCTATCCACCTTCTTTGGAGTATCTCCCTTTGACTTGAGGTAGTAAGGAATATGGTGGATCATTAGCTTTCTAGTATAGAAACTTTTACTATTCTCAAATTTCTTCTAAAATTCCTCCATGTAAATTGGCACACTCATCTAGCCCTCAAGCCAAAAAAAATCTATAAATAAAGAATAGTCATGTGTGTGTAGAATACTTCTATCATGTCTATGGAAATATTTGGTTGGGATTATATGACTTTATTAGGGCCTTCACCAAATCCACATCTACATATACCTTTATAAATTTATGTTTTGCAAGATTCCTCACCCATGGGTTTCAAACTGGCACCTTCTCCAATCTATTGTTATAGAAAAAACATGAACATTTTATATCTGTTGGTGCTAGGGAAAATTGCATCTCTAAAATGCATATGGATCTTTGAAGTCATGGTCATTTGCTAAGATGGAATTTGATAACTTGGGGAACAATTTTATCCATTCTTTGGCATACTTATTAGGTTTTCTCTTTCTTGTCTTTCCTATATTTGATATTAAAGTCTCAAGAACCTCTTTATTCTTGGATTGGACTTCTTTTGTCTCCATTTTAGACATCTTCTCTACTCAAACTCTGCAACTTTCCTTGTAGCACACTTAGCAATCTAATATCTCTATAAATTCAAGATGTCAAGAAATCTTCTTTCTTCTTAGCAATGGATAGCTTGTTATTTCTCAAAAAATGTTTTTATATGCATACGTGCTTCATAAATCTTATTTATTTCATTAACTTTCAACATGCACGAGGCTTTCAAATCTAAAAATCACATGTCACTTCTGAAAATGTTGACTTTAATGTCCAGCTAGGCACTTTTTACTTTATCTTTTCAAATATTTGATTAGCTAAACCCCTTATCCTTTTCTAGCTCAGAGAAAGCATACATGTATTTTATGTCAATTAAGGTTCCCAATCTTATGTTCAATTGAAATTTTGACTTTTCATAACCCTATATGAGTAAAAAACTCAATCATCTAATCTTACACTCCTCAATTCATCAAAACATTGCCAGACTCTTTTTCCCTATTATTTTTTAAGCTTTGAACTTATGTTGGTTGTTTATAATCTTTTTGTGTGGAATTAAATATTCCTTTTATGCACCTTACAATCTTACAATAAGCCCCTCCCATAGCAATGGAATCTTTCATTATGTAATTTATAGCCGTACACCTTAGGGTCTACCATGAGATTAGCATCCTTAAATATTTATCTCCATCACCATACACTAATAATAAACTTAATAACTTTTTGTATCTCCAGAACTTCAATCTCACCTTTTTACTTAACCTCTTGATCAAATGCCTAGCAATTCTTGTAGCATCATTGGTCTCTTTCCTTCACTCTACAATCTTACATTTAACCTTTAGCCATAACTCCAAAGGATTTTATATTTCAACTTGTTATCCCATGATCTCCCTATGATCATATCTCCATAAACTTTTTAAATCACATGTCAAATTTCCCTATGCTTGAATGCTAAACCCTTTCATCATAAGATCATATACAACTTTATAACCTTGAATATTATGGCTCACAATCTTATGCCTTCACTTTATCATATTGTTAGAACGTATTAACTCCCCTTTATTATATAGCTTACACATCTATGCTCTACCTTTAGATCATAAGGTTGGAGACATTTGTGAAAACTTAGAGAATAGACTTATGGTGATATGCTTTCAACATAAGTATAAGGTCAAGAAGCTTGAGGGATGACTCTTGCACTCTTACGTTTGACCTTAGGGTGTAACTTTGGGAGACTTTGGAATTTAGCCTATGATTCCATGCTTAACCCTAGACTATAAGATCATATACATGTTAGAAAATTTTGAATTAACCTTATGATTTTTTGATTATTAAAAATATCTAGTGTAATTAAAAGGTCAACTATAGGATAGGAAAAATTTCTTAGCGAAGCATAAGGTACATGATTTTTAATTTATTCATGGCCTTAAGACTTTAATAAAAAATTGGAAAAATCACAAGGTATGGACTTAACAATTTAGGGTTTCTTTTTTTGAAACAAGACAATAAAATGCATGAAAACCCTAATTGAAAAACATTATTCTCTTAATTTCAAAAAAAATTGTATAATGAAAATATAGGGTACCAGGACCTAACTCTTTAGAAAATAGTGCCTTTTGGGGTACCTCAAAGAGTGGCAACACTACTTCCTAGGTCTTTAAAGTTGGAGAAATTGGCCTCTAAATATTTTTGTAGGTGAAAAGATGATTTTCTAAGTATTTTAACCAAAGGTGCACAGATGTGCATTTTGTATACCTACACACAAAAGAAGGTGCACAATAGCCCAAACTACACAGAAGTTCAGTTGCATAGGGTTCACAAACCTTGACCATCTATAAATAGGCATGTATGTCCCTCCATTTGTACCTTATTTTCTTTGTCTCCTAGCTAGTTGCACACCTTCACACCCCAGACATCCTTAGCTCCTAATTTTTTGCACCCCCAAACCCCTCATTGTCAAGGTATCTTTATGCCCAACAATGCATATTGTGCACCTTAGCATGTTGTACAGGTGTGAGAAGTTCACACTTCCACACCTCTCTATAGGGTTGATGTATGTGCACCCTACCTCCTATCTTTAATTCCTATATACAATTATGGTATACAACCTATATAGATACACAATTATGTGACCTCTATGGGTGAATAGGAGGGAACCCTATGCACTTGCATAGGTGTGCAAGCTGTGTAAGTGCACATTTCCCCCATTGTTCTATATTTTGATCATAAATCCTTGTTTCATCTTTTTTTTTTGCATTTTATCTTTGGCTTTTTCTTTCTATCACAATGATATTGGCCTCCATCTCTTGTGAAGGTAAACATGGCATCCTCATCTTCTACATTATCGAAAGCATCACCAAAACCTATGCCTTTCAAGTTCAAAGGAGCACCAAAGAAATCATGCTTTGTAGATAGGAATTCAAAAATCTATGATACTAATCTTGGACATATAGACTAGAATTCCTTCATAATCTTGTGCAAAAAACCTCATGAAAGGTTAGAGATGATTACCCCGATGATTAGGAATAGATTTTTCAATGTGGCTTCACACCCTATCTAAGTACAATCATCCAAACTCATCATGACCCTCACTTAGCATTATGTGCCTGATAAGAAGTTGTTGAGAAGTGTTACAGAAGAACTAGTTCTAGATCAAGGACAAACAATATTGATAAAGTCTTTTATCTCCCACCTTTAGACCATTTCTACTATATCTCTTATGAGAGTGTTGATTGATGGTACAAAGAGAACAAGGCCCAAGAAAAAGAAATAGTACAAAGAAGGTACTTGATAACCTAGGCTCCCCATAATAGGAGGCCTATAAAGGTGGACACTACCCATGGATACATGATATCTGACATTGGATATTGCATCATGTTATTGAGCCAAGTGACTGACCTTCTTGTGAAAAGCCACCTGGAGACATGGATGGTCCATTTTATTGAAAAGATCAAGATGGGGGCCAATATGATCAACAAGGGAACAATTTTCCATGACTCATTGTACGATCAGATAATGCCAGCTGAAATTGACCCCCAGTTATACATGACCTCCTACATCATATACCTGTTGGTAGCCCAATTATCCTAGTACCCAAGACTGACTAGAAGGGGTAATATGAGAGATGAAAATGTGTGGCCATATATTTTATACCCACAATTAGTAAAGAAGGATCTCTGGGAAGGGAGCCCTAAGTGTAGAATTGTAAATGATGCATTCATCTTCATAGTGATCCATTTTATGGAAGGGGATTATGCAAAGAGGTTGTTTGAAGAAGACATTGCTTGGGAAACCCAAGTGGGAGGTTATTTTATTTAGCTCAAAGCTTTCACTTATATCCATTTGGTTTCCTCTCTCTTATACCCTAAGAAGCTTTAGCACTATCTGTCAGATAGACTCATGCTATTAAGAATTGATAGACAATTGGACTTAGTCTATGACACAATCAAGAAGAAGCACAAGAAAACTTGGGTCTGGTTAATCACCTTTAGCCTATATGAAGTCAACTAGAAGCATGATATATGTATGTATGAGGTTGAGTGGGATCAATACCCCCTTTCAAGGCCTTATTTTGACAACATCAACATGTTTTAGCACATAGCGGGAAGCGAATTTATACCCAACTTCTTAGTAGAGGATCATTAGCTTAATTATGTTGATGATAATGAAGTAAGAAGCTATTGTCAAATGGGATTTATGCTATAAAATAAGGTGCTTAATGTGAAAATTCCCATGAAGGCATGGGATAAGGACACACCTGATGTCATTAATCCCATCTATAGTAGGGACAAGATATATGAGTGGTCAGTGATAAATGTTGAGTTGATCAAGAAGAGAATGATGGATATCATGCATCAGGCCCAGCATATAATTGAGTTAACTAGACACTAGATAAGGAAGCCTTTTTTCCTAGATCCACTTCCCAATTTTTCCACACTACAAGTTTTAGTTTAACCAAAAAAGGGAAAGGGGGTCAAAGTGACTACATTGTCCTTCCCTACCAAGTCCCCAGTATGCCCAAAGATAATATATGGCCATGCAAGATATATTATGTATTTTGAAAGGGAGGAAAAGGGGAAAGGAAAGAGGAATAATAAATTAGAAGAGGCACCTCCAACAGAGCCCCAAGGCCAAGCCACCCCCTGATTAGTTAATAAACAAAGAAGCAAAAATATAGAATTTGGGACAAAGAGGAAGAGGTTGAAGAAAAAGGTGGTGGCTCCCTTGTTCCCCAAAACTATACTAGAGGGAGTAGGATGAGGAAGAGGATGAAGAAGAAGAAGAACATATTCCTTTGAAGAAAAGAACAAGAGTAGCCTAGGTGGCTAAAGAGGAAAAGAGAAGGAGTCAAACCCCAACAGCTTCATCAATCCAAGACAAGCCTATTCAACTAGAGGGTATAATAGATCTAGAGGGATTAATTGAATCTACTATAGGGAGTGGCTTAGATGTTGTTGACCTTTCTAACTTTGATTATATTTCTTCCAAGACCAAGCTAAAAGAAGGACCAATTTGGGATACCCACTATCTTGAACCTTTGGTAGATGAAAATTAAAGTTCCCCACCAATGCCAAAAGGACCTCTTGGAATACCTCTTCCTCCCCTAGTAGAAGAAGATGAAATGCCTTTTACCCCTCCTCTTGAGAACAAAATATAGCTCCAAAGCAAGGAGATGAACAAATGGTTCAAGTAGAAGAAGGGGAATAGGAGGAAGCACAAGTTGAAGTGCCAGCTTATAGGCCTACCCAATCCTCCTCTTCACCCCCAATTATGACTATGGTTACCACCACTCCCATTAAAAAGTTGGGAACCATGGAAGGGGAAGCTACCAACATGAAAAGAGGATTGTAAATGATGACCCTTGTGTCACTAGGCCAAGATGTCTCTTTGGTAGGAATGGCATTGATATGGATATCTAGAGAAAAGGAGGTTTGTCAAAGAAGATATGTGTAATCATAAATAGAGGGAATGGCAATCCTTACATACTCTATTACTATCATAGAATTTTCCATGGAGGATCCCCATAATATGGCTTACATAAAAATGAGTAGACACGAGGATATGATGGCCCATATTACCATTCCTCCTTCACATGCTAATCCAAAGATTGTCACAATGCAAGACTTTGAAATGAGGGAAGTCATTTTAGGTAAGACAACAAAGGACATGGCTAAAGCCTTAAGAACTTTAGGATTGAAAAAAAAGTTCAAATAGTAAGATTTTGGTGAGTGGGATATACAAATTCTTGTAATGAAAAATAAATTTTTGAAGAGTTTTGTCAAAGAAATAACGGGTCCCATTGACCCTAAGAACCTAGAAATAGAATTATTGGTTGCCCTCAAGAAATGAGCTTTAGGCTTGGAACCTAGTGATTCATTTTTGGATGCATGCAAGAGTTGGCATCATAGTTTTGAGGATAAGGGGATAGATATTATATAGGAAAATATGCATATTTTTCATAGTATGCAAAAGAATACAGATAACCTAGAAAAGGTAGTAAGCTAAGATTTTGGGCTTATATATGAAGTTTCCTCTTGGATGAATGATTTGGAAGTGCTTAAGACCATAAAGGGTCAAAAATACAAGATGTTACTAGATATATATTTGATAGAAGAGTTCAAAAAGATTGATGATTGGGTGGAAAGCATATAAGCGAGGAACAAAATCATGCTAGCCTTGTATGAAGACATCTACGAGATGCAAGCTAGAGTTTAGATAGATTTTGGAGGTAAATAATTATTATAATTTAGCAAGCCTTGAGATTTTCAGCAATGACTCTAGAGATCAACTAATCACCACAGAGATAGTAGTCCAACAATTTAAAACCTCCTTTGAAGCAGTAGCCTCAGAAGATGATGTCAGAAGAATCTTCAAGACTGAAGAGGTGCTCAAGGAGTTAGACTCAAAATTAGATGATTTTATAGCCATAAGGCAAGAGGTGAGGAGTTTAGTCTCTCTAAACCTAGAGAAGTGGCCATGCTTATAGAAATATTCAAGGAGGCTCATCTTGGCATCATTTTGGTCAAAACCCAAGAAAACCCAGATTCTAATAATTAAATTTTGTGGAGACAAAAAAAACCTACTAGTTTTGACTATGTCTCCATTCAAGGTGCCCAGGTTGTTGATATGAGATTATTTTGAAGTGAAGAACCTATAATGGAACAATCAATATTTTTTCAATGATTTCAAACCTTCTACCTACTAGTTCGACAATTGCTTTTTGGTCTGAAAGATATCATTTAGTTGATTAATGAAAAGGATTTGAAATGAGGAGATAACAATAGCACCTAGAGAATGGTTGACTTATTTGGTATGTGAAAGAAGCACTAAGACCAAGTGAGACATTGATACTATAGTGTATTGTTTATCTACTTAAAGTCTAAAATGAAAGATCACTCAAGTTGAAATAGGAAGAAGATCAAGTAAGAAAAGTGACTAACAAGCCTTATTGAGTAGTCAATGCAAGCCAAGCAAAAATTAGTAAAAGCTGAGTGAAAAAAAAAAGTTGTCAAGCACAAATTAAAAATATGCAAGTTGAGTGATTGTTAGTATATGTCAAGTAAATTTTAGTTGGTGTCGAGCATTAGTAAACTTTAGTGTTTGTCGAGTGAACCAATGTTGATCAAGTGACAACAAACAATGTTAAATTGAAGATTTGACGAATCTAAGCTGACTATTTTATTTTCTTGAATCATGTGAAGTGTGTGTAAGATAATTATGATGATTTGGTGACATAGAATTCAAGGTAAACCATTTTGTGGCAAATACAAGGAAGATTGTAGAGGAAGTTTTTAGAGGAACCAAATAGAATAGTGGGTAGATTCATTGAATCCTACCTAATACTACCTAACCCTAAAATGGACAATTGTGGTTAAGCAACAAAAGATCTAAATTCTCTATTTATAGAGATAGTTGGTCAGAAGAAAATGTTTTCATGTGTGAGAACTTAAGGAAGACAAGGAGTCTAGGGTATTGCTTTATTCAATGGCCAAATAGAGGTGACTATAGTTGACATGCAAAGTAAGAAGGCTTAAGAGTATGAATGTTTGAAGGGTGAACAAGCTATTAGAGTTGAAGAATATGAATTCCAAGCAGAATGGAGGACTAAAACAAAGATTTGTAATCTACATGTGAGTTTTAATTTGTTATCAGATCAAGCCTTACTGTTACTTTCTAATCATTGTATCAGTCTAGGATAAATCCTTTGGATTAAGGCTTACCTAACAATAATTTGTAAATCCTTTAACTAGGTGTTATTCTAATGGAATGGTCTAAAGTCCTCTAACAAGGCTCACTCCTAACAGGGTGATTGAAATCCTTTAATTGGGTCACATTTAACAGTGTGTATTGTAAAATTTAACAGGGTTGGCCTTTCATAGGGTACTACTTCAGAAGAGTGAGAATTGGTAGCATGTTATTGGTGGTTTTTCCCAAATTGGGTTTCCATCTAAAACCCTTGTGTCAAATTGTGTGAATGTTCTTATGTTGTTTCATGTTTACATTTCTACAAAGTTTTTTTGACCTAGGATAGTAACCTATAAAGTTTAAGTATTGTATGATCTAATGGATGCATGCATATTGAAGTTTTATGGATATGGGTCTACTAAGCATTGGAAAGTTGTATTTGTACATTTAGACCTTGGATACCTAGTTCACCCCCCTCTCAGTTATTCTAAAGAATTCCAACATAGGTTTGTAGGTGCATGACGTCTGCATTTTTTAGATTTTGGTGGAGATGTCTCTTTTTTGACACAAGGGTCCACAGGTGTACAACTTTGGAGGTGCGCATATGTAACAATTCCAAGAGACTTGCGGTGGCACTGACAGTTAATTACCAGTTTTAATTTTGAGCAATTTTTATGCATCAAAAACGTGTTTTAGCAAGAATTTAAATAGCATTTGTGGGACTAGAAAATATATTAAAACCTAGCATACTATGAGAAAATATAAAATCAATCAACATATGCTAAACCAATCTAATCAACCACAAAAACCAACGAAAGAAAAAGAATTAAAACAAGTAAAACCCCCTCTTCAATTGTAGTTCCCATGTCCTTTCTTCTTCATTGTTGATGTAGCTCTAATTTCCTATAGTGCACACATAATTAAAAGAATATGAAAAAGTGATATGATGAATGCTATTAAGAATAATAGAAGTGTGGTTTGGGCATAATGAGTTCTAAAGATATTCTAAGGATTGAAAATGAATGCAAAAGGGATCAATTTATAGCCAAAATGCAAGAGGTAAGACATGAATGAGGAGATGGATATTTGTCAATTCAAGTGTGCAAATAGAAAAATATTCCTTGGAATATCTATGAAAAATATGACACAATGTGCTACATATAGGATTCTATGACACATACAAGTCAATATAGATAAAAGTGAAAGAGAATCTATGACATACATATGACACATCAAAGCCACTTGTAGACAAGAATATATGATGAATGTGGATTATTATAGTCATGCATAAGGACTAATATATGCCAAATATGACACATATTAGCCAACTATAGAAAGAGGATCTATGACACATTATGGACATGTATCAAGACTAGGTGGAATATTTGAATTTAAAAATTCATAATGCCACACAAATGGGAACTAGTAAATTAGAAATTAGAAATGGGAAAATAGAACTTAGGAGATTGAGAATTTCCATAGTTCGCAAAGATGAATCAATTAAATAATAAATATTAATTAATTGAGGATGTTGGTTAATAGAAATAATTAGTAATAGTAGGATGAAAATGATTGAAATTACATAGGAATAAATTATGGGATATCTAATCCAATAGGACAAATTAGTAAATAATTGGCCAATTTGATAAAATAAATGTGGGATTAACCTTTTGATGGAATGTGATGATTATGCAGATTGACTAGGATGATGGTGAGTAGATCAAATCCATGATCAAATTGATTAAATGATTAGGACTAATGAAATGTAAAGGACATATGACAATGGATTAAGGACATGTGACATTTAACAAACATTTTAAATGCCATAGGATCAAAATTAATTGATAAGATTGATCATAATAACATCAATGGATATTTTCAATGTTATTAAATTGATTAGATAATGTCATGATCTGACTTGAGGGACTCAATAATTTTTTTGATAAGGTAAACAAGTTTTAAGGGGTCCTGAAACCCATAATTTTAACAACAAGAAAGGCTGAAAATAAGCGAAAAAATGCCCAGCCAAAACATAAGCCTTACGGCTGAAAATAAGCCCAAAGGCCCAGCCCGAAACAACTGCCCACTAAAAAGGCCAGAGAACCAACCAGAAAAACAGAGACCAGACAAAAAGCCAAAGCTAGGAGAAACAAAAACCAAAGGACAGAGACCCAACCTAGCAGACTACTTCTCCATCTCGAGCATGGTCTGAGCAGCTTCGGCGCACTCTTGTTGCTCTTCTGCCTTATGATTCTGGGCGTTCGTCAAATCCTGCTCCATAGTGCTGTCCTTGGCTTTATCCACATCCAGCCTATCTTTGTCTCTATTCTGTTTATCATCTTCCTCCATCTGGTTCCTGTCTTTGAGATTTTCCAAGAGAGAGAGGATGTTGTCCTTGATTGAAGCGAGGAGGGAGATCATTTGACTTGCCAGGTTGTGATTGTAGTTCTCAATATTTTATACTCTCCTCTCCATCAGAGTCTCCCAGCTGTTCTGGTCACCTTGGCTTTCTGCACCTGTCTTGCTCTTGATTTTTTCCATTTGGGAAACCCTATCTCTGATATTCCTCAAGCTCATGGAAAAGCCATTTAATTGATCTGAAGTTGTCGATCATGCTATTGCGGGCATTTTTCAACAGATTCATGCCCGTTTCTCTTGCATTATCAAAAATAGCCACCATAGTCAGGTTAATTAGCTCATTGAGTCTAGGCTTCTTGAGGTCGTCCACCAGGAGTTGGGGGTTCATCGCCTCTCTATAGATTCCCATAGTGGCCATTCTCACATTGAAGTTCTTCCAAGCCTTCCTTCTGTTATTAACTTGCACTTCCCCCTCAATCTGTCCAGAGTTGTCATTTTCCTCCAAAGGAGGCTGAGGATGTATAGGGGAGAGGGGAATAGGCAGAGAATCCTTTCCCTGACTACTGGAGTGCTCCATGCTCTCTCCCTCCCTCTTCTGTCTTTTTCTCAGTTTCTCCTCATCCAGCTCCTCCTTCGAAACCTTGTCAAAATCATCAGTATCCATTTCCTCCTCCACCTCAGCAGAGCCAGTTTTAGCTGGGGTATGACCTCTAGGGCTCTTTCTGCTGGGTAATTTGATAGAGGGGTAATCCTTCTTATGGCTTTTAGTCTTCTTACCTGAATGCTCAAAAACCTCATCAGAGCTGATGCTCTCAACATCGTCAAAATCTGAGGAAAAACTAGAGCTGCTCTTGTCAACATCTGCCCCCTGGATAGGGTTTTTGCTAATGGTTTGAGCATGGAAATGCTCATAAATCAGAAGCAGAAGACCCTCATGCAGTGCCGGGTTGACGGTAGCTTTCTTTTTAAAACTAGAAATGGCCTTGTTCATCGAGTTAAAAAGATAATACGGGAAGGAGATCTTACTACCATGGCGAAAATGATTCAGAATCATAAAATGGTGAGTCCTAACCCTATCAAACCTGGGGTCTAGGGTTATATATTCAATGACAGCGTAGAGAACATACCTCCAGAGCTTCTTTATAGTATCCGTTACAAAAAACGTCTCTTTCTTGCCCAGCTTGTTCAGCTCTTCAGTGTTTTTCACAAAATCCTTGATTGCATTAGAAGACATCTTCTTGTCTCTAAAGAATTTATGCCCCTCCATCGGAATCCCCGTGACTTCAGCAACCACATCCTCAGTAATTTCAAAGTAGACCCCGTTCACCTTAACCTTACCATTATTCCACGAATTCACCATGCTGTTAGTGATCTCAGGATCCGAGCCATGAAGTTTCTCAAAGAAATTAGTAACCCCACCCTTTTCCAGCTCTCTCCAAACTTTGGCCTTGTTCTTCCACTTCTGAACTTCCCCCACCGGCTCCTTTCTGCTCCTCTCACCCGTCATGTTTACCTGATCAACTTCCACAATTCTCATGAACTCTGAACTGTGCAAGTTGTTTGCATTCAAAAAAATGGTGATGTTTCTTTTATGATACCCATGAATATACCCCTTTCTGAAAATAATGGTATCGTCCTTTCGAACGTGTCGAAATGTCAGAGGAAACCCCTTTTTCTGGTGAAAATCACGATATCAATAATGGCACTTACCATTTATTAAGCAATCTTTATTATCCATAATTGCATTGGATTTGAGTCGTCCTTCCCAAGATTTTATCTTGGTCGATAAGCAACTTTGCCTCCGCCGAAAAATCTTTTCCGGCATGCCAGGTCAGATTATTGGTGGCGTTAACCCCTTTATTAGCAAACCAATCAGCGACTGGGTTTGCCTCTCTGTAAACATGAGTGACGTGGACCTTATCGAACTTTGTGAGAGTGGCGCAAGTCTTAGCAATTATGTTCGCAATCATCCACGAGGGAGGGGAAATACCATTAATGGTATTAATAATGTTTTTGGAGTCCCCCTCAAGCCAGAGTTTAGTAATCCCGGCTTCAAAAGCCAACTTGACCACCTTACTCGCAGCTCTTGCTTCAGCCAGATGAATAGTCTGGATTCCCAGAGGGGAAGCAAAGGAAACTATTCCCTCCCCATAGCTATTTCTTATGATTCCACCACAACCTGAAGGGCCTGGGTTACCCTTAGAAGCCCCATCAAAGTTGGCTTTTGACCAACCATCTGGGGGGAGAAGCCAGCTAGAATCCTGCCTTTTGAGGTTCCTGTCTTTTTCTTTAGCTATCTTTCTATCCCCTTCTTCTTCTTCTTCCTCCTTCAGCACTTGGAGATTTTCCTTTATATTCTTCAAGACCTTCCTACCAAGGATTATAGCCGGCTCCTCTCTGTCTCTAAATATTCTATTATTCCTTTCCTTCCAAATTCCCCAGCAAAAATGGGGTAAAATCTAGTCCGAGTGATCCTGCCGACCAGCAATCTTACAAAGACCTTTCCACTGATGGAAAAAATCCATGAGATTATCCGATTTGCACCAGAGGGTTTCATTATCATGTGTGATGACATTCCACACCTCCTTGGCATAGTCACATAAGATGAAAATGTGATTTCTGGTCTCAGCCTGATTCTTACACAAGGGACATCTACTGGGCATAACATGTCCTCGCTTCATGAGATTGTCATGAGTAAGGATTTTGTTCTGAAGAGCCAGCCAGTAAAAAATGTGGATCTTTGGAGTGAGACCTGGAATCCAAGCCTCCGCCCAAGGGGCCTTCTCTTTTAAGCTCCAAAGGGAATTATAGCCTGAGGCAACAGAGTAGAGGGACTCAATAATGTTGATGACTGAATAATATAGAAGAAAAATTTGACCTAGTGCAAAGGGACATGATAGTGCTAAGATCAAATTTGATAGGTTTGACAAGTTTGATAAATTGCCAATGTACTGATTGATTTGAGATATTTGATAGTTTTAAATTGATTAGGGTTGATTTGGAATAACTTTGGGTTGATTAGAGATTATTTTGGATTGATTAGAAAGGATTTTGAGGATATTTAAAAGGTTTAGGGTTGATTGGATGAGATTCTAATGATGTTGAAATGATTTAGAGTTGATTCCAAAATGTTTAGATAAAATAGGAACTAATTCTGAAATGATCTGTAGTTGATTTGAAAAGGTGTGAATGATGAAGGATATTGTAGAAATATGCTCAAATGATAATCAAGATGGAAAAAGATTGGAAGTATTGAAATGCAAAAATGGGACATGTTAGTATGGAAATGTGATTAAATATTAGACGTGAACCATTTTTTAGCACCTGCAGTAGCGACGCCCAAAAGAGGTTGAGTTTGCATTTTTTGAAGTTCTAGATACCCCTAGTCTTCTCTACTCTCATCTTCTTCTTTTTAGTTATTTTTAAATTCATGTAAAGGTCCATGCAGTAATTAATGAATACAATAAAATTTGCAGACCTACTTAACACCTAGTTAGGAGTTTGTTTGAGCATAGTTTTCATAAAATTAATGATTTTAGCATGTTTTTTGCAAGGAAAAACCCTTACATCTAAAAATGCATGAAAGGATGGGATTTATTATAAATACATCATTATAATATGTATTAACCTTGACATTTTGATGGAATAAAGTATTCTATTGGTGCTCTCATTCTGTGTGTAGCTTGTCTTACTAGAATGTGCATCTACTTTGTGAATTTTATGTTCAAAAATTGTGATGGAGCTAATGGTTTTTTTGTGGTTAATTATTGTGAAATATTTTAGTTTAGTTTTTTGTCTTCTACTAAAAAACTTCCTCTATTGTTATGAATTGGAGAAAGGATCACCCTTATGTTATTGCATAGCAATTTGTCTCATGTGTGTGCACTCTCTATGGTCGCACAATTTGATGAATCCTGAAACATCTTTGGTATTAATTAGTTTCCTTTGATGATTACACTAGTGGATTTGAGGACATGTTTCTCCTACTTTCATTGGTTTCCTACTGATCCTTTTGAAGATTTAATTTGCAATCATGGTGTTTCTTTGACTTATTTCTATTAGGAATTTAGTTTTCAGCAATTTGCTTTAATCTCTTGTTATCCTATTTCTATTATTTAATTTTAAAACACATGGTTAGAATATGAATGCATATAGTTGCATTGTGAGAACTTGTATTCATCGTAAAATCAAAAAATACAAAAAAAATGCATTGGATTGTAGTTACATTTGAATTGTGGAAAATTTTTAAAAGATACTAACAAAGACCTCCTTGTGAACATTCACACTTATCTTCCATTGAAAAACGAAGGGTTTTGAAAAAAAACCATCAGGAACCTTGCATTTGGTTACTTTAATTAGATTTTCAAGAGAAAAAATTGTGAGAATTTATGTCATTGGCATCATAAAAAATAGCCACTCAACAGAAGTGGCACTAGAAGGAGGGCCACTGGACACAATTTTTCCACATCACAGCTTTGCAGTTTGATAGGGTTTTTATTTTAACAATTTTGAGTTTTTGTTTTCACAATCTAACAAGTCACAAGTGTTCAACTTTGTAGCTTCACAAGTTTGAAACTTTGAAGGTTGAAGGTTGTGTAATTTTGCAAATTGGACCCTTTGAACCCATCATCTCCCTTTTAGGGCACTTTGAGGTCTTTTCCCAGTAAGCACGAGTTTCTAGAACTGAATTATTTTTTTCAAGCCTCAGTGATAAAGGAATTTCAAGACTCTGTTCACTCATACCACACATTCCATCATCATATCCTATTTCACAACTCACTTTTTCTTCAACTACATCCAATAAAAAACAAAATACAATCACTACCATCACCATCAATGGCTTTCTTTACAAATGCTCAAGATTCATCGATAAGTTTGCAAGGTCCACTCCATGACCTACCCAATAATCCTAAGAACTTTTTCCCAAATTACATTTAAGGCATAATTTGAACTACAAAAGATTACATTAAGGTATTTAAAGAAATATGTAATAGGAAACAAATTTAGCATGAGGACATGGTACTTCATTTGTTCCCTTACACTTTGGGAGAGGTCACATCTAGTTGGTACATAAACCTACCACTAGTTACTTTCATGGATTGGATGATTTTTACAAATCTATTCTTATATCAATTCAAAATATCTATCAATCTAGTTATCTTGCACCACCAATTTCTATCTATCAAGAGGGATCCTATAGGTATTATCTCCCTATTTAGTCACTTATTTTCATATGACATATCAAAGATTTGAGGCTCCCTACATGGTTCCCCTAGAAGTTTCACTACAAATATACCTCAAATCTATAAATCAACTTATTACCATCATCTTACGAAGGCTTCTAACACAATAGATATTGACACCTTGGAGAAGGTCTTTCAAGAAGCAATCACTTTTATGATATAATAAAACCTGAATGGACGTGGAAACATGTTGATGATAATTAACCATTCCACCATGATTCCCCCTTACCCAGTAGGAGTACAATTTGTACCTAGTCAATTTCCTCCTTTGAAACCTATGCCAATGCAACAAGTTTTTGTTACTGTAACCCCTACCATTACATATCTAGGATACAAACCACCAAAGGCATCCTTCTTCGAGGAAAAGGCTACTCCACCCACCAAAATAGAAGGTAGTATGAATACTGAGATAGAACAATTGAAGATAACTATGTGTTAAATTACAAGTGAGCTCACATGCCTTTGGATATCACAGGGACAAAACAATAGTTTCCAACACTCCAGTGGAGCTCAGAATAATAATGGTTATAACTAGAACCATACTAGGAATTTCAACACTATGGGAAATAATTTCAACCTAGCAAATCATAACAATAGGTTTCCTTGGAAAAATTGGCAATGGAACACTCACACAAATAATGGAAGTATCCGACCAACAACAACAACAACAATGTCTAGTTCATTGAGATCAATCAAATGGACATGAGCCAAAATTCCCCTAACAAAATTCATAATGCCTTCTTCAAGGGAGACCAAGATATGAACTAGAATATTCAAGGAACAAGAGATGTATCTCTCATGCAATTTAACACCATGTTACTAGAATATTATGAGCCTACATTGAATATGGAAGGAGATCTAGCAAACAAGGAGTTCATGTTTCCATCTAATGTAGTTAAAATGGGACCAATAGAAGTTTTTTCTTTCCATAATGACAATAGAAACACTTACAATTTAAGAAAATAGAAGGACCCCTCACTGAAAAAATCTTACCCAAGTGACAACCTACTCCTCCAGATCCTTGGGCCAGCAACACCCTTATACCAATACATGCACCCATTCAAACCCAACATATAGGAAACACCCCTATTATGATAAGGAATCCAACTTAGTCAACTAAAAAGTATAGTGCTATAGAAGAGCTCAAGAAGACCAAGGAAAATATCTTGATTTATGACATATTACAAAGTTTTCCTACCCAGAGAGAGGCCTTGTTAAAAACTTGACCACAGTAAGACAACCACTAGCACAAACACTCATAAAGCACCTAATCCTCAAATGAATACTGCTTAAGCCATGCCTACTATGTTCAAAGACAAGACATAAATCTCACCTTTTCTACTAAGTATCCAAATTTTTGGGAAGAATATTCAAAATTTCCTCATCTACTCCAGTGCTTCATGAAATGTTATGCTATTATCGATATGCAAAAGGTTGGGAGTCACACCTCAACCCACAAACAAAGTGGTTATACAACTAGATAAGATAGAGGTAAGAGTCATTGGCATATTGAAGGATGTACATATACAGTTAACTACAAATCCCCAAATTAAAGACATCATGGGCATACATGTAGTAGATATTTGTGAGACATGTGACATGCTTCTAAGTAGAGACTAGACTAAATTTTGAGAGGTTGGTTCTCCACCAACTTCACTCAACTGTGGTTATCATGGAAAGGACTCAACAATCAAATCAAGATTGATGTCAAGCCTAAACTCAAGAAAATTATAACTAGATATAACACTCCCAATAAAGTATTTTTTATTCATACATACTTAGGATCCTATCAATTCCTGGCCCTAGACACATGTTTGGTGAGAGAATCCAATTATAGCCTTATCACAAGTGTACAAGAATCCCCTAAGGAAAACATTGCATTAACATGATTAATAGATAAAATGGTCTTTAATTTTCAATACCTTGGGGATGAGCCAGATCCAAACATCCTATTGCTACTAGGATTCTGCAAAATACACAGCACTAGTCATCCAAAGTTCAAATGTCCAAGTTGTAAAGAGGTAGTTCCTCAAACCATGACCAATTTATCTAAATTTATAGTGGATAATCAGTCATCCAAATGTGTCTCCAAAGAGACCCCGAGTGAAGGCAATTCCTCTCTACTTGAAGAAATATCGAGTCAAGCTAGTGAGGCCTTCAAAGAAGGGGAACTTCATGAGCACACGGATGCCTCCTATAGAGACATATATTTCAATAGAGGGGGTCTTTCCCCTCTTCCAAATGGGTCACTCCCTATATATAGATGACAATATTTCATAGAACGAAAAGGTTGGGTATCTATTATGATACATCCCAAACCCTAGATTTCTTGGATCATAGAACTAATTGACCAAATCCAAGACAAGAAACACAAAAAGGATGTCCCTATATATTAAATTGTTAAGAAGGACACACCGAGACCCATAAGAGGAAAGATGGAATGGGTCCCCAAGAGAACATCCTTCAACAAAAAGAAAATGAAAAGGGTAAGGACAAACAAGAATAAGATGAATGGACCCAAACTAGATGAACTATGGACACTAAGGTTTGATAGCTCTAAGTGAAAACAAGGTGCTAGAGCCATAATCAAGTTGATTAACACAAAAGGGAAATCTTTTTATGTAGCATACCACCTACAATTTTTGTGCACTAATAATGTGGTTGAGTATAAGGCCTTGGTAAGAGGACTCATGTTCACCCTTGAGAAAGTTAAGGCACTCATAATAGAAGGGGACTAATAATTAGTGATACAACAAGTCACAGAAACCTATTCATGTAACAACCAGAGCCTAATGGCCTATTAGAAAATAGTCTGAGACTTAATGGAAGATTTTGAGGATCCATCCCCAAAAGAAAGAATATAGTCATGGATGCCCTTGCTATCTTACCTAGTGCACTATAACTAGTGAAAAGAACAAAATTGAAAAGATTCTTGGTCAAACTAGTTGTTTCCTTGTCTATTTTAGATAACATCACCAACTTTAAAGTCTTTCAAGATGACCAACATATACTGGAATTTATCACATTTAGTTTTCTTTTTAAGGGACAAGTAATTGATGACAAACCCAAAGAAGAAGAGAAAGAAGAAGAAAAAGACCAAGATGGCATCTTAAAGCTAAAGACTAACACCATACCTAAAGGAATTGTAGAGTTGGAATACATCTTCGACAAGGATGAATTAGCTCATGATAAAAGAATCCTAGAAGAGAAGGTAAATGATGAATGTGATTCCTACAACTTGAGAACTGAATAAGACCCCAAAATGGTCAAAATCACAAAGGCATATAATTAAAATGAAAGATATGATATGTTACACTACTCATAGAATATAGGGATGTTATTGCGTAGAGTTATGAGGAACTCAAAACCTATGATCCTAGAATTATCACACATAATATTCTCTTGAAGTTGGATACTAAACCCTTTTGAAAAAGGTAGAGGCATCTAAGCCCAATCATTGAGGCTATGATAATGAAGGATGTCCAAAATTTATTAGATGCTAGGATTATTGTTTCTATTACACACTCTACATGGGTGGCCAATTTGGTACCCATGAGAAAGAAGACCGAGGAAATTATACTTTGTGTTGAGTTAGTAAATTTGAACCAAGCTTCCCAAAATGATAATTACCCATTTTTGTCACTCAATGAAGTTTTGATAATCATGAATGGTGATGAGCCTCCAAAAAGGCCATCTTTCTAAGTTCTTTTTATCTTACTTTCAGATAGTTACCTTGAAAATAGTCATGGACATTTGAAACTTATGTATGTGTGTGTGTGTGTGTGTGTGTGTGTGTGTGTGTTTTTGTGTGTGTGTGTGTGAAGACATGAAGTAGAAATATAGCTAGTTTAAAGATGCTATATTTTCTCAAATTCATGGATAGAAATGGTATAATGAATTAGTTATACATGTTTATAAATTTTTCCCCATATATGCTACATTTTGGGTAGTTTTCCTCCTCTAGCCATAGGATTGGCAAGAGTGGTAATTAGAAATTCACAACTTTTCTCTAATATTGTTGATGAAAATATGTGTGCGTGTTTGTATGGAGGTTGTGTTTGCATTGATTATTTTGTAGGTATTTTCCATGGGTATTCAAGATAAATTGTAGCATTGGAGTATTCAAAGCCAACCATGGATTGCTAGACCTTCACAAGTAGGGAAAATCATTTATTGCTTTCTATTGTTGTAGTGCATGAATGTAGCTTCCACAACTTGCTATATTCCTAGAGGATTTGTTTGTGGTTAATGTTGTTTCTATTTAAAACTTTATGAGTCTATAATTGATCCTCATTAATGGAGTGATCTTAGATTTAAGAAGTAGTTGTAGTTTTTTGTAAAATAATGACTATTGTAAATTTGAGAGCAGTTGAGAAAGAATAGAATGGGTTGATTTTCATAGAAGCAAAGTGTGATATTATTTTTCAATCATGTGTAATCTTTCACCATGAATGAATAGAATTCATAGTTCAAGTTTACATCTCTTATCTTGATTGTATTTTATGGTCACTCATCCAAGAGGTCCCACTTGGTGAGTGAACTATTCCATTACAATAGATTTCATTTCCTTGTTTATTTTTAAGTAACGTTGAACTCTGTTGCTTCTACAGCCAATGATAACAAAATTAGTGGATTGCTCTTGCAACATAAGTATCAGAGTAGCTTTTGTCTATGATTGTATTCTTTATTAGAGTAATTTCATTTACTGGCTCTAGTTTAGTTTTCTTGAAGCTCAAGCATTTGAATTCCATAGGATAGTCTTAGATTGAGAAGGTTTAAAGAATATGCTTTGAAAATGTCATTCCAAGTTTATGTCCCTGGTCAATAATTAAATGAGACCAAATAATTCATTTAGAAACCAATTAGGATGTCCAATCCTAAATAGGCAATCCATTGTTTTAGGTTTCTAATACTATTATTTGGCCAACCATTTTTGGCTTCTTTTTCAGAGATGGTGTTAATTTAAACTTATCTTAGTAGTTGCATTTCCAGTTTTAATATTGTAGAGCTTAGTCTTAAAGCATTTTATGTATAAAAAGAGAGACCTCCTTGAGAGATTCTTCCTTGTAATCATTAGGAAGATATTTTTAATCCTAAACCTAAGGAACCTCACAGTGAGAACAAAGAAGATAAACCCTTTGTAAATCCATTTGTTCTTGCTCAAGAATGAATACCCTCATCCTCTAAAGAATCCTTGCATTTGAATGATCTTTTTGTTGAACCTAAATACCAAGACAATCCACCTGCCCTTGTTATCTATCAACCACCACTATTGGGTCCTCCAAGAATGGCTTAGCCTCAACCTACTTTTCCTTTTCCTATCCCTCCTCAACAAGGTAATCAAAATTTGAAGAACATGCCTTCTGCTACACTTCCCAAGTTCTATGGCTTAAATCTAAAGACCCTAAAACCTTCCTCTTTGAGGTTGACATCATTTTTAGAAGTTATGGCTTTAAAACTGATGCCCACAAGTTGAAGTTGTTTCTATCCACCATAAAGGAAGCTTTTTAGAGATGGTCCATGGGTTGGGTGCCAATGCTTTAGCAGATTGGCCTGCAATGAGCAATTTGTTTCTTAAAAATTATAAAGAATATTATAGGGGTCTATATTTGAAAGGGACTAAAATTTTTAAAATGTCCCAAAAGGAAGAAGAAACCTTGATATATTATGTCTCACAATTCATGTTCAACATGTAGCATAACATACAGTGCCAGCTGAATGAGGAATCAAAGGAACATCTTTTTCTAAGAGGCATAATTGATGGAAGTATTGAGTCTCTAGATCTTATGGTGGGAGGAGATATCACTCAAAAAACCTAGACTGATATACAAATTATGTCTAAATTATTCAAATGCTACTATGAAGAAAGGTAGGGGACTTAGAGACCTACCACATAAGTCTATTGGTGGTTTAGGAGTATCTAAGATGGAATTGTCCAACTTGCTGTCAGATTTCAAACAAGTAATCATTAATTATGTAGCTATGCAACTGGATACCATATAGGCAAGAAGGAAGAAGGATGAATCTAATGCCATGTTAGTTGAATATTTTCCACATTATAGGGAGAAGAAAAGGAACTGTAGATGCAATTATGTTGCAAGTTTGGAGTCATAACCAATGCCTACTGAGTTTAAAGTCATTGATGAAAATGTAGAAGTGTTCTATGTTGCTTAGTGAAGATCATGGGCTCAAATACAAGGTATACCACAAGATCCTATCCAAAATTATAATAGTAACAATTAATAGAAAAATCTCAGAATACTATAGTAGCACCTAGAAAATGGGTTAAATGCATAACATACTATGAGTAAATCACAAAACTCAATCAACATATATTAGCACCCACTAGTCTACCATGAAAGCCAAACTAATAAAGAAAGCAATAGAAATCCCCTCTTTCATTTGTAGCTCCCATGTCCTTCTTTCTTCTCCAAATGATGTAGCTCCAAAGTTTCCTATAGTGCACACAAAATTGAAGCAAAAGTCTATGATGTGGATAATGCCATGAGAATACTAGAAGTTGTGATTTAAGCTTGAGATATGGAGTGAGAAATCTAAAATAAATTAGGACCTAAAGGCTTCCAAGACTTCAAGGACTCAAGGACTTTCAAGACCAAAAATGAGAGAAAGAGTGTCCATTTTATAAGCATTTACAATGTCGGTTAAATATTACATATCAACCAATTCATGTCATGTGTCCCTAGCATGTTATCAATTTCAATCTATTAATCAATTTGACCATGGCTTTGGTCTATCTATCATCATCTTATTTGATATCCATTATCATTACATTTTCATCAAAGGATACGGTCGCATTCATTTAATCAATTTGGCCAATCATTTACTAATTTTCTCTATAGGATTAAATAGCCCATAATTTAATCTTACCATTCTTACTAATTATTCTTCCTAATTAATTAATTTTACTAATCAATGTTGTTTTTGTGCAGATTTAATGGCTTCTTCATCATCCTCCCTTGCTACAAAGATGGCCCCAAAACCTGTGGTGTTCAAGTTTCAAGGTATTCCAGCCAATTCACATTTTCAAGATGATTATTTATAGATTCAAGACACTTAATTAGGTCATACAAATTTCAGTGCATTCTTGGTATTGTGTAATAAACACACTGAAAGATCCTTGATGATATCCACTCTGATCTGATCAAAACTTGTCAGTGCAACATTACACCCAGTATCAGTGCAATCTTCAGAATTGATTATGACACTAGCAAAAAACTATGTTTCTGAAGAAAGGGTTGTGAAGAGCATAACTGGAGAGATCATTCTGGATCTTCAACCCAAGAACATAGAAAAGGTGTTTCATCTTCCAAGGGAAGATCAATTCATTAGATTAACCTATCACCAAGAAAAAAGGTGGTATGTAGATGAAGCATCCAAGATCATCTAGTCCTCATACCTTATTGAGAAGACCCCTCTAGGGCATAAAGTAGGCAAAGTGAACACTATAAGAGGTTACATGAAAGAAGATATTGGATATTCTATAATATTTTTTAGTAGAGTCATGGGGTTTCCAGCTTCAAAACTCTTGAACATGTGGATGGTGCATTTTATTAAGACTATCAAAATAGTAGAGATGCCAATTAATTGGGCTTCAATTCTTAGCAAGAACTTGGGTGAGTAGCTGGTGCTAGTTAAGAATAATCAAAAGTTTTATATGACATCATATTTGGTATACTTGTTAGCTATAAGGGTGATGCATTATCAAGGATTATCCAAGAAGGGAAATATGCAAGATGCATATGCATGACCTTATATAGTACATCCCCAGTTGGTGAAGAAAAGGCTTCCAGAGAATAGTAAGGAATATAGGATAGTAAATAATGCATTTATATTTGCAATAATCTAGTTCATCGAAGGGGATTATGCAAAAAGGATGTTAGAAGAGGCAATTGCAAAGATATCAAAAGTTGGAGCTTACTACATCCAATATCAGGCATTCACCTATTTGAGGTTAGCAGTACAACTATCAATCCCAAGAAGCTCCCTAAGTATCTAAGTGACAGACTTATACTACTAAACATGCTCAAAAACTCTTGCCTACCTATGATAGAGTTAGAAAGAAACATAAAACATCCTAGTGTGGCCCATTACTATAGGATCATTCAATGTGGTTCAGAAATAGGATATCCATCTTTTGATTCTAGATGGGATTAATATCCTTTGGATGAATATAATTCTCCTCAGCCCTATTTTGATAACATTAGAAGAGCATAGTACTTAGTTGGCAAGATATTTTAGCATGAAGATGAAATTAAGGACCATTGGATGAATAAAGTAGATGACTACAATATCTAAATAAGGGATTATTGTAGGATGACTCTCTATTTTGCAAGTAGTGTTTTGGAAATAAAATTTCTTTTAATGGTTGTTCAACAAGATACAAAGGATATCCTTGATCCATTATTCAATAGGGACAAGATTGGTAATCGACCTATAATGAATGTTGAGGTTGATAAGGAAGAAAACATAGAGATTAATCACAAGAAATGCATGTTATCAAACTGAAAAAGGATTGGATCAAAAGGCCTTTCAAGTTGGATCCAATTCCTCAAGTGATAGTTTTTCATGCTCAAGCCCACCTAGCAAGAGGTAGAGGAGCAAAGGTTACATTGCCTACATTTATAGCTTAGTCCCTAGTGAGGCAGGAAACAACACACCAACTTGATAGAGAAGTTGGATATTATAGGGCTCAAAAGGGTAAAGGTAAGAGGAAGAGGACTTCTCCCCAATAGGCTGAGCCAAAAGAGGGAGCCACTCAAGCACTACTATAGCCTAATGTAGAAAATGTACAAGGGTCAAAAAATGTGGAAGCCATACAAGCCCAAGACAATCCTCAAGTGTTGTCAACTAAACAAGGCCAAGGAGGAGCTAAAACAAAAGTACAAGATGTATCTCCACCACAACAAGAGGTACAAGCCTCCCCATCTACTCCTAAGAGAAGCAAGATTAGACCCTAGTAAAGAGAAGACAAAAGGTTGTTAGGAGAGTTATTCCCTTCCCATCAATCTTGGAAGTTATCCTAGAAGGAGAGGAAGAAGGGGATGATGAGGATGAAGAAAATAACCTTCCTTTGAACTAAAGGACTCATCTCACAAGAGCCATAGAATCAAAATGGAGAGGAAGCTCCACAATTACACCACCATCCATTCCTAAGAAACCCATTCAGTCTACAACCTCTAAGGATGAAATGTAGCAATGGATAGATGAGCAAGAGGGTGAAGGGGTTGATGTCTTCAAGATATCAAATTTTGATTTTATGCCAATTGGAACTGAATTGGTGGGAGACAAAATAAGAGAGACTCCAACTAATCAACCTTAATAGGAGGATTGGAGTTTGTTTCCACCTAAGCCATAGGATCTTGAAGTAGCTCCACCATCCCCAATGCAAATTATATTTTGTGTAGATAAAGGTTTGGTTACTCCTCTACCTCCAAACAATGAAGGAGAATAAGTCCAAGTGGGATAGGAGGAAGATCCATAGAAAATAAATGTTGATGAAGTGTTAGAGGAAGGGAAAATATGTAAGTACCCTCAGCAAGCTTCCAAAGACATAGAGGTGAGGACTATGGACTACACGGATACAAATACTTCTAGTGTAGATCTCTTACAAAAGGAGAGGACACCTAAAATAGAGATAAGGGAAAGAGCATAGTAGAGAAAACTCCTTCATCTTCAAAAGGCCCCTGATAGAGCATATCCCAAGATGGCTAAGAAAAGAGGTGATCACTATTGAGGAAGAGCATAGGGTGGAATTGATTGAAGTTCTAAGGAAACCTAAGTCACCACAAAAGGATGCAAAAGCATTAGCCTTCATTATGAGTTATCAGAACTAGGATTCATTTTCTCATGTGGTTGTCCCTCCTCCACATATAGATGTCAAAAAATTGACTCCAAGAGATTATCAGATCAAGGACGTCATGCTTGGGAAACCTATGTTGGACACTACTAAGTTGATGGTGACAATAGGAATTAAAGAAGTGTTTAGGCACTTAGAACAAGATGGGGTAGAATTGATAACACTTTGAGGACAGAATGAGATCCTAAAAGGATATCTAAACAAAGTTTTTGGTCCTTTAGATCTTGTGAATCCTAAGGAAACTTTGAATGCAACATTGTAGAGAAGAGATAAGGGGACAGTACAACTAGACCCATTTTTGAAAGCTTGTTAGCAATGGTGAGAGACTTTTGAAGAAAAAAGTGTATAATTATATAGGGAAATTTAAAGCTACTACATCATATGCAAGATAATGTAGATAGGCTAGTGGCCATTTTGAATCAAGATTTTGATTTGATGGATGAAGTACATACCTAGAGCAAAGACTTGCAAGCATTACATTCAATCAAGGGGAAAAGGTATTAGATGTTAAGGGAGGTATATATATAGCAATAAAGTAATGGAAATATTACATGCGAAGATTCATAATCTCAAGGATCAAACCCAAGAGCAAATTTTGGAGGCAGAGAAACACTATAGTGATGTGTGTTTAGACATTTTTGAGGATGATGCAAGGGATAAATTGATAAAGGTAGAGGTAGTAGTTGAGAAATTTTAGGAAACTCTTGAAGAATCCACTAATGATGATGACATTAGGCAAGCATTTAGAATGGAAGAAGCATTGCTGGAGTTGGATGTGAAACTCAGAGATTTTGTAGAGACTCACATCGAGGTGGGCAACTACATGTAGAAAGTAAAGGATAAATATGAAGCCTTAGATTTTCCATATGTAGCTCAAGTCACTGAGATCATTGAGAAATTCAAGGGAAAATACCTAGACATAGCTCTAGTATAAAGGGTAATAAAACCCAAAAGCCAAATTTTCAATTTTGACACTTGGTAAAATTTTGCATTTTTTGGAACTTGCTTCTAAGGTGTGCAGGTGTGCTAGGTGCACGAGTGCACTTTTTAGAGGTTTTCCAGAAGTTTTGAGCAAGTTAGAGGTGTTCCAATAGTTATCTATTAGTTCTAAATCTAGAGCTTTCCATGCATCAAAAATGCATTGTGACAATAGTTTAACTCCTACAGATGCCTAGTAAAGATGGAGCTTCTATTTTTGGCACTTCCACACACTCTTACATCAACTAATGGCTTTCTCTTTCTTATTTTCTCATTTTTTCTTTTTTTTATGACATGTAAAGGCTCAAGCATCCAATAAATGATATAAATATGGATGAAGTCCTACTGAGCACTAGTTAGAGAGTCAGTTTGTACATAAATAGATTTTTTTTTATTAGTTTAGAAGCATATGATTGCATAAAGATATCTCTCGATCTCAACACAAGTTGAGGGGAAGATTTCTTATAAATTTAGGAATGTAATATGTATTCCAGGCCATCATTATTTTGATACAATAATATATGCTTTTGGTGCTCACATTTGGAGTATAGTGATTCTTGCCCAAGTGTATTATATTTTTTGAATTTATGTTCATAAAGTGTAATTGAGCCAACAGTTTCATTACATTATTTTTATTGTGTGATCTTTTAATTCTAGTGTTTGCTATAGTTCTACAAATTTTGTTGACATACTTAGTTTGAGAAAAGATCATCATATTCTTCTTGCATATTTTTTGTCTCACACGAGTGCACTTTCCATGGCCTTGAGATCTGATAAAAAGTGAAATATCTTATGGTTACTAAATTCCTATTGACAATTACATAAGTGGAATTAAGGAACCATTGCTCCTATTTTCATTGGTTACCCATCAATCTTTTTGAAGGCTTAACTTGTAAATGCATTGTTTCTATAGTTTATGTCCATTAGGAATTTACTTTTCATGTTATTTTCTTAAACTTCTTGTTACCCTATCTTTGTTATTTTCTTTTATAAACACTCGATTAAATTACAAATTCAAAAAGTTGTATTGTTAGATTGCATTCGTTAAAAAAAAATACAAAAAATATATTTCTTTTTGTGTGTATATTATTCTTTTGAGATAGGAAGTAGATTCTACATCTTATCCAAATTGTTCAAACTAGCAAAGGCCTCCCTGTGAAAAAATACATTTATCTTCAACTAAGTATATTTCAGTGGGTGGTAAGATCACCTGGAACCTTGGAGTTGATCCCAAATCAGCTTTTCAAGAGAGGTGTTTGAAATGATTCCTGTTGGTAAGCATCGTGCAAAATAATAGCTCAACACTTATGAGTTATGGTTTAATCACTCACCATCAGTCAAGTATTTTAGAATTTTTGGAAGGAAGTGTTACAAAAAGAGAGATGATGATATTGGTAAGTTTGATCCCAAAAGTTATGAAGGTATGTTTCTTGGTTACTCGTTGAAAAGAAAAGCATATAGATGTTTCAACTATAGAACTAAGATAATAGTTGAGTGCATAAATGTAAGGATTGGTGAAGAGTTTGGTACTAAAGAGAAAATGGTTAATTATAATTTTGATGAAGAATATAATTCTGGAATTGTTAGACAAAATGTTGAAATTCTTTTTGAGACTAACAATGACTTGTAGAATGATATATATATATATATATATATATATATATATATATATATATAGAGCATAGAGAAGATCAGAGATCTCACCCTAGGGAAGAGATCAGAGTTGAGATGTCAACTCCTACTTCCAATAGAAACATGACAAAGAATCACCCTCTAGAGAAAATAATTGGGAGCAAGGATAAAGGTGTAATGACAAGAAACAAAGTGAATAAGGAATTATGTCTAATTTCTCAAGTGGGACCTAAGATTACAAATGAAGCATGTTTTGGAGTCCTTTTTTGTAAGGAACATATCAAGTGGATTTAAACTTGATACTAGGAAATAAAGACAAGGAAAAACCTAAGGATTAGCTAAATCCTATATTTAGCAAGGCTAATCTTAGTTCTGGGCCAACATTAACAAAGTCATTAGGACTCACTTCACTTTAGGCTCTGCAAGACCAAGGTGGGAAACATTAGGGATTAATCTTGTTAACTTGGTACTCTTCTCTACAATATTATCCCCTATAGCAAAAATGGTCAATAATCTTCTATAATTTACTAACAAACTTCCTAGACATAGTAGCTAACTATAACCAAAAGTTAACAACAAATAAGCAATGACCAACACTTCTAGTTCTTGAATACATTAAAAAGTAAATTGATATTTGATTAAAGATTTTGATTTCAACATAACCTAGGTATGAAATAGTAGAGAACATGTAACCTCTAAGCTAACCAATCCCTTATCCATTGGGCATCAACTAAACTTTAACATGCACATGGACACCCGAAGTATACTGATATATCCAAACATTTGATCTATCTATCTAACTTGAAAATAGACATCTATCTTCATAAAAACTCTCATACTTATTGTAAAATCCTCCTAGTGAAAACTACAACCTTTTCAATGTAAACAAGCATTTACTTGGGCCTTTGTTCCAATAGCAAACTTATTCAGACATACAACCTTAAGGGATTGCAATTGAGATTAAGCTCTTCATTCTTAAACAAAAAACATAGTATATGACAAGGGAAGGACTTGAGAATTACAATGAAACTAAGAAAAATAAAGCTCTTGTATTAATCTCATTGAAACCAATACATCATCTGTATGTCAAAACTCAGAAAATACAAAATGAATGATTGTATAGTATATAATGCTTAGGAATAAATACACTTTTGTTGTTCACAACAAAGGAAAATATTGAGAAGAAATGGTATCACAACTCTAAAACTAGAGCCAACCTTGTGGTCTCACTAGTCATAAAAATTGGAACCTCTGCAAAGAGTAGAGAAGAAAGATATATAGAAGAGAAGATATTTCAAGATCTAGAATCTAAAATTGACATGTCCCACTAAAAATGTCTTCATTCTAATGTTGTTGAAACTGATCTTCCTCCATCTGCCTACAATTAAAACCTTAAATGATGTAACAAAATATCTGATATATCCCTCAAAATAATCAGCAAAATATCCTCTAAAGAAATATCAGATATACATCATAGAATGTGTTGGAGCTTCAAATCTGATTTTGGCTTGTCACTTCTGCTTTTACTATGAAATTCAACTGTACTTTTGGAAAAAACTTAATTACTTCCAACTACCTCTAAAAAAATAAAATAATCCTTCATAACTATCAATGAAATCAAATATAATGCAAATATGGTTATATCTAATCCTATTCCATTCTAAAAATATCAAATCAACATTTGTACTAAGTAGCCCCCAGAATCACAAATCTTCTTGTAGCTATTTTTGGAAAATACCTATATAAAAATTGATTGCAGAAATGGAAAATTAATCTCTTCTCGGTTCCAATGATATATTATAGTACATATTTTGGATATAAATCATGCCTCTATGGTCCTTTCAAAATTTTAGGCCCCGAGCCATGAACAAAGCCAAAAATGAAAAATTTAAATAAACTATATAACTGGATTATATAAGATTATTAAATTTATTTAAAACTTTCATCATTTGAAAATCATGCATTGAAATAATTGAAAAATCACTGAACTTTTAATTTTATTCATTTTCCCTTCATTCCCCTTATCTTTCCAATGCACTAATGCCACATGTCATATTACCATTCATCGGGCAACATTTGAAACATTTGAAATTTACAACCTTATCGCATTATCTTAGCCTTAATAATTTCTCTCTCTAATCACACAATGGGAACATTAGTTGTAACATCTTAATACTTTGAAATTTAGCTCCCGACCATATGATTTGATTATAGTAGCATTCAACTTCAAACTGCACCTCCTAATCTCATGGCATTGGCATAACATCAGAGCTCCTCAAATTTTGTTTTGCTATCCTACAATTTGATTGTGAGATCATAGATCCTCCTTCCTTCATTTTTGAACTCACGACAACCCATACAACAATGTCATGTGTCACTTTATCTTTGGCATTTGAATGTCAAAATAGTTGACCTCGATCACCTCCAGCTGGCTTAGGTGGGCCTATCCTCATTTGTTAGCACTTTTCTTCAAGCGGCTTTCTTAAAGACATTTCAATATTCAATTGATATGAATTTTAAATATCTTAATCATCTAACTCATCCCCAATGTGGGATAAAATAGTAGAACCCTACTATGCTTTCTCTCCATCATTGCCCTGCCTATAACCATTGCGAAGCTCCTCATTTTCCTCTTATTCCCTTGCACATGGACTGCAACCCCTCTTTTTATGTCGTGGGAGTTCTACCTCATTTCAATGCACTTGGTTAACTTCTTTTCTTACAAGTCTATAAACCCATTCCATATTTGTCATCTCTCTATAAGCTATGGCCTCCTCTTCATTCACACCTTAGAGGCTCTATATAACATGGATGTCGCTACTCCTTTTCTCTTGTTGTGGGTGTTTCTTCTACCATGAAGGTTGACTGCAAATCTCCCTCCAACTCTTCTAATGTTGTGGAGGCTCCTTTACATAGTGTGGACTACTCACTTTGGGCATCTTTTCCTTGCATGGGGATCCTTACAAATGTTGTCCTCCTACCAGTGTTCTAAGCATCCCTCGTAAGGCATCCAAAGGCACTAATTTCACTTTATAAGGAGTTAAGAAACATTAGTTTGAAAACACCACTTTGCATCATAACATTAAAATTTTCCCCCTTCCTTGGTATTTCAATGTGTGTGTGATCCTTCATGCCCATTTCACTTCCAAGAATTAAATGTCCATATGAAGATGTTATAATTGTTTGAAAAATTGCAATCACCTATGTTAAAATGTCTTCAATCCCCATTGTTTTACTGATCTAATGAAGTTAGTTGGGCCCCCAAAGTGGGTCTAACTAAAAAAAAAAATCAAACTAAAACAACTAACCTTCCAAAATGATCCGTAGGACCTATGTTATTGATTGAAATCAAAATTTACCATTGATTGATCATTAAACTCATTTTATCACTTATCTACAAACTATGACCTGCTGACAGGAAGGCCTGAAAATTGGCTTTAAAAATTGACCCAAATAGATAATTGGGCTCTAAAATTTGACATGTTAGTTCTTTTTTTTTTCATTCTTGCACCCTACTATATCTCATCTCATGATGATCTTTTAGCCAAAATATATTGACGTTCAAAGTTGCCCAATTAAAACTACCTGCAAATAAACAAGTTAGATAACTGGAAAGTGTGTTTGGTTTTGGCTTCAAAAATAGGGCAAATGAATGGTTGAAGGTTCAAAAACTAGGTAATTAGTTCATTTCCATGAGACAAGTATAATTCTATGATTTGGGCTCATAATGAATCACCAAACACATTTGGTGAGCGTGCAAAGTGAGCTACTTAGACCTGCAAGACTGAAAACATTAGTAGAAAAGTATTTTTTACAAATGGAATGTCCCTAGGAAAATTTGCAGACGAATTCATCAAGGTTTACAAATTGGCACACTTGAAGTATCTTTAGAGTAGAATGTAGTGGCACAGACCATTTGATCCAAGAAATCATGGATTTTAAGTTATAACATCCTAAACAAGGGTACCGACCAATCCACATTTGATGACACCAGTAAAAAGTTATAAATTGCATTTGGAATCGCATTTGAAAGCTAATCAAATGGATTCATCATAGGCTCAATTCTAGAGCATAGTAAGTGTATGACCTTTAGAATGCAATACAAAATAAAATTTCTTACTATGGTCAACTAGGTCAAAATTATAATTGGTCAAACAGGGCCTCTCAAATTTTTGAGAAATATGCATCAACATGACAAAGATAAGTAACCAAAAATAAGGGAGTCAAAACCTAGATAAAACATATTGAAATGACTCAAAATCTGAAACATAGGTTCACTAATATGCATACTAAGCAATTCCAAAGTAGTGAGTCATGAAAAATTACCAGGTATGAGATATTTGAATGCAAACTAGGCCTCATGTCATTATTTGACACTTAGTCAAAAATTGCAGAATTGACCACTACTCAAAACAAAACTTCACAGAATGATTTAGAATGTTAGTTTAACATTATAGAACACATAAGCATGTTGAATGCAAGGTGTTAGAAACATAAAACAACTTTTAGGCCTTAAAACAATAGTTTGGTACATAAGCATGAAAATGCATTTATTGGGCTCAAAGTGACTCAAAATTTTGGAATGAGACTCAAAATGGGGAGTGCAAATTTGAGTACCATCAGCATGTAAGGATTATCACTAGATGCAAGCTATGAAACAAGAACTAGATCAAATTGAGAAGAATGAGACATGGTAATTAGTTCCTAGACCTAAAGACAAGAATGTGATAGGAACCAAAATGGGTATTTAGAAATAAGATGAATAAGAAAGGAGAGCTTGTAAGAAAAAAGGCTAGACTTGTTTACAAGGGTTACTCATAGCAAGAAGACATAGATTATGAAGAAACCTATGCACCTGTAGCAAGAATGGAAGCAGTAAGGATGTTATTGGCTTATGCAACAAGCAAGAATTTCAAGGTTTATCGGATGGATGTTAAGTCAACTTCTCTAAATGGAGGACTTGAAGAAGAAGTCTACATTGAGCAACTTGATGGATTCCCTCTAACAGAAGATCATTTTTTTGTATGTAAACTAAAGAAAGAACTATACAGTCTAAAGCAAGCACCTAGAACCTGATATGCAAGGTTGGACAAGCATTTATTAAAGGTTGGATTTATCAAACGTATGATAGACAGTAATTTGTATTTGAGGAAAATTGATGATGGCCTATTTATCACTATAATATTTGTGGATGACATAATATTTGGAGGAAATGATGAAGAAAGTGACAAGTTTGTTGAAGAGATGAAAAATGAATTTGAAATGAGCATGATAGGAGAAATGAAATTTTTCCTAGTATTGCAAATTGCACAGAATAAAGATGGGATATTTATTTCACAAATTAAATATTTGAAAGATTTGTTGAAAAGATTTGGTTTGGAGGATTTCAAACTTGTTGATAAACCAATGATAATTGGTCACAAGTTATCCAATAAAGATGAGACACTTATAGTTGAGAAAAAGAAGTATAGATCTATAATTGGAGGATTGCAATATTTGACTCACATATGACCAGATATAGCAAATGCAGTTAGGATTGTGGCAAGATTCCAAGGTGATCCAAAAGATTATCATTATGTAGTAGTAAAGAGGATATTCAGATATTTGAAAAGTACATCTAGTTAAGGAATTCAGTATGTAGATCAAGTGATTTCACCTTGTACACATATATTGATGCAGATTGGGAAGGCAGTATAGATGAAAAAAAGAGCACCAGTGGTGGAGCATTCTTTCTTGGAGGAAGATTGGTTTCTTAGTTGAGCAAGAAACAAGACTACATATCTCAAAGTATAGTTGAGGTAGAGTATGTTGTAGTAGAAAATTACTGTAATCAAGTTATGTGGATGAAACAAATGTTGAAAGATATTAGGATTGAGTTCACAGAACCTATTATCATTTAATATGATAACACAAGTATAGTAAGTATGTCTAAGAATCTATTATTGCATTCTAAGACTATGCACATATCTGTAAAGTATCATTTTTTGATAGAAAAGATAGCAAAGAAAGAAATAAGGTTGGAGTATGTAAGCACTAAAACTCATATTGTAGATATCTTTACAAATTCATTGCCTAAAGATACTCTTGAGTGCCTAAGAGGTATGCTAGGGGTTATGCCCCTAGCTACTTTAGAGTAGTTGATGCAAAGAGTGCATTAGTCTAGTAGTATAGAGAACTATGGTTAGACTAGACTAAATGTCCATGCTTCTTGAATGGGGGAGTATCTAATATGTATTGAGTTATGACGAACTCTTGATAATTAGTAATTGGTATTAGATAGTTTCTTTGAACACATGAGTTGGTTGATGATTTGAGTAGTTGATTAAAAATTGGTATTATGATTGACACCTTTAACATTGATGTCAATTGGGGAGAGAATGTACATGAAAAACATATTGAAAGAATTTACATAAGAAATTAGAAAAGAAGCACTTATTGAGAAGGAAATGGGAGAGAGTTATCTCTTTACGGAGACTTAAAAAGATTCATGTAAGTGTGCAGTCAAAAATACAAGTGCACAAAAGGAAGTGCAAGTGTGCAAATATAGCTAAAGAGTATTGGAAGTTTTTTACTATGAACAACTATTTTTGATCCTAAAGAAGAAGAAGAATAGTATAGTGTTTCAAAGGATTTCATATTGATGAAGAGGATTTTAGAAGATGATAATAATAGAGTACAATTTGGTATTCTTAGAACTTAGATGTTTTTCATCTATGTTGCCATCAATGCCAAAGGGGGAGATTGTTAGCATGAATGCTAATGATATTACACTAGGGGAATATCCTAAGCATTGAAGTGTATCGATATGTTGCATTCATGACTATATTTGTCATTGGTGTCAACATAGCAGTAATTCTATTAGGACTAGAAGAATAGCAGTCAATAATCTTAGTATGCATAGAAGATGAGGAAGCCTTAGATGATGTGCAGTGGAGGATATGTTCCTTAGGTTGTCTTGATGGCATGGTTTAAAGGACTAATTCTAATTTGATGTTATATAGAAGTTGCACTTGTTTTACTAGAAGCAGGGTAGAAAAAGAGCACCTATTTCGTAGTTTATGATGTTTGCATTATATCTTTTAGCCAAGATGTAATGAAGGTGATGCACAAATAATAGTGATACAAAATAGTCATATGATGATGCTAGCATTTATGCAAGACATGGTTTCACATGTGTAAAGTTTTTTATATATTGTGAGCCTACAGTGTTGTGAATTCATTAATTATCTTATTTTAATCTTATTTTAATTAATTGAGAAAGCCTCAAGGTTGACTCAAGGAATTATTATGAAGATATTGTATAAAGGAAAGTTGTTTTCATTGTTTATAAATAGACTTGGATTTAGAGGATCAAGTGGAATGCAAAGTATTAGTGCACAACTTGAGAAGGAGGAGAATATTTATTGAATGTGTGTAAGTGATCCAAGGGATCATTAGATGCATAGTATGAGATTTGGTTACAAGATCTAAAGGAGTAGAAGTTAAGTTTATAGGATAGAGACAGAGGAAGAAGTACATTTTAGTTCTATTATTCTGCAAGGAATTATATAGATATTATTTGGATAGTGAGTTCTTTGATCTTAACCTTGAATTTGTGTGGGTAGTGGGTCTAGTTTTCTTCCACAACTTCTAACAGGGTTGGCACAACTCCTAATAGGTTTGGAATCTCCTAACAAGGATTCAAAGTCTCCTAACAATGACTCATATGTATTGAATGTTGTAATAGACTTCTAATAGGGTCTATCCTCTAACAAGAAACATTTATATTAGTACATCATCCTATGGATACCATCCCCACTAGAGTTTCCCTTTGATCAAGGGTTTCCCTAGTTAACATATCTAGTGTTAATTGTGCATGAGTATCTTGTTGTGGTTTCAATTTATATTACTTGCATGGTTAAGTTTCTTTAAAATTAATGTTTGTGAAGATAGTTGTATAACTAATTCACCCTAAACCTCCCCCCCCCCACAAGTTATATCAATGGACTATATATTATAAAATATCCAAAGGTCCATTCTATCCATCAACTAATGATGATAGGTCAAAATTCATTTGTATCCTCTTAGGAAGAAGATGAGATATTTTTGTCCATTATTATAAATGAGTATGGAATAGAGTCTCAAGTGTGTCTTTAAGTGGAATGTATCCTAAAAACCATTTTACCACCTTTGAGCACACCTCGATATTTAGAAGCCTCCCAATTCCTTCACTCCTTATTACCCCATGAGGTAGATTCTTCTCTAGTTTCTCAGTTATTCATGGCACATAAGGTCATTAAGATGGAAGTTCATCCAGAAAGAGAGTTGAATGTTAGCAATACCTTATCACCTTCCCATCGAAAATTTATGTTGCAATTACTATAGGAGAATCAAAAAGCATTTTCTTTGGACTACATGGACATGCAAGGATTAGATCCTATGTTCTGCACTCACAAGATCTACATCAGTCCTGACTTCAAACCTGTCTAACAACCTCAGAAGAGAGTCAACCCTATTTTGAGGGATATATTTAAGAATGAACTACAGAAGCTATAAAGTGTTGGTTTTATCTACCCTATCTCTGATAGTCAATGGGTCTCACCCCTAGTTATTGTACTAAAGAAGGGAGGAAAATGGAGAGTTTTTGTATATTACAGGGAGCTCAATTCAGCAACCAAGAAAGATCACTTTCCCTTTTTGTTTATAGATCAAGTTCTTGACAACCTAGCTGTAAAGAAATATTTTTATTTCATGGATGGTTTTAGTGGTAAAAATCAAATACAAATATTCTTAGAGGACTAGGAAAAAACAACCTTCACATGCCCATGGGGAACGTTTGCATATTCAATCCTATCTTTTGGATTGTGCAATGCCCCAACCACATTTCAACAACTTTTCATAAGTATCTTTTTTGATATATCTGATGACTATATGGAGATCTATATTGATGATTTTACTGATTATGGGACTACTTCTGAGGAAGCAAAAGAAAATTTAGAAAAGGTACTCAAGAGATGCCAAGAATATAAGGTTTCCTTAAATCGTGAAAAAAAATATGATGATGGAAGAAGGAATAGTACTAGGTCATTACATTTCATCACAAGGCATCCAAGTAGATCAAAAAAAGATTGAGGTTATTAGTACCTTACCCACACCAGAGAAGCAAAAGGATCTATGAAGTTTCCTTGGACATATCAAGTATTATAGAAGATTCATCAAGAATTTTATTTGGAGTGGGGGCCCTAGCTCGGTTGGCTAAATCTTCCCTATTGTAGGGGGTTGGTCATGGGTTCTAGTCTCCCCCATCCTCGTGGTACCAGTGGGCATGTTGCGCCAGCACTACTGGTCACATTAAAAAGTTTACCCGGTGCATTAAAAAAAAAAAAAAAAAATCAAGAATTTTATTCAACTTGCAACACCCCTTTATAACCTATTAAAATAGGACTTTGAATTTTCCTATGACTCTAAGTGTACTAAATCTTTCCTACATCTTAAATAAGTTCTTACCACAACACCAATTTTGAGAGGAACCAATTAAGGACTACCTTTCCACATTCATACAAATGCCTCAGACTATTTTATAGGTCATACTAGGCCAAAAGGTAGACTCAGTTGAACATGTTATTTATTTCATCAGTAAAAGTTTGTAAGGTGTAGAGTTCAACTACACAGTCAATGAAAAGGAGCTACTTGTAGTTATCTATGCACTGAATAAATTTAGGCACTATATTACTAGATATGAAATATTTTTTCATAATAACCACTCTATAATAAAGTACCTAATGAATAAGCCTAAATATCCAGAAGATTGGCTCGTTGATTGCTACTTATGAAAGAATTTGATATCACAATAGTAGATAAGCTCAACAGGGCCAATATGGTAGCAGACTTTCTCTCTTGGTTACATGTCCCTGATGATCCTACAGCCATTGAAGATAGTTTTCTAGATGAACATGGCTTTCTATTTTTAGTGTAGAATCCATGGTATATAGATATTTTGAATTACCTAACCACAAGAAAGACACATGTTCACTTCTCTACTATAGAAAGAAAGATACTAGTTGAAAAGAGCTTTGACTATTCTTGGATTTCTAGATTTACGTTTTATATTGGTCCTGATCAAGTAATGCATAGGTGTATAAGATAAAATGAAACATATGATATCTTAAGTGCATGCCATGATGAGCCATGTGGAGGTCATTTTGCAGCCAAATGGATAGCATTTAAAATATTGATTATTAGGTACAATTGGCCAAGTTTACACAAGGATGCAGCTAGATACACAAAGAAATGTGATAAGTGTCAATGCATGATGAGACACACTAAATTAGATGAAATGCCCCTGTAGCCTCAAACAGTTGTTGCACCATTTGATAATTGGGGGATTGACTTTGTAGGTCCTACTAAAACTTCCTCCCAAGGTAAATCCTATATTTTAGTTTGCACTAATTAGATTATATAACTAAGTGGAGAAGGCCAAACCCATGAAACATCCAAGGGATAACAATGTTTCCAAGTTCTTTTATGAATCCATCTTTACATGGTTTGGTGTCCCTCAGGAGTTGACATCTAATCACGGAGCTCAGTTTACATCTAATCTAATAGCTTCTCTCATAGAGGAATATATCATTCACCATGGTAAATCATCACCTTACCATTTGCAATATAATGGCCAAGTAGACATTAGCAACAGGGAGCTGGAAGTTATTCTCACCAAAATAGTAGCACTCTGTAGGAAGGATTAAGTCACACAGCTTCCTAAAGCTCTTTGGGCTTATAGAACTGCCTGGAAATCTACAATAGGTTTCACTCCTTTTGAGCTCATCTATTGTAGATTAGTTATAATGCATGTGGAGTTTAAATATAAAACATTAAGGACTATTGTGGGCCTTGGTATTGAACTTACTATTACATAGCAAGGCCAAATTCTAAGTTTAAATGGTCATGATGAATGGCACAAATATGTATTGAATAATAGAGAACTCATCCAACATCAATGGAACTAGTAGCATGATAAGTTTATCAAGGATAAAATGTTTGTTGTGGGAGATTAGGCCCTTCTTTATAATTCAAGTATCAAAAAAATCCAGGAAAGTTCTAAACTCATTTGTTAGGACCATATGAAATTGTTGGTGTATTTCTAAATAGTGCAGTCTAGTTGTCTAGTATTGATCCTATTTGATTCATGTTACTTATCAATGGGCATTGCCTCAAACTATACACTGAACAGTTAATCAAGAGGAGTTCCTGTAGTAGTTCCAACATAGGGAAGACATGCTCATTCCTATAGCCAAAGAGTCTAGGTCTTCTACCCTGACTTCTACTAAATCTTGATTCCATTCAAGATTCCCATAATAAATGCTTTCTTCTGAAAGTCATTTCCCTACCATACACTCCACCTCACCCTCTCTCTTCACCATCTTTCTATTCCATCCCATCTATTACCATATCTTTTTTCTCATGTACAAATTTTCACCCAAGTGTCATTTTGCAATTTGAAGTTGAAGTTGAAGCCCGATTTCATTTCAAGTTCAAGTTAAGCTTCATCCCTTCCTTTTCATTTTGGCAAAGTGTCCTCCCCATCAAGCTAGGTCTACTTTTAGAAGTTGAAGTTGAAGTTGAAGTTGAAGTTGAAGCTGAAGTTGATTTAAACTTCAACTTCAACTTCAACTTCGTCATTTTCTAACGTGTGCTTGTTTCCTTGTAGAAAATGCATAGTGGGATTATAAATTCATCTTTACAAATCAAAGAAATGGGTCCCACACTATGGTGATGTTGAAGATGCAAAAGGCAATAATTATGAGAATTATGAGAAATCGTGCTAAGTATAATTTCTTTATGGAAAAAGGTGGTGCACAAATTTTTGTGATGTCATGAAAGGATGAGCTACATGTAGATGTGATGGATATTAACTACAAATAAGCCTTGCAAGTCTTTTCAAAGTACAAATGGCACATTTGTAATTAACCCTCCTTACCCACTCAATTTTGTTCTCTGATATCCTCTATAATAACCTTATGTCTTGCATAATTGCTCATTTCATCATCTTGAGCTCTTTACGCCAACTAGAAAGCAAAGAAAGTGGATGTCTAGACTCTATCGAAAACTATAAGTGCATTATCTCTCACTCTATCATTTTTCGTGCCTAGTTTTCCCTTTGAAGTGTTTTGGTTTAATTCTATAAATCTATATCTTTTGAGATGAACCATGATGCTTTTTTTCCCCAAAATGCCTAAGCTTGAGAAGCATTTCCTATTGAGTTCCCTTAAAATTTGGGATACTTTCATGGTAAATAAAAACCTAGGGGATATAATTGAGTGGGTGAGGGATGTTTAGTATAGTCCCATACATCAAAAATTGGCTAGTAGTGGTTTTTTGGAAGTCGCTTCCTTCCCACCAACTATTGAATGCCCAGAACTAGTTGTTTAGTATGCAAATCACTATGACCCAAACACCAAATGCATAAAGAAAGCTTCAAGGAAGGCGTTAGTAAGAATATGTAGGACAAGTGTTAGCACAACCTTGAGAATCCCTCATAAGAAACCCTATGAACCATGGACCTTTGATGAATCTAAGTGTCTTTATCATGATAGAAAGAAGAACTATGAAAACATCATAGCTCAAACTTGGCTTCTAAGACCAACTGAAGGGGGTTCTAGATTGCCTAAGCCATTAACAATTAAGCATTTCATTAAAGAAATAACAAACATTATGTTACTTTTGAATAGGGTCAAAGGTAATGATCATGCATTTCATTAGGAAATTTGGATGTATCTTTTCATTCTGAAGATCATTGAAGGTGAAAAATTTATTGACTGTGTAGATTTAATAGCTGAGAATTTGCATAGAGGCCTCATAGTGATAGGTAGTTTCAGCTCATTCTTTCTATATTCCTACCTAGTCTATATTTTAGCAGCATCCAAAGAATGGGAGGGACTTCCACATATGCCATAGATATAAGAGATGACTATCTACCAATAATATAAAGACCTTCATGCCACTAAATCTTGCAAGGGGTTCAGGAGGGTTAATGATGTTTTTCTTGGGAGGTTAGTTTTTGAGCTTCAAGGTATGAAAATATAAGGTTATCAAAGGAATCCATGCAAGTTATTAAAATTTATGGCTGCTTTTATATCCAATTCCCTAAATTTACATATCTAAAGTTGGTGAACCACTTAAGTTGCCACATTATTGTTAAGATAGTATTATTTTATCAGAGATATGTAGATAGCTCATTTCTATATTTGACTCCTCCAAAAGCACAAAGAAGTCACTCACATGCTTGTTCCCTATTGAAATTGGTCATTACAGGAGTTCAAATTACAAATAGGCCAAGTTAGCACAACCTACATTGTCATGTTTATGCCTCAAACCCTATATTTCTATAAAAGAGTTTGATTATGTAGGGTTTGTTAAAAATAATTTTGGGCATGCATCTTCATTAACCCATGTTCCTCATCTAGAAGATTACTAGGAAAATTTTCTTGATGAATTTGAAGTGAGAAAGAGATTATGGCCCAAATTGACAGTCAATTAGATCAGTGTGTTTAAGGTAAACCTTAATACTCATGGGATAAAAGAAGATGAAGCTAAGGATCTAATCGACTCATTCTATGTTGAACAAGTTCAATGCATACCCATTCCTGAGCTCAACTAAACTAAGAGGGAAGAAGATGACCTAATGTCCTATACTGCAAGAGTGTTGAGAAGAACCAAGAAGTGGTTAAAATCAAAGAATATTGAATCAACCACTCTTGAAGTCCCAAAAAAACACTCAAAAGCTAAGCATAAGAAAACATAGTGCATACCTAAGGCCATCTCTAACCTTGATATTGCTAACTCTATTGCAGGTTTTCCTAAAGTTGAAGCTAAAGTCAAAGTTGAAGTAACCCTAAAGCCACTTAAACTTCAAGTTCAAGAAGAGGTACCAAAATTCAGGGGGTAACTCATTCTAGCACTAAAAAGGCAACATCAAGCAAAGAAAAGGGGAGAGTCACAATTGACCTAGATCCCACCGAAGTGAAGGCAAGTTTGAAGCAATTTCCCATTACCATCATGGCCAATAATAACCTAGATCCTCAGAAGTCCCCTGATAATACCGGTTCTCAATTTGATACCTTGGCCATAGAAAAAGTTTCTCCTCTAGTAGGTAAAGAACCTACTACACTAAATGGCTAGAAACCTCTATTGAGAAGAAAAGGAGTCTAGTACCCATATCCATGCCTATTGATGATCTAGTTAGCAAATGCTTAGGAAATCCTTTAAAGACTAAAAGGGCCAAAATTGAGTCTAGGTTGAACTTTGACAAAAACTCAGGATGCTGCACAACTAAAATAGTTGAGCCATTGACAGACATGCCCCCTAAAAAAATATCTCCTTAGGACTATCAAATAATAAGAGTCAACCTTGGAAAGCTGAACCGTCTAGTTGATATGAAGATTTTTGAAGCTTCAAATAAGAAGATAGCAGATAGAGTTTGGAAGGATGCTTAGGACAAGAAAGAAATGAAAGAGGTAATTAAAAACATGGCTCAATATATCAATACCATCCTACATCCAGAACCCAAACCATTGAATGAGATGTTAGCATTGGTGGATGTATCCTCTTCAGCCAATCAGCAATTTCTTGACAATCTATAGAAGTGCAAAGCCATTGCAAAAACATCCAAAGAGTGGCTGCAATATATCCTAAAGAAAATTGAGGTATAGGTTAGACTCTTGGACAATTCCTTGAAGGAAACTATCATCATCATTAAAAAGGTGGAGTCCAGCAATGAAATTTTTGAAAAAGAGAGAAATAATTGGGTGAAGGTAGTGCTTTGGATCAAAGAAATTCAGGGATTTAGTTTACAAAAATTACAAGTTGAATGCCCTATCGCTGGCCTTGATGAGAAAACCTATACATGATAAAATATTGCATCGAATGGAGGAATGAGGCACTAGTCCAAGAAATCATTAAGATCAAAGAAATCCTAGATAGACTAAGGCTCATGGATGAGATCATTCAAAGTGATCTAAAATGGTTTGGTAAACATTGCATAGGAAAAGAGAGTGACTCTGTTGCCCCTATAGAAGGACTAGTAAGAAAAATTCAAAGAAAATTCCACGAGGTTCGAGACAAAGAGGCACCATGGAGAGAGGATTTCTCCAACACTTCTCATACTGAGGCTATGCTAATAATCAATTTGAAACATTTGGAGATGCACGTCAAAAAGATGATGGATCTGAAGAGAGAAAAAGAAATTTGGAAATAGAGGATGGCGTATGTTAGCTTATCTCATCATTTTGTTATCTTTGTATTAATGACCACATATGAGACATAATAAGCCACAAGGATTGTGGCCGGAGTAGACAATTCCTCTTGATGTGGCAAAAGATCAACGGGCAGTTGTTTTTCTTTTTCTTGTTTAGCATTTCAATTGATATGGTTGTATTAACTAAGGATTATTTACTCTTGGCAGGGTAATTTTGGATAACTATCCAGCCCCATGCCTATATATATGTAATAGTTAATATTAGAAGGGGTTGATCTCTCCATAGACATAAGCAAAAATACTTTTTTTTTGATACTCTGTGCTTTTGGACTTTGAAAGAGAGTATTTTGAATTTGCAATAATTAGAGTAAAGTTCTATAATTTTATTCTACTAAAGCTTCTTGGAGAAAATACTATTTTTTGCTTTGTGGTAATATGCATTCTTAAGATTATATGTTATGTTTGGAGATAAGTTTTGATTGTTTCATTCTTCTAGAATTATCTTTTTTGAATCTTGAAAGTCGTGGGAGGTTAAATCTCTGTTGTTTTAAATTATTTTCCTTCATCTTTGCATTTAATCATGTACATGATCTTAGTCATTAAAATTAAATGGTTTTTTAGCATTAGCATTTATCTTGTATTTGTAAGATGATTTTGAACTTTTGAGTATTTTTAGTAAAATACTTCTTGGAAAGATTTTCCCTAAATTTAGGAATAACAATTATCTCTTCATAAAGGTTAGTTGCACCTTAATCAATATTGAATAAACCTTTAAAGTAGAGAATTCCTAATCAAGACATAGGGATTCAATTGGTTGGTTTGCATTTTTCTCCCTTGTTCAAATTTGCCAAAGATTTTGGGAAAAATTGTTAACAAACAGTTGTTGGCAACTCCGCTAGGGATCAGGAAGATAGAGTTGTCCTTAGACTCTGGCAACTTCTCATGGTATTATGAAATGGTACTGCCTAATAACAATCAGTACTTGTATGTCCTACAGCCTAACCTATGGTTTCAAGATGCACAAGAGGATATTATCTCTAACCTTAACACTTGTGCCTGGGTTAATAGAACCAATAATCAACAATACCTCCAAGTACAATTGGTACTAGAAAGAGAAGAAGAAATAGCTGAGAGGATTAGAGGTTTGCCAATCATTCAATAAGAAGTTGTGGTAGAAAGTGTTGCCCATGTAAACCAGTGATTCAAAACATCACCCTAGCTATAAAAAGATATATGTGAACTAATGGATTCTCTGGCTTAGTAGATGAAGATTTTGAAGCTCTAGCTAAGATCAACTTCAAACCCAACCTTTCTTTGAAAAGAAATAGAGCTAAAACTACCTGTAGACCATCATCACCTCCTAAAAGTGGTAGCCTTGTCACTTCTTTGCAATCTTTAATTATTCCTAGAACTTTGATTCCTTCTACTATCACAATCCTCCCTATTAGCTATAGATTACTAGTAATGGCTCACAATCAACCCTGGGGTGCTGCGATAGGACCTCTACAACTGGCAAGAAATTTGGTTAGATTACCTAAGGGAGCACAAGAGATCTTACCTAAGTTCAATGGGGATGGGAAGAAGTCACCTGAGGAGCATCTAAATGCCTTTAACATAGCATGTAATTTCTTAGTTGTAGAAATGGAAGATGTTGTCATAAGACTATTTATTCAAACTTTGACAGACTCAGTGGTAGATTGGTTTCATCACCTACCTAATGCATCCATTACTTCCTAGATACTATGAAAGATGCTTTTGAAGCTAGATTTAAATCCATCAAAGATGAAAATTATTTGCTTATGCAATTGAGTCAGATGAAGAAGGAGATACATGTACCCATTAGGGAGTTTGTGGCTCAATTCAACAAAGCGTTACATCAAATACTAGCAGCAAGTGTACCAAGAAGTGAAAAGCAAAAAGGATTATCTTTAAATGCAATGCCTCTAGATATTGCTTTTCCTTTGAAAAGAGAAAATCCTCCAACACTTGTAGTCTCACAAACCCTTAACATAGAGTTAGAGGATGATCTTATTATATCAGGTAAATGGAAGAAAGAGGTTCAAATCCATAATTCTCAAGCCCCTGCATCATCTTCAAATCATGCACTTTTTCAAAATTTGGCCAATGATCTTATAGTAGTAAAGAAGCAACTTCCCAAGGCCATTTTTCCTTATCAAGATATCTTGAGGAAGTATCCAAGCCACAATGCCACTTCTCAAGGAAAAAATTCACCTTACCCCCAAGTCAACAAAGATTACAAATTGAACCTCCTCCTAGCAAAAAAAACATGTGCATCTTCCACCTCAATAATGACCATGAAGGGGCTACATTGTTGGCTACAATTTTTCAATTGTGTGTTGTCTTTGATGTCACACAAATGCCATATCAGTCATCATATAATGTCTACCAATCTCAAAAGATCAACAAGGCAAAGGATAGTTTCTACTGAGTTCAGAAGGGTAGCAAGGCAAAGGATAGTGTCTACTGAGCTCAAAAGGTTAGTAAAGATAGTCTGCAGTGTCTACCAAGTAAACAGTTGGCTACCGAGCCTTCAAGGTAATCAAAGAAATTTAGTTCTTACCGAGATCACTCGGTAATTGAAGAAAACATGACAAAAGTAGTTCTTACCGAGATCACTCGGTAATCAAAAAAAAATGACAGAAACAGTTCTTACCGAGTTCACTTGGTCATCAAAGGTAATTTGGTTCTTAATGAGTAAACTCGACAGCCAAAGGATTTTAAGATATTGTAATGTTAACCGAGTCAAGAAGGTTAACTCTAAAAATTCTTGGAAGCAGTATTTACCGAGCAGGGTCGGCCAGTAAAGGATGTTTATTTGTTTAAGAATAATATCTGTAGCTGACTAATGAATGGTTTATTGGTAATTGTAACATGTAAATGAGTTGACTTGACAATCTGAATGGTATAAGTAAGAGGTCAAGTTTGTGAATTCAAAAGAAGAAGTATGTGGAGATATGAGAAGTGAATGTGATATAAAGACTAATTATTGTGGAAGTGAATTTGAAGGATGATCAGAGATCATTGAGGAGCAGCAAAGTCATATTTGATCAAGGAGGATCTAATGATGCTAAATAGAGACCTGTATCCAGCAAATTCAGTTGCATCTTGTTCGAGTCAATTCATTGTTGCTTTCTAACCATTGTAGCAGTGATTTCAAATCTCTTGACAGAGTTGGTTTAATAGCCATTTTGTAAATCCTCTAACAAGGTGACAATTCAGTTGAATTATTCTAAAGACCTCTAGCAAGGCCACTCCTAGCAGGGTGATTAAATTGTCTAATAGAGTCACACCTAACAGTGTGTATTGTAACCTTTAACAGGGTTGGCTCCTAATGGGGCTCACTTAAGAAGAGTGAAAATTGGTGACTATTTGCTTGGTGGTTTTTCCCATATTGGGTTTCCACGTTAAATCTAGTGTCTCTTGTGTTCACTTTATTTTCAATTACATGTATGAATGCTTAAAAGAGTAATAGTGTAATCTTACCGATTTATAGCACTTGTTTACCAAGTATCAGCAGTAACTAGATCATTAAGACATCTAAGGGATTTTTGAATTAATTTTTGTGAGTAACTGATTCACCCCCCTCTCAGTTACTCTATCTTTAATTCCAACACACATGTCTTGAGAATATAAGACATTAGCAGCTTGAAGTAGAAAGGTCAATGGTAGCAAACATAGCAATAGATGAAGCACCTTTCAAAGAGCTTGGTGACTATGTAAATGATTACCTTGAGTACAAATCTAACTCTGATAGAGGTGATGACATTCTTTTAACTTTGGAAGAAGCTTCATTTTTAGTGCTCACTAGAGGACAAAGGACGGGGAAAGCTAACTCTCAGCCCAAGAATGCTACAAGCTCAGCCCAAGCAAAGGATTTTAAAGCAAGAGAAGAAGGTGAGACTAGGACACCTCAGTCACAACCTCATATTCCTCACATTATGAAAAGGTTTGACCCTGATTCTACATTTGACATAGTTGAATTATGTAAAAGATCTAGAATTCAAATATCTCCTACTGAGTATTTGAGGATGAATCGTAATTAGCTCAATAAGCTAATTGAATATGTTCACCAACTTTCATTTGATATTTTTGCTAAACAATCTAATAAAGTTACTTGCAATGAAGAAGCTAAGACTTCAAAGCTTGGCCATCATAAAGACTTGGTCCATCCTAATAAGATTAGTATAGAATTGAGTTGTCAAGAAAAGCCAAATCCATTTTATGTATCTCTTTACCTTCATGGTTTTAAGCTAAGCAATTGTATAATAGACTCTAGATAACATAATGTCCACAGCAGTGGCAAAGACCCTTGATCTTTGTTTAACTAAAACCTTCAGCAAACATTATTCAATGGACTCTAGATAGGTACCTTTGGTAGGCGAGATCAAAGATGCTAAAGTTTCCTTAGCATCTTTCCCTAAAAAAAGAATAAAGCTCACCATCTTATTATGCTCCTTAGCCAAAATTTATGTTGAGAATTGGGGGAGAAGTCAAAATAGACTAGTCTCAAGCCATTATACCTATAGGGAAAGAATAAGTAACTCTACTCCCTAAAGCCATGTTTAAATACATAGTTGTCCCATTTGATGATCAAAAGTCCCAAATTATTTATCAAGAAACTAATTTTGCTAACTGCTTGATTATGCCTAAAAATGAAGAAATGGGTATCCAGTTAGAGGTGGTGGATTCACCTTGGATGTTGGAATTCAATGGAATTTGTTGCTCAAGTGGGTTTGAAGCTGGTGTTGTCTTGATATCTCTTACAGGTCAAAATTTTCCTTCTTCTTGCAAGTTAGCCTTTGAAAACACAAATAATATAGTAGAATATGAGGCTTTACTTTTGGGAATAGAGGAGCCCAAAAAGAAACATGTTAAATTAGTAAAAGCTAAAGGTCATATAGAGTTGATAGTAAAACAAGTGAGAAATCTATTTTCTATGAAAAATGAAAGACTGAGGCATTATAGGAATTGTGTATGGAATGAAATTGAATATTTTGAAGCTTTTTCCATTGAGTCAATTCCTAAGGAGTTAAATTCTAGAGCAGATTTCTTAGTAGTATTGACCTCTCTTCTTATCCCTCATCCTAATTTTACAACTGATAAATATTTTTTAGAGATCATCCATAGGCCGAGTGTCCTAGATAACAATAATTCTTGGCAGGTATTCAAAGATGATGCACATATTAATGATTTCTTGCAAAGTATGGAAAATTTTGCCACTAATTATTTTGAAGGCTCTAATTCTGAATGTAGAAAATTTTGTCCTAATTGGGTAGAAGGGACAGCAAAGGATACCATACAATTGAAAGGAAGTGTGATACCTAAAGGCCTAGTTGAACTTGTGAGACTTTTTGGCGAGATGCTTTTTTAGCTCAAAACTCAATTCCCAAAGAAGTTGAGAGTGGTGAATATGAGAAGGTCAACCTAGGAGATAATCATAACCCTAAAATGATAAACATAGGAAGCTTCTATGAGAAAAAGGAAAAAACAAGGTTCATAAAATTAATGATCGAGTATATTGATGTTTTTGCCTAGTCATATGAAGATTTGAAAACATTCAGGAAAGGACAATTCAAACATCATATTACTTCGAAGCCCAACATCTCTCCCTTTAGGCAGAAGCTAAGAACCTATAACCCTAAGGTTTTAGATGAAATATTCAAAGAGATTGATAAGATTCTTAATGCTCAAATAATTTTTCCCATACATCACTCCACGTGGGTGGCAAATATAGTACCCATGAGAAAGAGGAATGGAGAGATAAGAATTTGTGTAGACTTTAGGAACCTGAATCAGGCAAGCCTAAAAGATAATTTTTCTCTACCCATTATGGATCAAATGCTTCAAATAGTAGCAGGCTCAAAAATGATGTCATTTCTTGATAATTTCTCAAGCTATAATGAAATAGAGGTAGTTGAAGAAGACCAACACAAAATAATATTCACAACTCCTTGGGGCACTTTTTCTTATAAATGAATGCCTTTTGGTTTGATAAATGCAAGTGCAACTTTTCAACATGTGATGAGTTCAAATTTTGGACACCTTTTAGATAAGTGTATCAAAGTTTATCTCAATGATATGACTATATTTTCAAGGAGGAAGAAACACTTAAAATATTTCAGAAGGTTCTTGAGAAGTTCAGAGAGCATGGCATTTCATTAAATCCCAAGAAATCAATCTTTGTTGTAATTGAAGGAAAGTTATTCGGACATATAGTGTCCCAGGAGGGGATTAAGATTGACCCAAAAATATTAAAGGCTATTCAGTAGCTCTACTTTCCAGTTAACCATAATGGTGTAAGATCTTTCTTTGGCCAAATCAACTTTCTTAGAAAGTTTGTTCCTGACTTTGCTAAAACCATACAACCCATGGAAAAGCTCCTAAGTAAAAAGAAAAATTTCAAGTGGGATAACTCAACCATTAAGGCATTTGAAGAAGTAAAGAAAGCTATTGCCAAAACACCTACTCTTTCCCATCCTGATTTTAAGAGAGACTTCATAATGTATTTCTATGCATCTAATCACATTATGCCAGGCATACTGCTTCAGAAAAATGAGAAAGGTGATGAAGTACCTATTTCTTTTATGAGTGTTCCCCTTAAGAAACACAAACTATGATATTCCCTAGCTAAAAAGTAGATGTTTTCTATTGTCAAGGTTGTAAAACATTTCTAGTATTACATTTTTCATTCACATTCTCTAGTATATGTACCATCTATAGCAATTAAAAGTATTTTACACAGCAAGATGTAGCAATAAATAATAGAGCAACTTGGGTGTCAAAGGTATAAGAGTTTGACCTAGATATCAAACCAACCAAAATGGTTTGTGGCCAAGGCCTTTGCAAACTTATATCAGAAAGAAAAGAAGAAGAGGCTTACCCTAATTGCTTGCTAGTGGGTTTGAAAGATGAATGGTATTCTAATATAGCATATTTTCTAACCTATGGGGAATTCCCTAATCATGTAAAAGGAAAAGATAGAAGAAGTCTCCAACTCAGAGTAGCTAAGTCTATGATTATTGATGATATCTTGTATAAAAGAAGTTCGGGTGGCATGTTCCTGAGATGTGTTGATTCTGATCAACAAGAAAAGTTACTCAGAACTTTTCACAATGAAGCTTGTGGTGGACATTTTTCATCCAGAGTGACTACGTTTAAGATACTAAGAAGTGGATATTATTGACGAAGTATGTTTAAGTCTGCTTATAAATGGGTCAATAATTGTGAAAAATGTAAATTATTTATAGGTAAACCATAATTGGTTGCATTACCTTTGAAACCAATCATAATAGAAGAGCCTTTTCAGGAATGGGGACTTTACTTTATTAGCCCAATTAATCCTAACTCAAGTGTTGGTCACACCCATATTATTGTAGACACCTAAAAACTTTTAGAAAATAAAGTATTTTTATTTTCTGAAAAAATACCTGATGACATCATCATTTATTAATTAATTATTTAATTAATTAATTAATTAATTTTTATGCCATTAAATCCCTTTATCTTAATTAAAAATATTTAATTAAGGAATCCCTCCCAAAAATGTTTAAATCTTATTTAAACATTATTTCCTTATTTATTAATTATTTAATTAATAAATTGACCAAAAAACCCAAAATAAATAAAAAATTTATTTTTTGCCCAAAACTTGGCCAATTTCCTTAAGACCACTAACCTCTTCCAAAATCTTCTAATCCTTCTTTAATTTTAATTAAAGGCTAATCCCATCATTTCCTACCCCTAATCCCAACTCAAAATATTTAATTAAGATTAAATATTAATCCTCATGTTTATTAAAAAAGTTTTAATAAATATCTCCTCAACCCAAACCCTTGAAATAAATAAAACTTTATTTATTTCCTAAAAATCCAATTTATCCTCATCCTAAGAAGTTCTAGACTCTTCTAGAAAGTCTTCATCCTCATCCTAGGAAATTCTAGACTATTCTAGAAAGTCTTTATCCTCATCCAAAGTCTAGACTCTTCTAGAAGATGTCTTTAAACCTAATCCTAATCCCCTCCTAACCTTGTCACATTTCCTAAACATGGGTTAAAACTTACTAACCCTAGCCAAAGTTAACAAATATCTCCTCCTTCACCCACCCTCATTAAATGCCATCCACTTGCCTATCCCTAAGCTAATCCTAAACCATCCTAATCCATCCTCTAATCATTTGCACAAGCCTAAGCAAGCTTAAAACCTTCCTAATCAAGTCCAAGTCGAAATTTCTCTCATTACCCTCAAAATATCTCAACCATAAAACTTTATGAAGTCCACTAGGCCATAAATGACTCTTCCAAGCCCTTTTATTGATCTTACAAGTTATTATGAGGGTCTTTATGAAGATTTTATCCCTTGAGCCTCCTTTGTTGACTCATCCTTCCCCTTTCCTCCATCCTCTCACCATGTGACATGTGTCACTCCTTGATTGGCTGTAAGGAAGCACAATCCATGTGCTCTCCTCTCATGAAATCTGAGCCCTCCATAAGCTTTTTCACATCCTTGCATCCTAGCCCTTTGCCTATTTAAGGAATCCTCTCCCAAGTCATTTGAACACAATCCATGAAGTAAAGTTATAATTCTATTTTGAGAGCCAAATCCATACTAAAGCCATCTATCCACACCAAAAATCCACAATCATCCATTGAAGCCTTTGGAAGCATATTGAGCATACATCCTATCTATTTAGACAAAGCTACTCAACAAGAGAGCTTCTCATTGAGAGAGCTCATTAATGGCTCATATTCTCAATTGAGAGTTCATCTTAGTCTATCTTGAAGTTTATGAATTTTTTTTAGTTTGTAGAAGCTTTATTTAAATTTGGTTTCTATTAGCATACTAACATTTCTCATATACAATTATCACTACCACTAATTATTTTACCAAATGACTTGAAGCAATGCCTATAAAATGTACAACATCTAAGGCGGTCTATAAATTCTTGATAGAAAACATTCTGACACATTTTGGAGTTCCAAGAAAAATAGTAATTGATAATGCTCAAAAAATTTCATCCCAAGAAATTGAATTGTTTTGTTATGAACATGGTGTCAGATTATTACATGCCTCTAATTATTTCCCTCAAGGCAATGGACAGACTGAATCAACTAATAAAAATTTAATAAATATCATGAAGAAGTTGGTTGATGAAAAGGGAAAAGATTGGCATAAATGCTTGTATGAAGCAGTATGGGAAAATAGGACCTCTCCCAAAAGAGCTATTGGTATGACCCCTTTTGAGTTAGTATATGGAGTTGAAGCATAATTGTCTTTGCCCTTGGAACTCACTACTCTAAATCTAAAAAAAGAAATTGAAGATGGATTATTCTCTAATGCTATTAAGAAATGGATACTATATCTCTAAAAGATTGAAGAAGAAAGGAGGGAGATAGTGGATCACATTTCTAGTCATCAGGCAAGGATAAAGATGATCAAAAAGCTAGGCCTCAAAAGTTCATGATAGGAGATTAGGTTTTGCTATGTGTAAGAATTTGGCTTAGGCCAGAATTCACCCAAGAACTAAAGAACTCAACAATAGCACATAGTAGACCAAAATAGGCAGAGTATGATTAGAATGATGATATTCATTCAATAATTGGATACAGCCAACATGAGAGTACACTAGGAGTGTCTGAATATAAAGGCCTCAGGAGAGCTTCTAGAATGCATAGAAGTGAGCACCATGACATGTCATACAACCAGGCACATGTCCACCAGATATGGGTTATCCTCCATTAAGTATGGGATTAAGTGCGATGATGTGGGGATAAGCCTACAATGGTGTAGCATGCAAATCAGTGGAGTCGACACCATGTGCTGAATGAGGAGTGCAGAAAACTGTGTTGTCATCATGACAACTCAATGAATGATGCATACTCCTGTGTTGTAGATACCATGTGCCTAATTAGAGTTGCGTAACTCAACGAGAGTTCACAAAATCCTTTGTGTCTCATCTAAAATAATAATAAAATAATGCATTAACCTAAGTAAAACTTAAGTAAGTGTAATAAGTAAATACTTATTTACACCAACACCCCCCCTTAAGTGCAAGTTAGGAGAATTCCCTTAAGCTTACACAATCTAGGATGATATGTAGGATGGGTCCCAGCTACTAGGCCATGTTAGGTACCCATGTACATAATGATATGCAATCTCCCATAAAGCGGGGAAAGAGGGAAAACCTCATGGGAAAAACCCTCCCCCAAAAAGAGAGATAGATAGGATGCATTGATGGATGGAGCAATCAAGACCCCCCCATTATGACATACATCCAATATATACATAAGAGAATGATAGGAAGAGGAAGAGAGATAGGATGGGCTCCCCCCCCCAAAGAAGAGTGCCAAACAGTGACTGCTCTGATGAAGAAGTTGATCCAAGACTGCAGAATGGTGTTCCTCCCCTTAGGAAGAAACAATGCCAAGGGTAAAAATGAGATGCTTCCACTGTGTGTGGAAAGAATCCCATGAATAAGTGATGTCTCTGAAACTTGCTCAACTAGCTGAAGAACCTATTCCGAAGAACTGTCTGACTCTGCAACTACTAATCATAAGTATCCACAATCACTTCAACCTGTAAGGATTGATCATGTAGAGAATAGACAAGAGAGTCTAGAACCCTCATGACAACTGAAGAAAGTAATTCTGCATCAAGAAGAAGAGGCAGATCATGAATACTGTCCCCCAAATCTGTCACTGAACCTGTATCTGGAAGACTAGAAGTACCCTGCGGTTCTGGACCTATCACTGTGGCAATTTATGCATGCGGACTAAACTAAAGAAGTGACCTCTCACTATATCTATCGATAGAACTCCATGTGTCTGAAGCTATTGAGGCACTATCGTTAGTGTCACTATCAGTATCCATATGTATGATCTGTAAAGAGGAGTAGAGGACAAGCTAGGAAAACTTTCCTCAAAATGTACATCCTTCTCCCAAAAAATTTGATGTATCTCAAGATCTAGAAGTTTGTATGCCTTCACACCATCTTTAGAACCAATGAAAGTACAAGGCTGAGATGTCTATGCCTTGCGACCACTGGAAGATCTGTTTGCCCATGCAGGACAACCAAAGACTTTGAAGTGTGTCACAATAGGTTTTTTGCCGCACCATGCCTCAAAAGGAGTTTTTCCATCTAAGGCTAGATGAGGAGAACAATTAAGAATGTGAGTGGCACTTAAGATTGCTTCGACTTCTAATGATGGATCTAGAGACTTGGCATGAATCATGCAACTTGCCATAGACTTAAGAGTTCTAATCCTCAAAGCTGCAACATATGTCTTATGTGGACTGAATGCTAAAGGAGTCTGAAGATCAATGCCCTCTTGTCTATAAAAATCCGTAAGTCTTCTATTCACGTCCATGTTTCCATTGTCCATTTGGAGTACTTTGATGGCTTTCCTAGATTTTTGTTCTACATGAGCCTTGAAGTCTAGAAATGCATCCAAAACTTCATTCTTGTTATGCAAAAAGTAGACCCAAGTGAACCTTGAAAAGTCATCAACTAAGGTAAGTATGTAGCGACCCTGGCTGAATGCAAAAGGACCTGCTAATACCATGTGAATAATTTGAAGAACACTTGTTGCTCTAGAAGACTTCCCTCTTTGTAACTTCCCCTCTGGATGCATATCCATTAAATCTGATGAACACTTACCTTTAGAAAAGTTGATTTGAGGTAGACCTTTGACCATTTGGTATGTGCAAAGTTGTTGAAGATAGCAATAGTCAAGATGACCATACCGCTCATGCCATAATTGCATGTTTGAATGAGATTGTGTTAACAAGGCTTTTGAAGGAGACTTGGGTACAAAATGCGAGAAAGAGTACAACCTCTTGTGATCATTCACTTTCCCTACTGCAACCAAGGAATTATTTTTAAGATTGTGTACTTTTACTAAGTTTGGAAGGAACTCAACTCTATGTCCATCTCCAAAGTGAGTGACTTGATAGATTGATAGGAGATTTGAACTTAGGTTTGGAACATAGAGAACCTCTTGAAACTCTCCATTTTCTATCTCCACATTTCCTTTTCCTTCAACTTCCATTTTACTATCATTCCCCATGAAGATGTGCGGTACCCTTGAGCGATTCAATAAAGAAAAATCCTCTCTTGAAGAACCCATATGATATGAGGCGCTAGAGTCAAATATCCATTCCTTTGAAGAATTTGCATTTTCCATGAATGCTTGCCCTTTGCCGTTTGAATCTGAAGAAGATCCCTTTTCCTTATAAGCATTAAGCAATGGAACATTATGTTTCTTCATGATGTTGGTTAATTCATCAATCTTTTTAAGATAGCACTCATGCTCTTAATGACCTGATTTCTTGCAATAACCACACTTCTTCTTCTCCTTATTATTGTTGTCCCCTTTCTTGTTGGAATTTGAGGACTTGCCTTGTTGATTTGATTGTGGTGTTGTCTTTTTTGCATCCTCAAATTTGCTCTTCCATTTCTTCTTACCCTTTCCTTTGTTTGAAGATTGTCCAGTTGAATATTGAGAACCCTCATTGTTGGCCACCAATGCTTTGGACTAAGGTGATTTGAGAATCCCCATTAATTTCAACTTCTTTTCTTTATCATCCAACAGTTTTGCATATTCATCAAAAGTGACTTTCTTGTAGGCCGACCCTAAGGTAGTCTTTGAGGTGTTGAAAGAAGATACAAAGGTGGAATATTCAGATGGCAGCTTGTTATGGATGAGATAGATCAATCTGTCATCATTTATAGAATTCCCACAATCAGTAAGCTTTGTCCTTAATTCATTCACCTTAATGATGAAGTCCTATATTGAGTCATACGACTTAGGATCTAAGAAAACTAGCTCATTTTCTATTTTGAACACATCTTCTTCAGACACTTTACCATAAAGGCTTTCGAGGGTATCCCAAGCTTCCTTGGATGTAGTACATTTCTTGATTTGATACATGATCTTATCATCTACCCCCAAACATATATCACCTAGGGCTTTCCTATCCATGGCTACCCAATTTGAAATTTCACTTATTGATACATGATCACCTACTGGTTTAGGAAGAGTACCATCTACATATTGAGAAACTCCATTATGCATTAAGTGATACAACATTTTAATAGACCATGTAGCATAGTTATGAGGAGTTAATTTAGGAAACTTAAAGTTGCCCATAATGCAGAAAATGAAAGAAAATTGCAGAAAAGAGAGAACACAACACCAAGAACACCCCCGTTTTTCACTAAATCAAGAAACCCCCCCAAAATAGATGCTTTGGGCACTTTATCAGTAGTGCGATTACAATGGGCCACTTGCCAATTTAGGCCTTTGTAGACTTCTGATTTTTCTTGTTACAACCTCTTAATAGAGTACAAATCTAAAACTTTACAATGTGCTTCAATACTAAAGCATTACAAAGCAAAGAAAGGTCCTATTGCTGAAAGTGACAATTTTGTCCACACAACACTATAATATGATGCCAGATCTGGAAAGTAGAAAAAAAAAATGCATTTCCAAAAAAAACAAAACCTATTTTCGACTCCAGATGTGCCCGTACGGAGTTTTTGAAGTTGCAAAATGTAGGATTATCCAAGTACAGTCACCAAAAAATGCAATTTTTGAACAATCTACACACAAAAACCAAAAAATAGCTACACCACTAAAAAATTTAGAAAATTTTACCCAATTTCAAAAAAAATTGCACCTAATTTGGAGTCCGAATGTGTGAGTTATGGCCTCTTGAAGTCAGACTGCCAAAACTAAAATCAATTTGGGGAGGGGTTGCACCAGCAAAGGATGGGGTTAAATTTGACGGTCATACAATCATCATGGCTATTGTAAAATGGCCAAGTTTGATGTCCATACGGGCTTCAATTTTAGGCTCGTATAATGATGACATCAGCAAAAATTTGGGCCCAACGGATGATGTGGCAACCGAGGTGGAATCTGTACTGTACGAAAAATTCACATGCCCGATGATATGGCAATAGGTGTATTTCTAATGTGCCCATTGATGTATCTGATGACTCAGACTGACGTGGCCTGCTAGATGGTATACATGGATGTTGTTCGCGTGGGCGAACAATGAAGCACTGTGTGGCGCAAGTCGCTAGGAGCAGCATGCGGGATGTCGGATTTCACTGAGATGCCGAAATATACGTTGCAAAATAGTTATCGATGTCGAAAGGTGTGGGAATTATCCCACATTAGTGGGAGAATAGTCATGTGAGCTGTTTAAAAAAAGGCTACCACAGATTTGTTAAACAGAAAGCGGTCACCAGAGATGGCAAAGCTGCCGTCGATGAAGGGTTGTGAAATGGTAGAAAATATTGTCGCCGGCACGGTGAGTTGATGGCTAGAGGAATGTTCTGAAAATTGAACTGAGGTTGCTGCTGGAAATTTGAATGGCCTATCACGCATGCGCAGTACGGTGCGGATATCTATCGAATGATGCCTCGCAGAAATAATTCAAAAAACCTGCGAAATAAAATATAACACCCACCAAAAATAACAGAGCTGAACCGGGGTGTGACTGCCTGGTTTGGCAAAAAATTTCCTTTTGCTTAGGTAATTTTGAAAATAAGAAATTTAGAAAATTAATACAAAGAAGAATAAATTTAGATTGAAAAAATGAATTAAATTGATCTAAAATAGATCATACCCAATTTGCAAATCGGTGCCTTCGGGTGCCAATTTGCAAAAAAATGTTGCCTCACGATCAACTTTCACCCAATATAGGCAAGTTTATAGTCAATCTTCACCGATTCAGCACTTCAAATGCAATGAAGAGGTCAGATCTGGCTCTAGACGCTCTCAGTTTCTATGGATCCTCCAGAATCAAGGTGCTGAAGCATGAAAGGTCTTGAACGGCTACGTGATGAGAATCCTCCTTGGCTCTGATACCATGTAAGAATTTAGCTTAGGCCATAATTCACCCAAGAACTAAAGAACTCAACAATAGCACATAGTAGACCAAAATAGGCAGAGTATGATCAGAATGATGATATTCATTCAATGATTGGATACAGCCAACATGAGAGTACACTAGGAGTGCCTAAATATAAAGGCCTCAAGAGAGCTTCTAGAATGCATAGAAGTGAGCACCATGACATGTCATACAACTAGGCACATGTCCACCAAATATGGATTATCATCCATTAAGCATAGGATTAAGTGCGATGATGTGGGGATAAGCCTACAATGGTGTAGCACGCAAATCAGTGGAGTAGACAACATGTGCTAAATGAGGAGTGCGGAAAACTATGTTGTCATCATGAAAACTTAGTGAATGATGCATACTCCTGTGTTGTAGAAACCATATGCCTAATTAGAGTTGCATAACTCAATGAGAGTTCACAAATTCCTAAGTGTCTCATCTAAAATAATAATAAAATAATGCAAAATAATTAAATAATGCATTAACCTAAGTAAAACTTAAGTAAGTGTAATAAGTAAATACTTATTTACACCAACACTATGGGACAAGAGAAGAGAACCAAAATGAGCTCATGCAAAATTCAAAAGCCTATGGAAATCACCTTTTGTTATATCAGCCGAGTTGGGTTCCAATGATTCAAGATTAAATATCTCAATGGTGATGATCTGCCCCTATCTTATAATGGATAGGATCTTAAGCTTTTTAGGTTTTAAGTCTAATTTTTGTTCACCCTCATTGTAATTACCTATTTTTCCATACTTGGTTTCTTTTTAGTCATTTTCTCCTATTTTCCTTGTTCTATGTGTCTTTAGTTTAGGTCTGTTCTTTTTGACTTGCGAACCCAGAGATTCTAAGTTCACCTATGATCCCTTTCGGTCTCATTCCCCAGTTAGAGCCAATTGTTACAATATCTTTTTGCTCATGTACAAAGTTTTCACCCAAGTGTCATTTTGCAATTTGAAGTTGAATTTGAAGCCTAATTTCACTTCAAGTTCAAGTTCAACTTCATCCCTTCTTTTTCATTTTGGAAAAGTGTCCTCCCCATCAAGCCAGGTCTACTTTTGGAAGTTGAAGTTGAAGTTGAAGTTGATTTAAACTTCAACTTCAACTTCAACTTTGTGATTTTCTAACGTGTGTTTGTTTCCTTGTAGAAAATGCATACTAGGATTATAAATTCATCTTTACAAATCAAAGGAATGGGTCCCACCCTATGGTGATGTTGAAGATGCAAAAGGAAATAATTATGAAAATTATGAGAAATCGTGCTAAGTATGATTTCTTTATGGAAAAAGGTGGTGCACAAATTTTTGTGATATCATGAAAGGATGAGGTACATGTAGATGTGATGGATATTAACTGCAAATAAGCCTTGCAAGTCTTGCCAAAGTATAGATGGCACATTTGTAATTAACCCTTCTTGCCCACTCAAATTTGTTCTTTGATATCCTCTATAATAACCTTATGTCTTGCATAATTTCTCATTTCATCATCTTGAGCTCTCGACACTGACTGGTAAGCAAGGAAAGTGGATGTTTGGACTCTACCAAAAATTGCAAGTGCATTATCTCTCACTCTGTCATTTTCATGCCTAGTTTTCCCTTTAAAGTATTTTGGTGTAATTCTGTAAATTTGTATCTTTCAAGTTGAACCATAATGCTTTTTCACCCCAAAATGCCCAAGCTTGATAAACCTTTTCTATTGTGTTCCCTTCCTAAAATTTGGGAAACTTTCATGTTAAATAAAAACCTAGGGGATATAATTGAGCGGGTGAGGGATGTTCATTCTAGTCTCATACATTAAAAATTGGCCAGTAGTGGTTTGTTGGAAGCCGTTGCCTTCCCACCAACTATTGAATGCCCAAAACTAGTTGTTGAGTGAGAAAATCACTATGACCCCAACACTAGATGCATAAAGAAAGCTTCAAGGGAGGTGTTAGTAAGAATATGTAGGACAAGTGTTAATGCAGCCCTGAGAATCCCTCATAAGGAACCCTATGAACCATGGTCCTTTGAGGAATCTAAGTGTCTTTCTCATGATAGAAAGAAGAACTATGACAACATCATAGCTCAAACTTGGTTTCTGAGACCAGCTAAAGGGGCTTCTAGATTGGCTAAGTCATTAACAATTGAGCATTTCATTAAAGAAATAGGAAACATTGTGTTACTTTTGAACAGGGTCAAAGGTAATGATCATGCATTTCATTAGGAAATTTGGATGTATCTTTTCATTCTGAAGATCATTGAAGGTGAAAAATGTATTGACTAGGTGGATTTAATAGCTAAGAAATTGCATAGAGGCCTCGTAATAGTAAGTAGTTTCAGCTCATTCTTTCTGTATTCCTACCTGGTCTATATTTTAGTAGGATCCAAAGAATGGGAGGGACTTCCACATATGCCATAGATAGAAGAGATGATTATCTACCAATACTATAAATACCTTCATGCCACTGAATCTTACAAGGGGTTCAGGAGGGTTAATGATGTTTTTCTTGGGAGGTTGGTTTTTGAGCTTCAAGATCATGAAAATCATAGGTTATCGGATGAATCCATGCAAGTTATTAAAATTGATGGCTGCTTTTATATCCAATTCCCTAAATTTACATATCTAAGGATTGGGGGTTTTCTTGGTGAACCACTTAAGATGCCATGTTATTGTATAGACAGTTATGTTTTTTTAGAGATATGTAGACTACTCATCTCTATATTTGACTCCTCCAAATGCATAAAGAAGTCACCCACATGCTTGTTCCCTATTGAAATTGGTCACTATAGGTGTTCAAATTACAAACAGGCCAAGTTAGCACAACCTGCATTATCACATTTATGCCTCAAACCCTATATTGCTAGAAAAAAAATTGATTATGTGGGGTTTGCTAAAAATAATTTTAGGCATGCATCTTCATTAACCCATGTTCCTCATCTAGAAGATTACTAGGAAAATTTTCTTGATGAATTTGAAGTCAAAAAGAGATTACGGTCCAAATTGATAGTCAATCAGATTAGTGTGTTTAAGGTAAACCTTAATACTCATGGGATAAAAGAAGATGAAGCTAAGGATGTGATCGACCCATTCTATGTTGAACAAGTTGAATGCATACCCATCCCTGAGCTCAACTAGACTAAAAGGGAAGAAGATTACCTAATGTCCCATATCGCAAAAGTGTTGAGAAGAATCGAGAAGTGGTTAAAATCAAAGAATGTTGAATCAACCACTCTTGAAGTCCCAAAAAAACACTCAAAAGCTAAGCACAAGAAAGTGCCACGCATATCTAAGGCTATTTCTAACCTTGATATTGCTGACTCTGTTGCAAGTTTTCCTAAAGTTGAAGCTAAAGTTGAAGTTGAAGTAACCTCAAAGCCACTTCAACTTCAAGTTCAAGAAGATGTACCAAAATTCAAAGGGGTAGCTCATTCTAGCACTAAAAAGGCAATGTCGAGCAAAGAAAAGGGGAGATTCATAGCTAACCTAGATCCCACTGAAGAAAAGGCAAGTTTGAAGTAGTTTCCCATTACCATCATAGCCATTAATACCCTAGATCCTCATAAGTCCTCTAATAATATAGGTTCTCAATCTAATACCTTGGCCATAGCAAAAGTTTCTCCTCTGGTAGGTAAAGAACCTACTACCCCTAAATGGCTAGAAACCTCTATTGAGAAGAAAAGGAGTCTAGTACCCATATCCATGCCTATTGATGATCTAGTCAACAAATGCCTTTGAAAGCCTTCAAAGACTAAAAGGGCCAAAACTAAGTCTAGTTTGAACTGTGACAAAAACTCAGGACACTAAACAGTTGAAATAGCCAAGCCATTGAAAGACATGCACCCTAAAAAACTCTCTCCTTAGGACTATCAAATAACAAGATTCAACCTTGGAAAGGGGAACCATGTAGTTGATATGAAGATTTTTGAAGCTTCAAAAAAGAAGATAGCAGATAGAGTTTGGAAGGATGCTCAAGACAAGCAAGAAATGAAAGAGGCAATCAAAAACATGGCTCAATATATCAATACCATCCAGAACCAAAACCATTGAATGAGATGTTAGCATTGTTGGATGCATCCTATTCTACCAATCAGAAATTTCTTGACAATCTACAAAAGTGCAAAGTTGTTGCAAAAACATTTGAAGAGTGACTGCAATATATCCTAAAGAAAACTAAGGAATAGGTTAGACTCTTGGACAAGGCCTCAAGGGAAACTATCATCACCATTAAAAAGGTGGAGTACAGCAATGAAAGTTTTGAAAAAGAGAGAAATAATTGGGTGAAGGTAGTGCTTTGGATCAAAGAAATTCAGGGATTTGGTTTACAAAAATTTTAAGCCAAATGCCCTATCACTAGCCTTGATGAGAAAACCTTGTACATGATAAAGGATTGCATCAAATGGAGGAATGAGGTGCTAGTCCAAGCAATCAATGAGATCAAAGAAATCCTGGATAGCCTTAGGCTCATGGATGAGATCATTCAAAGTGATCTAAAATTGTTTGGTAAACATTACGCAAGAAAAGAGAGTGACTATGTTGCCCCTATGGAAGAAAATTCCATGAGGTTTGAGACAAAAAGGCACCGTGCAGGGAGGATTTCTCCAACATTGCTCATATTGAGGCTATTTTGATAGTAAATCTAAAGCATTTGGAGATGCACACTGAAAAGATGATGGAGCTGAAGAGAGAAAAATAAATCTTGAAAAAGAGGATGGCATATGTCAACTTACCTCATCAATCCATTATCTCTATGTTCATGACCACATATGAGACATGGAAAGCCATGAGGATTGCAGTCAGAGCAGACAGTTCCTCCTGATGTGGTGAAAGATCAATTGGTAGGTTTTTTTTTCTTGTTTATTTATTTCTACATTTTAGTTGATACGGTTATATTAACTAAGGACTCTTTACTCCTTGTGGGGTGATTTTGGATAATTATCCAACCCCATGCCTATATATATGTAATAGTTAATATTAGAAGGGGTTGATCTCTCCGCAGACATAAGCAAAAATACTTTTATTTTGATACACTATACTTTTGGATTTTGAAATAGAGTATTTCAAATTTGCAGCAATTGGAGTAAAGTTCTATAATTTTATTCTATTGAAGCTTCTTGGAGAAAATACTATTGTTTGCTTTGTGGTAATATGCATTCTTGAGACTGTATGTTATGTTTAGAGTTAAGTTGTCATTGTTGCATTCTTCTGGGATTATCTATTTTGAATCTTGAAAGTTGTGGGAGGTTAAACCTCTATTTTTTTAAATAATTTTCCTTCATATTTGAATTCAATCATGTACATGAGCTTAGTCATTAAAATTAAATGGTTTTTCAGCATCATCATTTATCTTGTATTTGTAAGATGATTTTGAACTTTTGAGTATTTTCAGTAAAATACTCCTTGGAAAGATTTTCCCTTGATTGAGGAATAATAATTATCTTTCATAAAGGTTAGTTGCACCTTAATCAATATTGAATAAACCTTTAAAGTAAAGAATTCCTAATCAAGACATAGGGATTCAATTGGTTAGTTTGTGTTTTTCTCCCTTGTTCAAATTTGTCAAAGATTTTGGGAAAAACTGTTAACTAACACCATCACTCCATCAATTTAGGTGATCTTTTTCAAACACTTTTCCTGCAGCACTCACCAAGTTTGTGCCACAAAACCTTGTACATATTTTATTTTTATTCATTCTTTATTAGGAACTTGTGTTGTTTAAATTTACTAGTCTTGCATATCCTGGCTTGGTGGATGTAGTGCCTGCCCCTAGGCCGCATTTTTGTTATCATTCTCGAACACTTTTAGGTCAATTGTATATTGATGATTAGTGACATTATTTTGAGATTATCAGATATTGTTTCAGATTCAGTTGATCATATGATGAGATTACTTGATACTCCTTACTTCATGTATGTATGTTGATTATCACAGTGTTTGCAGTTATTAATGATGATTAGTTAGATAATATTTATTATCATATGTGTTTTCTCATGGATACTTACCCCATACTTGCATGTGTATGGTGTGCATGTTTTTTTTCTTTCTGTATGGTGTTTTTGATGTGGTTAAGGAAGGGAGTCGTAGTCACCTGCTAGTCGGGATCTACATGATGCACCACTTCCTATCATTGCCTGCTTAGCTTAGTATATATATTGTGTATGTACATGCATGGATTTTATGCAGGTTGTAGGTATTGGGTATCGACTTCCCTGAATTGCCAGGATGAGCATACCCTATCGCATTATCTCAATGGTAAGAGAGGGGAGATAAATTCTCAAGTCCAAATCCCAACCCTTTAAGCCATTTGTCCTAATTGAAAATTAGGACAAGTATCTAAGTTGAGTACCCTCTGAATGCGTCGGATGATGTAATTCATGATATTAACCCCTTGGTTTGATTTTGTATGAATTTTTCTGTGATGGTTTTTGTATTTTACTTTATGAGTCTTTGGTGTATTTTCTATTAATTAAGTCTAATTAAAAGATTTAATTAATGATTTTATTAAATAGAAAATTAATATGATATTTTAATATGTAATTTTATTTAATTAATTAAATAAAAACAATTAAATTTGAAGATAAATTTAATTTAATAATAATATATTTAGAGTTCATCTTTTTAATAAATGCTAAATAATATTATTATTTAAGTTAATAAATATTTTATCAATTAAGTTTCAAAAATAAACTTAAAAGTGTAAAAGATATTAAAATTATTAAAAGATTCTAGATCACATGATGTGTGCATGTGATTAAAAATATATTAAGATAAAACAAGTGGATTTAATAAAGTGAGTGCATGAGATTTAAAATTAATAAATTAATTTTAAAAGGAGTCAAGTGAATATTAAATAAATAAATTTAATTAAATAAATTAATGTGCATTATTTTAATATTTATAGGAGTATGTGAACTCTCGTGAGTTGTCATGTTGACAACACAGGAGTTTGTACTCTAATTATGCACATGTTATCTACACTTAGGAGTTAGCATATTATTTGAGCACATGGTGTCTACAACATCCTAGACACCTCATCATGTTTATCTTCTTATCGTGGATGTTATGTGCTTAGTTGTCATGCTTATCTCCTAGCTCCTTCTAAACACATTCTAGATACATCTTAGAGGCCTTTATATACAGGCTCTCCTAGTGTGTATGGACGTCCTCTTATGCTTCTACAAGCACTACTAATCACTTCAAGGGGGTTTTGGTTCTTGGAGGAATTGTGAATGTTGGAGAAGGAAGGAATTTGCAAAAAGGAGAAGGTTCCAAGAGGAGGAGCTTCTCTACAATTTTTTGAGGCATAGCGATTTAGCATCAGTGTCTAGGTAGGCACTCGTGATTATTTCGCATACTCTATTACACTTTCTCTTTCTCTTCCTATCTTCATCGTGTCTACTAAATGACTATTTGGATAATTCTTGTGATGAATGTTTATTCTATGGAATAATGGTATGCATGTTGGTTCTATATGTATGTGAAGAAATCAATGGAAAACTCGAGTAGAAAACCCTCGCTCCATAGATGGAAGAAATTAGAATTCAAAATGGGAAGCGTTCGAGAAAAAGAAAATTTAAATTAGGAATTCGAATGTTAACCAAATTTTTCCTATCAAATATTTTGGGAAAAGTTCGCAATTTAAAAAAAGAAATTCTAAAGTGAGAAATTTAAATAGTTGATAGTAATTTGCCTATCAGACTATATTACAATTTATATTAAAAAAATAATTATTATTATTATTATATATATATATATATTTAAAATGATATTGCGCTGTCAAATTTTGAAATTTATTTGGGTGAAACATTTATTACAAAAATATTAAAATAAAATTATAATAAAATAATAAAAAAATATAAATGGGAGGGGGGATATATATATATATATATATATATATATATATATATATATATACTATTTTAAAGTCTATGACTATTAATTGTTAAATTATTGATATTTATTAGTTTTTGTTAATGATTCTATTTATTATTTAATAGATAATTGAATAGTAATATAGTTTTGGAATTTAGTAATTAGCTTAATTAAATTTAGTTTAATTAAGACTAATTAATGGGGAATGTTATAAATTGAAGCTTTTTAAATTATTCAACTATTGTTATCGATAATATTGGGTTTATTAGAATTGCAAGTTGATTTATTGGATATCAATGAATAATTTAACTTAATGAAGATTGAATTAAATGGGGAGTGCTTAATGGAAATGAACTCATTTTATAATGATAATGATTTGTAATAAAATTAGAATTATTTCTTTGAGAGATCATAATTATAATAAATCAAACATTTACCCTTAGTTGATTTTAAAAGGTTGATTTTCAAGATATTATAGGGATTAAACTTTAATTGAATCAGCAAGTGTTATTTAATGATTTTTATGTCAACGCATGAAAATATAGTTTATTTTTAATTAATAAAATTACTGATAATTTTATTAATTATTAATAACTAACGATTACTGAGAAGTTAATATGAATTTTATTATTAATTAATTGTAAATTAATTAAATTTAATTGATAATTAAATTATGCAATAGAGTTTTAATTGATATGATTATTGGCAATACCAATTTTAAGGAAATTGTAAATTATTTATTTGAAAATTGATAAGTCACATTCTAATAATTTGAATAATGGGAGACGCTTCTTGGAATTAAGGGAGTTCTATTATTAGTAACATTGATTTTAGAAAAATAATGATTTTATTAAAAGTCAATGAGAACCAGTTCAATGATTTAAATAAGTAAATTATCTTCTGATTATTTTAGAAAATTGTTTTAAAATAATAGAGGGATAATCCTATGTTTTATTCAAAAAAAATAAATGGGTTGACTTGGAGATTAAATGAAGAATCTTATACACTTGAAATATACTTGAAATGAAAACTGAAATCTCATATTTGGCTTAACCATGTGATTGCAAAAGTAAATCAAACATGTGCTTGTATCTTGTTCTTTATGCTATATGTGTGTTGGGGTTTGGGTGGTCCTAGAGTGTTGACCAATTAGGACGTCTACCAGAGGCTTGGGAGTTATGTGAATGTGATGGCATGTTGATGTTATTTGATCTCGATCTTTCTAAACCCAACCATGGTAATGTGATGGTATGCTCTATGAGATGTTTGTGTTTACTGTTCGTTGATGCTTTTCAGTCTTCTTGTATGAAGCTAAGGTGTATGTGTATGATACACTTGACTTAACCATTTTTGAGTCATTGATCTGTTATACTTGGGTTACTTTCCAGTCATCTTGATGGAACTGAAGTGTTTGTCTCGATCTTGATGATGTCATGTTATGACATGTTTTGACTCGACCATTTTGGAGTCTTCGATCAGTATTATTTGCTTTGAAATGCCTTTTTGGTTGCTTGTTGAGAACCAATGGATGTTTTGATTTATCATTGATATAGATATCAAGATTTATTTTGGAATACTATACGATTTCTTGATGAGGACCGATGAATATTGTGATTTTCATTAATACCTTCAGTTGCCAATAGAGAACTATTGTGGTCATGATTATCAATGGATGCTTTTCAGTTGCTCATAGAGATTTGATGTTCTTATTGTGGATTATCTTTTAGTATTTTTTCCAGTTGCTTGTATAGGACTAAGGTGATTTTGTGATTTATGACTCCATGAGCTTAGGGTACGTTACCTACTTGTAGTGTCGAGAAGTGGCTTGCAATGGGGGTTGGGGCCCTAAGTGGCTGCCAGGATAACTCATTGTAAGTTGTTTTAATAAGTGAAAACATTTACACTAAATGGGGATTAAAATGAACCTAATAAGATAACTTTATGTTCTTTCCCATGCCTCGAGTGCTAGTATAGACTAGGATGGGAGTAGAGACAACACTTGGTTGCAACCTTGCATTTCGTAGTATGCCTTATCAGTACAAGAGGATACTAGTGGCCGCATAGGGATCACTAGGGGGCCGAGGTCTATTGAAAGACTACCAAGGTAACTCTAGTGTGATCTGTGCGATGACACTTTCCCGCTTACATAGTAGGTTTCATACATGTCTTTGTGTGCCTCTGGGATTAGATGTCAATTTGTGTTGGAACCTTTGAGTTAGTATACTTTTAGGATTCCTGGACTTAGAAATTATTTGTGTTATGTGTTTGGATATCCTATTTGGGACTTGAGACTATCTCCTCAGTGTAGTGGGAGTGGGCCATTTAGGTTCCACGCAGTCGGGTGGTAGTGCTTTTTCACTCTTACCATTTGGGATCTGTCTGAGACACCGTGGCTAAAGCATTCTTTGTTAGTACTTGTCTTCATTTTGTTCTTGGATTATGATGATGGGTACATATACTTATATTGATGATTAGCATATGTTAGATGATGTTATTTACTTATCTTATGCTTTATTTTGCATGATTAGATTTCTTATGCATACATTGTAGCATGTTAGATTTCTTTCTACATATGATGTACTATGTTTAGGAGTGACATTCCTACTATGATAATACCAATGATCTCTTTAGTGACTTGGGATGTTACACATGGAGGGATGGCTAGGGCCCACAATGGTCTAATGATGCTATTTACAGTTAGGAGGAACCATGCACTTACTTAGTTATTTTTGTGATGTATGGTTATACTTTACGATGGATGTTTTTATCTTCTATGATGATGTATCATGTATGGAATTTGGTTTCATTTACTTTATTGCACTTGCATCATGGATTAGAATGGGATGATGTACTTTATTTCACATATGTATATTCTTTAATGATTTTCCTACCCTGTGGCATGTACAGTGGATGATTGAGCACTCTGAGATGTAATTTATTAATGGAACCAAAGTATATTATTTTAAGAATGTTAGACCTTTTTATTATTAATTCATGTGGATGTGGTATTAGATGGAAATTATTATTAGGTGATTTAATTGTGACCCAACGTTAAGGGATCCTTAAATAATGTAACCTATTATGTATGTATATGTATACTTTCTGTTGAAGGTCGTTAATGGTTCTGCTACTATGTTGTGAATAGTTTTACTTTCATATATCAAAAAAAAAATGCTACCAAACTTAGTGAAACTTTAGGTTAATTCTTTGGATCCCTTGGCAGGGTGTTATAGTGGGACCCATGCCCTTATTTAGTTGGGGTGGGGGGGATATTCATTTTCAAATTTTCAAATTGTGTGTAAACATTGAAGTTTTTGTCTTATGAGATGATTGTTGTCACATTTTTGATGACTTGTTCTTTTGTAATTGCATCATTGAGGAAATTAAGGACATTAAAATTTGAAGCTTAAATTTTAATAATATATTAGCAATGTATTCAAGGTGGGAAGCCTTGACATGAGTGAAAAATAATGAGACTTGATGCAAGAAAATATATCATGATATTTCATGCATTAAAAATCTTTAATTCCAAGAAGCACATAGTAATTATATGTCATTTTTTGTCTGTAACATCTGGCGTCATAACACTATGAATTTTGTTAATACACCATTGTTAAGTTTTGAGAACACCATGATTCTACTATAATTTTTTATTCATAACAATGGCTAGAGGTCTTCAAAGATATAATTTGGTGGATCATAGGATTTTGTTGGGTGACTCAATCAATTGTGAAATATTCAGGAGAAAAGGATGGTTAGACTACTACCTCAATCTTAAGGGATTCAGTGAAGATATTTCCCTTCAAGTAACTTGATGGATGGCTTTGCAATGGATAAAGGACTAAAAATTAGTTTATAGAAGATGTTGTTGCTGAAGTAACTAGGTTACTCCAGGAACAAGAAAATTGGGTAAAGGATTTTTATTTATGTTTGGCTAGGGCACAATTCAGTTTGCACCCGAACCATCTGTTGGACATAGATAATAAGCAATGAACTTCCAAATTATCTTTACCTTTTGAGTCTATTCAGCTAGTAGCATTCATTATATAGTACTTCACTTGTGAAGGTCATTAGTGGTATATGCATGCCCTACATTTCAAGATTTTAGCTCATCTTTCGCATGAAAATAGATTGATAAATCTTCCTAATTTCCTATTTAACATTGTGAAAAAGAAATATTCTTTAATGCAATTAAGAAAGAATCATTCTATCTCCCATTACTATTTGATAAAATTAATTATGGAAAGGGAATTTAAAAAATAATCAATTGGGACATGGGAAGAGTTTTTGCAATTAAATGAGGTAGAACCTAGATTGGTCAACCCTAGAGGCCAGGGTTTTGGGTGAAAGGGAAACAACATCCACTAGTTTTTGCAAAGTTATTCCAAGAATAGAAAATGTTCTTGAAGCCTCTCCTTCCAGTTCTAGACCGTCTAGGAAAAGAATTTACAAAGTTGATGCCTCCATTTCTAGCAAGAAGAAAAGTAAAAATAAAGAAACTACTAGTGCCCCCAAGACCCCATTGTTTATAAAGACCAAGTCCACCATTAGGGGAGGCAAGGTTGAAGTTGTGGAACCTAAAAATGAAAACTTAGAACAAAAACTTCATAGTGATAATAATATCAATGAAACCTTACACTTGGCTAGGGAGGAAGCTTCAGAACAACCTCCTGAAGTAGTTATAGAAGAAATAACCATGAGTAGGAGGAAGTGAAAGAATCCTCCATGATCATCTACACTCGATACAAGAAGAAGTGTGAGGCTTTCTGAAGGTAATAGCATTGTTGAAGCTTTTGTTCCAATAATTAACCTAGAGTCCTCTAAGTTTGTGAAGGAGTCCTCTTTGAAGGGAAACTTTCAACAAAATACAGCCAATGACTCTAACAACCAGAGTCCACAACCAGAAGCTAACCTTAGTGTTAACTATGTACTTGTTGATAGTGATAAGAATTATGAAGATTCTAAAGTATCTAAGGAGTTTGAAGAAAATCCTCTTGGGCAAGACACTTGTGAGAATTCAAAAAAACTTCCTTCTGGTGAATGCCTAGAATTTAGACAAGAAGTTGTTGAAGAAGTGATAGATATGCCCAATCAAAATGGACTAGAGACACTAGCTAAAGTAGAAGTTGAGTCTAGTAAGAAGGAGAATGTGGTGACAATTCTTGTTATAAGGAAGGGAGAATGCTCCATGCCACAAAGTGCCATAAAATTTCCTCAGCCAACATCTAATTGGGTAGATATTCTTAGCCAAGAACCATTGTCACCACCCTTATCTAAAAGGATCAACTTATATCAACAAATGTTGTGGGAAAGAGCACAATGCAAGTTAGAAAGAGAAAAAATGAAACATTTCATTGATGATTAGGGCCATCAATTAAAGCAAAGCACAAACCAAAATGAAATTTTGAAGAGGAGGATTAAACAAATCATAGAGTCAATTCCTGAGCTCATGGAATGTAGATCACCATCTCCAGTGTATGCATTATTCATCAAGGAACAGCTTGTCAATTTTAAATTGACAAGAATTGTGGAAGGGCTTAATCCATCCATTTCAACTCCTCATGAATTTTATGATGCATTCTAGTCTATTCTAATGCCTCTAAAGAATTTATTGGGTGAATTATATCTACATAACTTGGTAGTGCCTAATGATATAGAGTGAAACTCACTCCTTTATGTAGGAGATGTGTAATTGAAGGAAATTATGTCTTCGATGCAGAATGAGATAAGTAGGGAACACCAAGTTGTGCTATACAGGGACAATGAAATGACAACTCCTTTTCTTATGAGACCAGAAGTTCAAAATTCTCAGCAAACATTTTTGGATTGGATTTCTATTCTAGGAAACCCTAGTGAAGCTAATAAAGTATACCTGGTAAGAGAGAAAGCCTTTGCAGATTAGAAGTAGCATTCATCTCGTGATGTTGAAACAACAATCATTTCTTCAAGAGAAAGATGGAGATTAATGTCACATGACTTGAAGATAAGGGAACCCCACTCTCCTCAACATTTAACTCTTTCCACTATCATAATTCCATCTTATATCAATTTGGGAAGGATTCTATGCTAATACTAGCTCCCATTAAGGTTTCAACCTCCCATTCTCCTACAGCTATTACTAGCAATGAACGACAACGTAGAGGATTATGATATGTCCACAAAATTTCAGCAATGGATAAAGGTTAGGGAAAATTATGGATACTTTGATTATGTTAATAATGAGCCTAGTGAGAGGATAGCTAGTGATTGGAGAGTTTGTGCCATAATCAAGAATTTTATGGTTGTTAGGGACTAGCAATAGTTCAGTTGGGAGAATGATGGGCCTCCAAAAGGGCCATCTTTCTAAATTATTTTTATCTTACTTTCAAATAGTTATCTTGCAAACAGTCATGAATTTATGGTTTCAAGCATATGAACCTATGTTTTCTTATGTAAATGTTATGTGTGTGTGTGTGTATGAAGACATGAAGTAGAAATATGGATAGTTTAAAGATGTTATATTTGCTTGAATTCATGGATAGAAATGGTATAATGAAGTAGTTATAAATGTTGATAAATTTTTCCCCATCTATGCTACATTTTATGTAGTTTTCCTCCTATAGCCATAGGATTTGCAAGACTAGTAATTAGAATTTTACACCTTTTATCTAATATTGATGATGAAAATATATATGTGTATGGAGGTTGTGTGCACATTGATTATTTTGTAGGTATTTTCAACAGGTATTCAAGAGTCAACATTTCAGCACTGAAGTAGTTAAAGCCAACCATGGATTGCTAGACCTTTGCTAGTGGCAAAAATATTTATTTATTTCTATTGTTGCAATGCATGAATATAGCTTCCACAACTTGTTATATTCCTAGAGGATTTATTTGTGGTTAATGTTGTTTCTATTTTAAACTTTATAAATCTGTAATTGATCCTCATTAATGGAGTGATCTTAGATTTAGGAAGTAGTTGCAGTTTCCTTTAAAATAACAATAGTTATAACTTTGAGAGCAGATAGGAAAGAATAGAATGAGTTGATTTTAATAGCAGCAAAGTGTGATTTTTTTCAATCAAGTGTAATCTTTCACCATGAATGAATAGAATGCACAGTTCAAGTTTATATCTCTTATCTTGATTGTGTTTTCTATTTTCTCATCCAAGGGGGCCCACTTGGTGAGTGAACTATTCTGGTAGAATAGATTTCATTTCCTTGTTTATTTTAAAGTAAGGTAGAACTTTTTTGCTTCTATAGCCATTAATAATAGAATTGGTTCATTGCTCTTGTAGCATAGGTAGTCAAACTAGCTTATCTTTGATTTTATGCTTTGTTAGAGTAATTTCATTTACTGGCTTTATTTTAGTTTGCCTAAAGCTCAAGCATTTGAATTCCATAGGCTAGTCTTATATTGAGAAGGTTTAAAGGATATATTTTGCAAATTCTATTCCAAGATTATGTCCCTAGTTGATAATTAAATTAGACTAAATAATTCATTTAGAAACCAATTAGGATGTCCGATCCTGAATAGGAAGTCCATTTTTCTAGGTTTTTGATATTATATTTGTCCAACTGAATGGATCCAAAATGATATCATTCCTTTATGGATATTTAGGGTACAACCAAGTGATGGTAGATGACGAAGAAAAATTCAAAATTCCATTCACCATAAAGTGGGGAGACATTTGCGTATAGAGAATACCCTTTGGATTAATCAATGTTGGCATAATGTTTCGATGAGATATGGCTGAAGTGTTCAAAGGGATATTAAATAAATTCATCATTATATATATGGATGACCTCACCATCTTCTCAAATAATATAAGTGACCACATAGCTGATTTAAGGAAAGTGTTCAATCAGTGCAAGAAATATGACATTTCCCTCAACCCCAAGAAGTGATCATTTGGGGTCACAAAGGGGAAACTATTAGGGCACATAATCTCTAAAGTTGGTATTTCAATCGACCTTAGAATTTTGGAAGCTATCTTAAATTTTTTACCACCTAATAGTCGTAAAGAACTCAAGTCTTTCTTTGAGAAGATTAATTTTGTGCAAAAATTCATTAATGGGTTCACTAAAGTAGTACGACCTCTAAATGATTTACTCAAAAAGGGGGATAAATTTGAATGGACTTTGTAAGTTAAGAAATATTTTGAAGATATCAATGTAGTCATTTCAATGACACCAGTACTAGTCATCCTTGACTACTAGTTACTATTCAAGGTCTATTCTTTTGCCTCAGAATATTCATGTGTAAGGATTCTCACACAAAAGAGAGAAGGTGAAGATGATAAACCTATCAACTTCATGATTTTCCCATTGAATAATGTCCAACTCAAATACCCAACCCTAGATAATAAATCATTCACATTGGTAAAGGCGATCAAGAAATTTTAGCATTACATACTTTGGAGCAAGGTATACACTATTGTGCCTAACCTTGTTGTCAAGTTCATGTTGATACAAAATGAGTTAGGGAAAAGAAGAGAAAAATGGATTTATATGTTACAAGAATTCAATCTATAAATCCAACCTATGAGACTAGTGCATGGACAAGGATTAATCAAGTGAATGGCAGACTACCAAGAGAAGAGTACGGTCTCACACATGAATCAAGGAGTAATCTCAGATATATGGTATCAAGATATTGTCTATTTTCTTTTACAAAACTAGTGTCCCCAAGAGATGAACAACTCACAATGTAGAGCCCTAAAAATGAAATGTGAATCTTATATGCTCCATGATGGGGAACTCTAAAAAATAAATTATGAAGCAATATACCTTAAATGCATAAGTCAAGATGAAACCAAATTAGTATGAGAATAGTTCCACAATAAATATAGTACTAGATATGGGTTTTTAGAATCTACTACCCATCAAATTTTAAGATCAAACTATTACTAGCTCACCCTCTTCAAGGATGTTCACAACTACATGTGTACTTTCCATATTTGTCATACTAGTGCTAATTGAGAAAGGAATCTAGCTATGCCCTTGCACCCAGTTCTTGAAATCCACCCTTTTTCCAAATAGGGACTGGATTTTATCAAACTAATAAACCCTCTATCCTCTACAGGTCATACTTTCATCTTGACAACCACTAATTACTACACAAGATGGGTAGAAGTTAAAGCATTCTAATGTTGTAATTCACAAGTGGTCACCAATTTCTTGAAGAATATATTGTAACAAGGTTTGGGATGCCCTTCTCTCTGGTATGTGACAACAAATCTTCGTTTATGTTAGTTTTTCTTACACAATAGGCTCTAGAGAATTAGGAAATCATCAAGTTCTCATCTAACTACTATATTCAAGGTAATGGAGTTGCACAACCCTAGGGATTGGCACATGTAATTAAAGTATACCCTATAGACTGACCAGGTTTGTGCCAAAAATACTTTAGGTACCTCCCCTTACTTGCTAGTCCATGGTAAAGAGCATGTTTTGCCTCTCAACCTCAAGATTACAGTGTTAAAATTTATAAAAGTGTGTGTCAAAAATGTCAACAAAATATAAGTCAAGTTGATGAACCTCCTTGAACTTGAGGAAAAGAGAAGTGCGACATTGGATAAACCATCCAAACATAAAGCTATTGTCAAGTAGTGGTTTGCAAAAGATCCATAATAAAGGCTTTCAAAATCTTGGATCATGTCTTCTTATGGGGCAAAGCCAAAGAAAAACCTAGAAGCCACACCAAATTCTAGTGTTTATGGAATGGACCCTACCAAATTGACAAAATCTTAGGGGACAATACCTTTAGGTTGTGCACACTTGATGGGGAATGGGTCTTGTTACTCATAAATGGCTAATTCCTTAAACACTACTTTGAAGCTTGAGTATATTAAAAGAAGCATAGGAGCTCTTAGTTCTAGTCTAAATTCATGTGTCATAATCTAGAGGAAAATAACCTTTCAAAGTGAGCTAATGTACTCTTCCTTGAGAATTGGAAGGAGTATTTATCTGTCAAATTTTTTTGAGAGCTTTGTTCTTAACAAGACTAATTTTTGTTGTTATTTGTAGGAAATCTAGGATTTTCAATTACTATCCCAAACTTGAGATTGATCATTCTTAGTACTCAAATCACTAAGGAATGGACCAACCAAGTGGTGGTCTACCTGTTTAGATGGTATTGCAGTATTTCCCCTAGTTCCTAGTTGAATAAACTATTCATTGATGATCAAACCAAGATTTTTTATTAGCATGTGAGTTTTCCAAAAGTTCAATAAATGAGGAATGCAAGAGAAATCAAAACATCAAAGTCCAAATAAAAGAAAAAGAAAACACCACCTCTTGGTTGCATAATCTAAGCATAGACAAGGGATAGAAAATAAAATAAAAAGGAGAAATGGTGTTGTAAAAAAATGGACTTGAGTAGCAATCACTATCAATATGGGGGTTACCAAGCATCATTTAAAAAAATCTCCATAACCCATGACTAAATGTTGGGGCAAATATATAAAAACTATGAGCTAAGAATGATATCTCAACTAGAGCCCTTTGAATGAATTCTCACATCTAGTCAATAGTAGTTGAAAGTTTGTTAATAGGGGGACCTCCAAATTCACACTAACAGATGAAAGGGTGTGTTTGAGAGTATCAAATAGTGATGGTAGTTCCTACTTGGAGAAGTCTGAAGGAATTAACACACTATGATGGCAAACCAAGGTTTGGGAAATAGATTGGACCTTTTGGTGGACCTCCAATAACATCAAGGACCAAGTCCATGCTTGAAAAGTTGTTGAAATATTACTTGTTGTTAGGGAAATGCTTTTGGCATTTCTTCCTTTTATAGGGCTATTTGTTGTGGTTTCACAACACACCCCATTCTAAATAGAAATGGAGACCCCACTTTTTTTCCTTTTGAGTCATAGGTCCTAACTCTTCAAGAAAAGGTTCCTTTTGGGGTACCTCAAAGAGTGTGAACATTATGTCCTAGGTCTAGGAGTTGGAGAAACTAGCCTTGAACAATTATAAGTTTCTAAGTAGTTTAGGCAGAAGTGCAAAGATGCACACCTATGCACAAAATAAAGTGTGCAAGGTGCACAATGGCCTAAACTATGCAGAAGTAGAGGTGTGCACCATGTGCACCTCTTAAGGTGTGTAGGGTGTAAAGACCCCACTAGGCATGCCAGTCCCTCCATCTACACCATATTTTCTTCATCTCTTAGTCAATTGCACACCTTCATACCCTAGATGTCCTCAACTCTTGAGTTTGTGTACCTCCAAAGCTTGCATCTTCAATGTATCTTTATGTCTAATTGTGCACCTTGGCATGGTGTACACATGAGAGGGGTACACATTTCTACACCTCTCCACAAGGTCCACACATGTGCACCCTGTCTCCTACCTTTAATTCTTGGGCATAATTATGGTGCATAGTTGTGCACCTTGTGTACCTATGGGGGTGTGCAACTATACAACCTCCATGGGTGCATAGGAGGGAACCATGTGCATCTTGTGCACCTATGCAAGGTGTACATGTGTGTATTTCCCTCTTTTTGTTAGATTTTGACCCTAAATCCTTGTTTCATCTAGTTTTTTCTACATTCACTAGTAAATTTGGACCCAATTTTTTACCAAGGTTCATCGCTATTTTTCTCATTGAAATTTTGACCAAATTTTAGCTTGGTCAAAATTTTAACAAATAAATTGTAGGTTGATCAAAATTTTGATGAATTTATTTGTCAAAATTTTGACTAACCTATAATTTGGTCAAAATTTTGATGAGAAAAATAGCAACGAACCTTGGTCAAAAATTGGGTCCAAATGTACTTTAGCTCCATCTTTCACTTTCTCTGAAGATGGTACTAACCTTTGTCTCTTGTTTCAGTAAACATGTCATCTTCATCTTTTGAGTTATCTAAAGCATCACCAAAACCAATGGCTTTCAAGTTCAAAGGAGCATCAAAGAAATCTCGCTTCGTAAACAGGCATTCAAAAATTTGTGATATTAAGCTTCGACATATAGATTAGAATTTTGTCCTATTCTTGTGCAACAAACCTCATGAAAGGTTGAAGATGATTAGCATAATGATCAAGAATGGATTGGTCAGTGTAACTTCTCACCCTACCTTAGTACAATCATCCAAACTTATCATGACCCTTGCTTAGCATTATTTTCCCAATGAGAGGCTGGTGAGAAGTGTCACATCAAAATTGGTTCTAGTTCTGAGGCCTGACAATATTGATAAATTCTTTCATCTCCCACCTCCAAACCATTTCTACAGCATCTCTTACAAGATTTTTGATCAATAGTATAGAAAGAACATGGCCCAGGCAGAATAAATAGTACAAAGAAAGTACTTGATCACCCAAACTCCTCGCGATAAGATGCCTAGAAAGGTGGGCCTACCCACAAATACATGATATCCAACATTGGATATTGCATTATATTATTGCATTGAGTGATGGGCCTTCCCGTGACAAGCCACCTGGAGACATAGAAGGTCCTTTTTATCAAAACAATCAGGATGGGGGTCAACATGATCAATTGGGGGACAATCATCAGCAACTTGTTATACAATTAGATGGTGACAATTCAAAATAACCCCTAGCTCTACATGACCTCTTACATCATATAGCTATTAGCAGCCCAATTACTCCAATACCCAGGACTGACCAGAAGGGGTTATATGTAATGCCCCACCCAGAGATCCTTGGAACAAGGATAAATAAAAGCCAATATTTTTTTCAACAAGCATAGAATTAAAATATCAACATGTAGTCAATCATAAGATCACAATAGAAGACTTAACCAACCAATCTAGACAACCAATGAATCTTTGAGTGACACTACTAACTAAAATGACAACGCTACAAAGGTCACAAACACATTTGGATATGAAAGATCCCAAATTTAAAAAGTCAAATCCTAGAGTTCAAGAACTTCGTAAAGGGCAGCCAAATAACCTCTTGAAAAATTTTAGCCAAGTCAAAAAGTGCCCGCTGGTCACTCGAGAAAGTTTTCTCACAAACCCATGTGACACCTTTAATATAGCCATGCGATATTTCTCACTATAGTCAAGTGATACTTTAATACAGCCATATGATACTTGTCCAATATCATACGATATTTCTCATAACTATCGAGTGATACTTTTAGTGACCATGCAATAAAGTTTTCTATAATCATACAATACTCTTATGGTATCATATGATAGAACTTATAAATGTTGTGCGAGCACTACTTTCCAGTATCATATGACAAGGTGTGCGATACTTTACCAATATTTCCCAATGCTAAAACATGGTCACCTAGGAATGCAAGGCAACATTCCAATGAACATTTAGAGGGAAAGAAAAGAGTTACAACCTCCGCATCAGGGAGTACTAAATCCACAAACTTGAGGCATGGACACTTAAATGCAAGAATAATATGACACCATACAACAGGAAGTAGAAACATCTATCCATCTAATATGTAATAGAATATGAAGGAACATGTGGAAAACAACATTGCAATGTATATATATGGTTCATAAACCAACATCATATGAAGAAAATATAAACAACTAAACTCGTGCCCAACTCCTCCCAACCATAATAGCATCATGAGACCTCAAAGACCCTAGCCATCCCCCAAGCATAACATCCCAAACTACCAACTAGATGGCCAAAGCTATCTTATGAGGGTGTTACTACTACAACATAATGAGAACATAAGAACATAAAGATCTAACATGCTAAACCAACAAAGTATAGAAACTCCATCTGATAGTGAATCATGTCATCTAACCATATGCTAAAACATCATAATAAAGGAGTGTATCAATGAAACTAACATCATCTAAACATGATATACAAGCATTCCAATTAAAGCATAAACCACAAGAAAATGTACTCTAGAAACCCAAATATACCATGTGAAACATCAAGCATCAATCTCAACTAGAAATAGACTATCTCTATACATTGGTCCCTAGTAGTGGTATAGGTAGCTATGCCTCCCAACCATATGGAACCCGTATGCCCACTCTTGTTATATTGATGGAGATAGTGATCCAACCACAAAAACACATTAAACAAATGTCCATGGCTAGCACTCACGCTAGACAATAAAGAGGATTGGTACCAAGATCATGAGACAATGTAGTTACAACAAGTCCTAGTCCGACACTCTATGGGTCAAATATGTAGGGACTATAGTGGAGAGTAATATTCTTGGTATTCCCAAGATAAACCTAGCATGGAAACTCTATCAAGGTACTCCCTTGGAGGCTATCACACTAGTGCAGAAACTCTCTCAAGACACTCCCTTGGAGGCCATCGTTGAGTGTCCTTGAATCAAACCATAAGACCCCCACTAGTGTAGGAGTACCTTAACTATCTCCCATGGAATTTTGAGTCATAAGTAGAATTTTTTTGAGTCATGTTAGATTAGGCTAACAGTCATTTCATTTCATGTTATTAAGTGTTCAATTAAGGTCATGTTGACAAAGTTCATATATTAAGCAATATGGGTCAAAGAAAGTTAAAATTGAAAAATGCCATACAAGGCCATAAATGGAGTTTAATGTAGTGGTAAAATTTCATGATGAACCTTTGGACCTAGTTAGGGTGCCTAGAAATAATATTAGAGCATAAAATGCAAATATATGAAAAAAAATGTAAAATTGTCAAAAAGTTGATGTTGGCAGTTTTTTGCAAAAATGACAAATTATGGAAGATGGACAGTCATCCATCTTGGATGACCTCTCAGAGGAGGTGAAAGGTCATGTTATGATATAAATAATTTAATCTCATGTAGACAAGATAGACGTGATGAAGTGTGGAGAAGAAAGATGAAGAATATGGTGTGTGGTTGTATTTAATATATTAACATTTTATGAAAAAAATTTGGTGTACTGGTATTGACTATGGTTATTATACTTTCTTCCTTATTCATTAGTTGTGGTGATCCCTAATATTCTTAGATATATGGTAATGAGAGATAGTTTTTCTATGGATGTTTAATATTGGCTAGAATCATTGGGTTATTACTAAAGATCTCACTGCTCATTGTTTATACAACAACTTCTGCTTATTTCTAGAGAAAGGTATCATAGTGAATGAATTTTTTTATTGCATGGATCTAATGAATATTGTTAAAGGTTTTTTGTGTTGTTTATAATCCCATCAAGAGCCTACATCATAACTTTGTTTCCCCATATCAGCATGGGCCAAAGATCAGCATGTTGACTATTGTTGCAAGCAAAGAACAATGAATCATCAATTTGGAAACACGTGATAGAGGTGGTTAGTGTTTTAATAGGTGTTTGAAGGCTATAATTCATCCATGGGATGTTAAGAAACATTTTTTGAAGAGTGGGATAGACAAGGTATGTGATTTTGTGAGACAGTTACAGTATTCATCCATGAAGCCCTCACTATGACAAGGGTTTGAAAAATCTACCATCTCCTCAAGGACTAGGAGCTCGAAAGTCAGAAGTTGGGGAGATCTTAGTAAGGTAATTATGAATTCAAGTTCATTTAGTGATTTTATCTGAAATTTTAGTGATTTTGTAGTTCAAGGGAGTATTTTAGGCCTATTATCCTAAATTAGGGCCTACGAGTTATATGGTCTGATGGTCAGTTGAAACCTTAAGATTTTGGAATCTAATAAAGTTTAGTAAAGGGTGTTTAAATCTGCCTTTAGTTTTGATAGATGTTTGAAATATTTTGATTCCTTCCTAATTCCCAAGGAAGAGCCCTCATTAGGCATGTTTGTGAGAATCGGTGTTTTAAGCCCACTAAGGTATGTAGAACCTATTAAATGGTTGAATTCACTTTATTGGCATTGAGTTAAGTCTTTTGGAAGTAGTTTGAAGTATGGTGTTGTGAAAGATCTTGGAGGGTGTAAGGTAGTGTAGGTGTTGTGAGGTGTGAGAGATAGTTGTTTGGTTTTTGGTGAAGGTATAGGTAGAGATACTTGGTAGAGGTGATTGTGGCATGAGGAATAGGCCAACCACTTGATCTCTAGCCTTGGAAGAGTCTTGAGGGACTAATGGAAATATGTTTGGTAGGCTTGGAAGAGGCCTGGTAATAGAATTTTTTAATAAGAAACAAGTATCACCACCTCCTACTTACATCACCCATCCTCAGATAAACTGTATAGGCCTATACCCTAGGATCAAACCATATAGGGTGTCACATTTTAATTATCTTATTTTTATTACCCAATTTATTTCTTTAGTTATCACTTACTTAGAAACTCCTTCACACCAACTTGGGAAATAATCACCAAGGTTGTGAGAGAAGCCCCTCCACTATCTACCCTACGTACCCATGCTCATCACATGATGAGTGCATATAGGCAATGCATATTCCCAACCCAACCCTTATGAACATAACTCAACCAAAATCACCCGAGAGTTTAGGTCTAGCAAAAATTGAAAAATACTTGTGCACACATTTGTGCGTGGGCACACCTACTCCACGAAGATCATAACAAACAAGGGTTAGATGAGAACACAAACATAACAACACAATTAAATATAAGATCAAAAGTATAGATGTAGCATGCATCCAAATTTAATAGTGGTCAAATTATCATTACAACAAGAAAACTTAAGAAAGTTAGGTGGTATGCAAATCGAGGCAAAAACCTCAAAAACCCAATGTTGACAAAAATGAACAAAAATAAAACTCATTTTACCCTTGGGAAAATGAGCCATAGAAATCCAATAAAAATTAAGTTTGAACACTGTATGCAAAAATGGCTAGTATAATGGTGCAAAACCCCAAACCCCCATCCTAAAAAATGGGGAAATGTTCATGCTTACCCAACCAAGTAGAGATAGCAATTAGAAATGGAGGGGAACACTATTTCTCAGCCTCCTAACATTCAACTACCAAAAATAGAAGTAAAAATGGAGCTTAAATAGAAAAATAGGAGAGCCCTACCTAACAGCCAAAAGGGGGAAATGGGAATCTAAACAACAAAATAAAAATCTTGCAGAAGCTGCTGAAAAACATGGCAATCCAAGGTCTCCCCAAGCTAGATCCAACAAGACCAATCTAGTGAGGATCCCATGCCTATAGATCCTACAGTGAACAGAACATTATTTCCTCTTGAAGAGGATTCGGAATTTGTTCTCAAATTTCTTATTTTAGAAAGTGAGAATTGAGGAATGAAATTTTGTTTTGGATATTTATTCACTTTTTGAGTGAATAAAGGATTAGGGTAATTAACCAAGTCATCTAGTTAACCCTAAATCAACCCAAATGAAAATAGGCTATTCCATGTAATTGGAATTCAACTATGACAAAGCTACTAGGAAATTAAATTAAATAAGATAAAGCCCAAAATTCCCTTAAACCAAAATCACAAAATTCCTTAATAACTTTCACAAAAAATGTGAAGCTCTAAATGTACAAACACACTCATGGGTCTAATAACATAATGCAAATGAGTTTGGACTCATTAAATCACTAGAGTTTTTAATTTAAATAATTAAATAGGATAAGTCAATCATAAAAGGATGACATTGGTTAAATATGAATAGTTGAATCACTAACTCCATGTGCCATTATAAGGGACATAAATCTTGCACACTAACAACATGATTAAGTACAATTGCATATAATAATATAGTCAAAGTGATAAATGCATTAAATCACCTAATTCAACCGTTTATTTAAGTGCATTGAAATAATCCATTTACATAAAGCATCACAAAGAAAGAATGAAGTAAATAATCATAGCATCAAATCCAAGTATCCAAAATCAAATAAGTCCATCATAAGAATTAATAGAGTATATGTTCAAATACAAATAACTAGATATCATCATAAAGCATCATGTCACATCAATATGCATCATCATGCAGATATGATCAAACTGAACAAAAAAGCATCTAACCTCTATGATATTGGCAATCAATATATAGTATCTTACCATTAGGTCATCTCGAATGTCATATGACATGAGTGTCAAAGTATCTCTTGAAAAAAAAATATAATAAGGTGCAAAATGAAAATATGGGAGGTACTACATCATATCAAATATGAAAATGTGTGGTCATATATTGTATACCTGCAATTGGTAAACAAGGACCTCTGGGAGGGAAGCCTTGAGTATAGAATTGTTAATGATGCATTCATCTTCATGGTTATCTATTTTGTAGAAGGGGACTACCTGAAGAGATTGTCTACAGAAGCCACTTCTTGGGTAACCCAAGTGGGAGGTTATTTCATTTAGTTCAAAAATTTTACACATATCTATTTGGTTGGCTCTCTCCTAAATCCTAAGAAGCTTCTATAGTATCTATTATATAGACTCGTGATCTTGGAAATTACAAGATGATTGGACTAAGCCTATAACTAAGTCAGGAAGAAGCACAAGTAAACCTAGGTCTAGCCAATCACCATCGATCCATATAAATTCAAGCATAAGCAAGATATATACACATATGAGGTCAAGTGGGATCAATACCCTCTAAAGGACTACCCCCTTGTAAGGCCTTATTTTGACAATATTGGCATGTTTTGGCACATAGCGAGAAGGGAATTTATACCCAACTTAGTAGTAGAGGATCATTGGCTTAATTATGTCGATGATTATGAAGTAAGAATAAAGGACTACTATCGAATGAGACCCACACTAGTGGAAAAGGTGCTTAACATAAAAATCCCCTTGAAGGTATGGGATAAGGACACACTTGACATTATTAATCTCATCTATAATAGGGACAAGATACATGAGCAGCTAGTGGTAAATATTGAGGTTGACCTAGAAGAGAATGATGATATCATGCATCGGGCCTGGCATGTAACAAAGTTAACCAGATAGTAGATAAGGAAGCATTTTTTCCTAGATCCACTTCCCAATGTTCCCACATTATAAGCATCGACTGAACCAAAAAAGGGAAAGGGGGTTAAAGTGACTATTACATCCTTCCCTACCAAGTCCTTGGTACTCCCAAAGACAATGTATGGCCACACAAGGGATGTTGCATATTTTGAAACCATCAAAAAGGGGAAAGGAAAGAGGAAGAAAAAAGTGGAAGAGGAACCTCCCACAAAGCCCTAGGGCCAAGCCACTCCCTCGATCCCATAGACTCCCCACAATAGGAAGCCTAGAAATGTGGACCTTACTTGTGGATACATGATATCTGACATTGGACATTGCATCATACTATTGAGCCAAGTGATGGGCCTTCCCATGACAAGCCACCTAGAGACATGGAAGGTCCTTTTATCAAAAATATTAGGATGGGGCCCAACATGATCAACCAACAAAAAATCATCAGCAACTAATTGCACAATCAAATGGTGTTAGTTCAAAATGACCCCCAGTTCTACATGACCTCTTACATCATATACTTGTTTGTAGCCCAATTGCCCTAGTACTTAGGACTGACCAGAAGGGGTTATATTAGATATAAAAATGTGTGGTCATATATTATATACCCATAATTAGCAAAGCAGAACCTCCGGGGGGGAAGCCCTAAGTATAGAATTGTAAATGATGCATTCATATTTGCGATGATCTATTTTGAGGAAGGGGACTATGTGAAGAGACTATCTATAGAAGCCACTTCTTGGATAACCCAAGTGGGAGGTTATTTTATTTAATTCAAAAATTTCACTTATATCTATTTGGATGGCTCTCTCATGCATCCTAAGAATCTTCCACAATATTCGTCATATAGACTCATGCTCTTGGAAATTGCTAGATGATTAGAATCAACCTATGATCAAGTCAAGAAGAAGTACAAGAAAACCTAGGTCTGGCCAATCACCATCAGTGCATATAAAGTCAAGCATAACAAAGATATATATATGTATGAGATCAAGTGGGATCAATACCCTCTGGAGGACTACTCCCTCGTAAGGCCTTATTTTGACAATATTGACATGTTTTGGCACATAGCGAGAAGGGAATTTATACCAGACTCTATAGTAGAGGATCATTGGTTTAATTATGTTAATGATTATGAAGTAATAATAAAGGATAGCTATTAAATGAGACTCACACTAGTGGAAAAGATGCTTAACATGCAAATCCCCTTGAAGGTATGGGATCAGGACACACGTGATGTCATTGATCTCATCTATAATAGGGAAAAGATATATGAGTGGTCAGTGGTAAATATTGAGGTTGATCAAGAAGAGAATGATAATATCATGCATTGGGCCTGGCATGTAATTCAGTTGACTAGACAATAGATAAGGAAGCATTTCTGCCTAGATCTACTTCCTAATGTTCCCACACTATAAGCATCATCTAAACCAAAAAAGGGAAAGGGGGTCAAACTAAAATTTCTGTCCTTCCCTAACAAGTCCTTGGTATGCCCAAAGATAGTGTATGGAAACTCAAGCAATGTTTCATATTTTGAAAGTGACGAAAAGGAGAAAGGAAAGAGGAAAACAAAAGTAGAAGAGGCACCTCTCATAGAGCCCCTAGGCCAAGCCACTCCCACGGTCCTATAGAAATGAAGAACGAAAAAGATAGAAGTTGGGACATAGAGGAAGAGGTTGAAGAAAAAGGTAGTAGTTCCCTTGATCCCTGAAACCATACTAAAGGGGGTAGAGGATGAGGAAGATGATGAAGAAGAAAATATTCCTTTAAAGATGAGAACTAGAGAAGCTTGTATGATGAAAGAGGAAAAGAGGAGGAGTCAGACCCCAATGCCTTCATTAACCCAAGACCAACCTATCTAAATAGAGGATATTATAGATCTAAAGGGATGTATTGAATCCATTGTAAGGAGTGGCTTATATGTTTTTGAATTTTCTAACTTTGATTAGATGTTTCCCAAGACTGAGCTAGAAGAAGATATATGCAATTAGAAATGGGGGGAATGGTGGTCCTTACAAAAGTTGTTGCTACCACACTATCACCCATGGAGGATCCCCATCAAATGGCTTACATATACATAAATAGATAAGAGGATATGATGGCTCATATTTTCATTCCTTCTCCACATGTTGATCCAAAGATTGTCAAGGCACATGACTTTGAAATGTAGGAAGTCATTTTGGGTAAGCCAACAAAGGACACGGCCAAAGCCTTAATGACTTTAGGCTTGAATTAAGTGTTCAAATAGTTAGATGTTGGTGAGGAGTAAATACAAATTCTTAGAAAGAAAATTGAAGTTTTGAAGAGTTTTTTCAGAGAAATAATAGGTCCCATTGACCTTGAGAACCCAAAAATAACATTATTGGTTGCCCTCGAGAAATGAGCTCTATCCTCAAAAGCTAGTGATTCATTTTTGGACATATGCAAGAGATGGCATCATAATTTTGAGGATAAGGGGATAGAGATTATAGAGGAAAATATGCATATTTTTCATAGTATATGAAAGAATACATGTAAACTAGAAATAGCTAGTAAACTAGGATTTTGGGCTTGTAGATGAAGTGTCCTCTTGGATGAATGATTTGGAAGCACTTAAGACCATAAAGGGTCAAAAATATTGAATGTTACTAGTTATATATTTAGGAGAAGCATTAGAATGAATTGATGATTGGGTGGAAAGCATACAAGTAGGGAACAAATTCATCCTAGCTTTGTATGAAGACATCCAAGAGATGCAAGCTAGAGACCAGACTTAGATTTTGGAGGTAGATAATTATTATAATGTAGCAAGCTTGGAGATTTTCAACAATAACTCTAGATATCATCTAAGCACCATGGAGACATTAGTCCAAAAATTGAAAGCCTCCTTCAAAGTAGTAGCCTCAAAAGATGATGTCAAAAAAAAATTCAAGATTGAAGAGGTGCTCAAGGAGATGGACTCAAATTAGATGATTCTTTAGCCATAAGGCAAGAAGTGAGGGATTTTCATAGAGAGGTAAGAAGCTAATATCAAGCTCTTAGTCTCATTGAACCTTGAGAAGTAGCCACGCTTATAGAAAGATTCAAGGAGGATCATCCACACATCATTTCTATCAAAAACCAAGAAGACCTAGATGCTTGAAATTAAATTTTGTGAAGATAGAAAAAACCTACTAGTTTTGAGTATGTCGCCATTCATGTGCACAAGGCCACATTTTGAAATTTGGTTTCATTTTGACACAAGGATCTACAGGTGTGCAACTTCACAAGTGTGCATATGTGACGATTCTAGGAGACTCATGTTGGCACTGATAGTTAACTACCAATTTCCATTTTGAGCAATTTTCATGCACCAAAAATGTAGTTTGGCAAGAATTTAACTGGTTGTGACACCCAAAAGTTGTTGAGTTAGAATTTTTAGAAGTTCCAGATACCCCTAGTCTTCTCTCCTCTCATCTTCTTATTTTTAGTTATTTTTAAAGTCATTGAAAGGTCTATGCACCAATTAATGAATAAAATAAAGTATACAAACCTACTTAGCACCTAGTTAGGAGATTGTTTAAGCAAAGTGTTCATAAAATTAATGATTTTAGCATGCTTTTTGCAAGGAAAAACCCTTACATCCAAAAATGCATGAAATGATGGGTTTTATTATAAATACATTGTTGTAATATGTATTAAACCTAACATTTTGATGCAATAAAGTGTCCTATTGGTGCTCCCATTTTGCATACAGCTTTTCTTACTAGAATGTGTGTTTCTTTTGTGAAATTTATATTCATAAATTACAATGGAGGCAATGGTTTTTTGTGTTGAATGATTGTGAAATATTTTAGTTTAGGTTTTTTTCTTCTGCTAACAAATTCCTCTATTGTGACAAATTGAAGAAAGGATCACCCTTGTGTTATTGCATAGTGATTTGTCTCATGTGCATGAACTCTTTATGCTTGCACGATTTGATGAATTGTGAAACATCTTTGGTATTAATTAGTTTCCTTAAGTTATTGCACTAGTGGATTTGATGATGTGTTGCTCCTAATTTCACTAGTTTCCTACCAATCCTTTTGAAGAATTAATTTTAGATGCATTGTTGCTTTGACTTATGTTCATTAGGAATTTACTTTTTAGCAAAAAAATTTCATCTCTTGTTACCCTATCTTTGTTATTTATTTTTGAGACACATGGTTAGAATGGGAATTCATATTATAGCATTTTTAGAACTCGCATTCATCATAAAATCAAAAAATATAAAAGCATACGTTGGATTGCAGCTATATTTTAATTATGGAGAATTGTCAAAAGTTACCAATTGTACCATCTTAAAATGGAATCACTTCCATGTTAAGAGTGTTTAGCCCTCCAAGTAAGTGATCTGGGGTCATCTCAAGCACCTTGATTGGTTCTTTAAATGGATCTAGATTTTTCCCCCTTGTTTTTGCTTCTCTCCCCCTATTTCTAGCCCCTTTTCCACTTTATTTTTGCATTTTTCTAGCATTTTGGACTGAGATCCTAAGATTTGTGACCTCAAGGTCAAGGTTGAGCTTGACCCTAACCTATATCAAGGATGATCTCAACCCTAACCTAGGGTAGGGTCAACCTCATCCCTAACCCTAAGTCCAAATTTCAAGGTTCCATGATTTCCAAATGTCAAGTTTTAGAAAGCATTATTTTCTCAGTTTTGAGTCAATTATTTTGGTCTCTAAAATGGTAAACTCTTGAATTGAATTTAATCTAGGTCCATTTCTCAAGTTTTAAGGTTAATTGGGATTTAATTCTCTAATGTTTGCCTCTCTAGAATTTTGTGCTCTAGATCACTATTTAAGGAAGCCTCCTCCTCTCATTTTCTCTTGGACACATTAAGACATCGGATGATCCATTATTTCTAAGATCAAGAAAACATTTCATCAAGAATTTTCAAGGAAGAATCCAAGCCATTGTCTCTATTCAAGTTTTCCATTGAAGATCAAGGATTCAAGCATTCAAGCCTCTAAAGGGATTTGGTTCAAGCATTCAAGATTCATCACTCAAACCCTAGATTTAGCCATCATGGTGGTGTGATCTTCCTTCAAGATCCTTTGTTCATCTTCTAGATTAATTCATTATCTTCTTAAGGTGGATTCTAAGCATAAAATCATGGATATTTTGATTTACATATCAACATACTTTTTTACATTTCAAATATGATTGCATATCTATTGAATATCATAGCTTCATTGTTAGATCTACTTCTACTACTAGCTAGCATTCTTTATTTCAATTTCATTATTAAAGTTGATTCCAAACTAGGGTTTGACCAAGGAAAACTCCTCATCCAAATTTTAAAAAAAAACCTTTTTCTTGTAGATACAAGTGTGGGACAGCAAATTAAAGTGCAGATTTGGATACCCTTTTTGTCAAACTTTTAAGATCTGTGCACACAATTTCGTTGAAGCAGTGCAGATCAAGATCAACTTTTTGGGCCACAATTGTGCCTTGAGGTAAGATTGTGCCCTGTTATCTAGGTCAAAGTTGACTTGGCTTAGAAAAGAAAACTATTTCTAGGTTTTGAAGATCTCATAGTTTCAGTTTAGCAATGTGAAAATCAACAGTTTCTAAGACTATTTGATAGGGTTTTCAGCAGGTTCTTTTTGAAACTAAGTACTTTCATTTCTTCATTTCAATATTAGCATTTCTAGATTTACATTCCATCCCCTTACAATTTATATGTATGTATAAAAATGTGGGTTTAGATTTCTCTTCATATTATCTTTTGTGTTCACCTATTCATTTTGGTGAACCCATTTATGACAACTCTTTCTTTTTGGTGTTAGATTTAAATCTTACATTTATTTCATTTATATTTCAAAAATACAAAAAAATTGCAAAGTTTATTTATAAATACAAAAACATTTACATTTTCATGCTTTTATTATTTCAATATCTATGATTCTTGTTTTGAATACTTTGATGAGGCTTTTATTACAAAAGAGGATAGATCCCCTAATGAAGTGCGTGGTAGTAAGGATGAAAATGGTTCGAATAAGATCTCCATTGATCCTATTCCTATTTTACTCTCCTCCATAGCCTCTCCAATTAACTTTTACCTTAGGATGTGTGAATGGTTGCCTTCATGTTCCACTATTTTCAATATTGATAAACCTAAAATGATATTTCCTAGTGTGTGTGTGATGTTTCTTTGTCCTCTTTTGAATTACCTTCTAAGGATATATTAGAGCAAGAAAATGACTTTAATATATCTTTCCATCATATTTCTCTTTATGGACATGAGTTGAGGATTGGTATTAATTCTTCTCCTAATACATGTCCTTTCTATGAACCTACTTTAGAATTTAATTTACCTTCTTCCCCCTTTCAAGATCAAGCTTTAGTGATTTATGGTGCTCCTACAATGTGTTTTATTGATAGGGATGATAATCTTTATATTTGGGATGAACCTTTGGATTTGGATGTTGATTACTCTCTTCCTCATGAAACCATTGTGAATGAATGTACTTTTTGGGATGAACCGTTGGATAAAGACATTGATTTATCCCCTCCTCACAAAGAATCTATGATTCAAGAGGGTGATTTATTACTATATGACATATTCATACATGATGATAACTCTTTTTCTAAAACACACTCTCCTTATGTAGACATTTTAGTGAAAGAAGATGACATTATAGATGTTTTTCCTCCATTTGAGATTCCTTCTAGTGATGAGGCATTAGTGGAGAATGATTTGTTTTCCCTTAATTCTCCCCCTCTTAGTGATAATATTATGGAGAATCAAGATCCTAACTCATCTCCTCTTAGGATATCTTCTTTTCTTCCTTCTTCTAAATGTGTTTGTAGTGTTGAGACAACTAATATGATTTATCTAGAACCTTTGTTAACTATTAGAGGTTGTCCTCGCATTACTATTAAAGGTAAATCTATAGAGTCTTTGGAGTCTTTTAGTGACCAAGGTTCTATAGCACACACATATCATAAAAGGAGTAACCTTCAACCTAATCTGGTGGTTTCTACTTCATTTCCACCTTCTCAACCCATCCTTCCTCCTCCTAGCAAGGAGTATGATTTGATAAACCAATTAAAAAATACCCCTGCCAAGATTTCTTTATGGGAGCTTCTTAAAACTTCACCTACCTACCATGAATCCTTACAAAAAGCTCTAGCAGCTCTTCCCACTCCACCTCTCCTAATCAAGAGAACATCAATAACTTCTTGCAATGCATGCATACTACCTCAAGTGTTTTTGACATTACATTTACTCAAAAGAATTTACCTTCTAAAGAAGTTCAAAATCAATATCATGCTCTTATGGTGGCTATTACTATCAATAAATGTATCATTCGTAGTACCTTGATTGACGATGGATCTAGGCTTAATTTTTTTAGCATGGACATACTCAAAGCAATTAACATCGATCTTTCAACTATTCAGTCCAATAATGTTCTTATATGTGGCTTTGATAAAATTGCTAAGAATACTTTGGGAATAATCACCTTACCTATCAAATAGGTTCATTCATCCTAAATACACATATTCACATTATGCCTAGACCTCTCAATTATAACCTTCTTTTGGGTAGACCTTGGTTACATGAGATGCATGCTATCCCTTCCATCCTTCACCTTAAAGTCAAGTTTATATATAACAACATGATGTATAAACTTCATGCAGATGATGTGCCAAATCCTTGTCTAAATATTCAAAACCACTACTATTTCTAATAGTAATCATTCTTCCCCTAATTGTCTTCCTGGGAATGATTGGGGAACCTTGGGTTTTAATCCTAACTTTATTGGAGAGTATAAGGTTTCTGATCTTGCTTTTATGAAGCCACAAAGAGAGTTTGAATAGAAATTTGTTACTTCTAAAGCTCTTCATAACAACTTTTTTGCTACTTCTATCCACAATGAAATTGTCAAACCTACTAATGATGATTTAGTGTCTAATGGCATTCCATTGACTCATTCTGATATGGTTTCTCATTATGCTCCTAGTTACTGTTTCCTAGTTAAACAAGGATTCAATGGTCAAGTGTGTGGTAAGCATAAACAAGAAATTCAAATTCCCTTATAGAATGGGGGGCATGAGTATTCTTATGGATTGGGATTTAATCTTCAAAAACAAATCAATGTTAACAACATCTCAAATAACACTTCAAAACATGATGAAACTATGAAGGATTTTGACCAAGAAGTTCTTTGCCTAAACTCCTTCATACTAAGATAATTACTAGACCTAAATGCAAAAAGAAACATAGTCCACACTTGAAGACTCTTCCTTTTTTTTTACATCATAGATTTCATGATCACTCTACGAATGAATGCCAAGCTTTATATTATAATATTAGGCAGCTCATTGATAGTAAGTTATTTATATATCATGTGGAAATGAGTTGTATTCCAATCCTATTTTCTTTAAATAACATTTATGTTCCTATTATGCAGCGCCGCATTATGTAAACAATGTTATCCTAATATTTGGGGGCTTTTTGTCTTGTATAGTGTTGTGAGTGATATAATAGGTCCCCTTTCATCCTTGTTCCTATGCTTGGGTGGCAAGGATGTCATCTCCGTCTTTTATGTCTTTCTAGGATCCACTTTTCCTTAGTTAAGTAGTATCTATCTATTATGTGATATCTAATCAAACATGAAAATTTTGGTTTGCATTGAGGGTCTATGTCCTTAATCATAACCTATTTCATTGTTTGACATTGTGCTCCAATGGTTGATAAATCTCTCACCTTGGAAGATGAACTGTGTGTTATCCATCACAAGGATTACTTTTTCTCTTCTTGTATGATATCTCTTTGCATCTGTCCCTTCCATGGTCTCATACCTAAGATGTGACCTTCTTGGCTTGGACTGGTTGTTGTCTATGGATATTGTCTTGACGTTGTAGAAGGCTTTATCCTTGTTCTTTTCTTTCCTTAACATATCAAAATGGTATGTATGTTTTGCCATCTTGAGGAGGGGGGCATATATAAAGACTCCCTCATTCCACATTATTCATTTTTGTTCTAACCTTTTGTTTTGCAGTGTGCTAAATCTTGGAAGATAACACACATAAGTTGCTAAATCCTTGAAGAGACATGCATTTTTCAATTTTTCAACATGCTAAATATTTAAAGATAATCCACATAAGTTTCTAAATCCTAAAGAGACACACATTTTCAATATGTTAAATCTTCCAAAGGTAACACATAAGTTCCTAACTCCTAAGGAGACACACATTTCATATTCATAGTGATACAAGAAGGTGGATCTATGGGTGTTTCAAAAGCTATCAGAAGATGCATTAGAATTGCAAGAACATTTTATGGGTGAACTATAAGGTTTGGCCACCTGTTTAGCTCTCCCTTTCTCTTGATGATTCATGGTAAGTTGGGCATCTTACTGGATGAGGTAATCACTTCCTCTTTTCTTTCTTTTCTCTTTCATGCTAGTAGGACTAGATCATGAAGCTCTATTATTTATAGTGTTTCTCTTGTCTTTCTTATATAATCATTTATGCTTTTATGATAGCTTTCCAAATATGATATTAGTATGAGAAATGTTTCTTAGAAAGGTTTCCTTTACTAGTTGATTTGGGTTTATTTTAGTACTAACCCTTCTTTTTGTATCTTTTAGCTTTGTTTTAGTTTTTTGTTTTCAAACCCTCGTGCATGTATGTTGAGTTAGAATCCTTATCCTAGGGGCTTCTATCCTTAGCTAAGTGTCATTTTATCTCATTGTGAATCCACTTGGATCTCTTCTTTCTTTACCTTTACCAAGAGTTTGTATTGAATTCATACTCTTGCTAAAGTGGGGGCTTAATGTGTCATCTTAAAATGGAAGCACTTGAATGTTAAGAGTGTTTATCCCTCTACGTAAGTGGTATGGGGTCATGTCAAGTGCCTTGATTGGGCCTTTGCATGGGTCTAGCTATTTCCCCCCTATTATGCTTCTCTCCCCTATTTCCAGCCCCTTTTCCACTTTCTTTCTACATTTTTCAAGCATTCTAGACTAAGATCTTGAGATCTGTGACCTCAAGATCAAGGTAAAATTTTACCCTAACCTAGGTCAAGGATGACCTTGACCCTAACCTAGGGCAGGGTCGACCTCATCTATGACCTGAGGTCCAAATTTAAAGCTTCCATGATAGTATTATTTTCCCTCTTCCAAGTTGGCTATTTTGGTCTCCAAAATGGTAAATTCTTAAATTACATTTAATCTAGGTCTATTTCTAGGGGTTAAGGTTAATTGGGATTTAATTCTCCAATGTTGGCCCCTCTAGAAGTTTGTGCCCTAGATTACTATAAAAGGAAGCCTCCTCCTCTCATTTTCTCTAAGATGCATTAAGATATCATACAATCCATTATTTCTAAGATCAAGCAAGAATTCAATCAAAAAAATTCAAGGAAGCATCCAAGCCATTGCCTCTATTCAAGTTTTCCATTGAAGATCAAGGATTCAAGCATTCAAGCCTTTGAAGGGATTTGGTTCAAGAATTCAAGCTTCATCACTCAAACCCTAGATCTAGCCATCATGGTGGTATGATCTTCCTTCAAGATCCTTTGATCATCTTCTAGATCAATTCATTCTCATCTCAAGGTGGATTCCAAGAATAAAATCATGGAGAATTTGATTTACATATTAACATACTTGTTTACATTTCAAATACAATTACATATCTATTGAATATCATAGCTTAATTTTTAGATCTACTTCTACTATTTGCTAGCATTCTCTATTTAAATTTCATTATTAAGGTTGATTCCAAACTAGAGTTTAACCAAGGCAAAACCCTCATTCAAATAAAAAAACCCTTTTTTTTGTAGATACAGGCGTGGGACAGTGAGTTAAATTGCAGATTTGCATACCCTTTTTGCCAAACTTTTAGGATCCACAAATAGAATTTTCATCAGAGTAGTGTAGGTCAAGGTTAACTTTTGGGGGCACAATTGTGCCCTAGGGTAAGATTATGCCCCTCTATTTGGGTCAAAGTTGACCTAGCTCAGAAAAGAAAAATATTTATGGGTTTTGAAGATCTCACAGTTTTAGTTCAAGAGCATGGAAATCAATAGTTAATGAGACTATTTGATAAGGTTTTCAGCTAGTTCCTTTAAGATCTAAGTACTTTCATTTCTTCATTTCAATATTAGCATTTCTATATTTACATTCCATCCTCTTATGATTAAAATATATGTATAAAAATGTGGGTTTAGGGTCTCTTTCATGTGCATTGTCATCCATATTTTATCTTCTACACTAGCAAAGGCCTCCTTGTGAACATTCACATTTATCTTCCATTGGGCTACCCCAAGGAGTTGAAATATAACCATCAGAACCTTCGAGTTGGTTATTTTAATTAGATTTTCAAGAGAGAAATTTGTGATCATTTTTGTTGTTGGCATCGTACAAAATGATTTCTCAATAAGTTAATACTAGAATGCAGTAAGCCAGTGCATTCTTGGCTTCACTATCTATATCATGTATGTGTCTTTCCAAGTTAGGAAACATATATTGCTTTTATATTCCTCTACTAGTGTAAAGGGTATCCTTTCCCTTTTCCTCGTTATGTCCCTAAATCTATCAAAATATCTCTTGAATAGATTATCCTTATTATCTCCTAACATCATATAAGACATACAGACTCGTTCACAAATTGGCTTATCTTTAAACCAACTGATTACATCTTATCTAGGAAATTAATGTGAAAAGTAGAAAAATATACACACTAGAAGAGCTACAATTTTAAGTGGGTGCACATTGGGGTTTTCTTTAATCTTCATTAGGTTCAGCATTAGTTTCTTATACATCTACCAACCTAGTTCAAGTGGGGCACCTTCATGAATGATTTGATATGTTGTATGTACTGCTCCATATGGTACATTGTTGTACTTTCCTGAGAAGTAAATTTTGTATGCAATTTCCATTGTATCATACTTTACCTCAAGGTCAAGAATGTCATCAATGGCCAGTACTCACCCTACCTTCTTTTCTTTGATTAGCCTTGCTACTTCATTGAGTGTGATCTTGCTTATAGTTAGCCCTGTCCCTCTACAATTGAGTCTTGTTACCCTTAGGATGACTCATTCAATAATTTTATAGGGATTTTTAATCATTTATACTTTCCATGTACTCTTCTTATTACCAGTCTCACCCAATCCTCATGAATGAGATCAAGGGTTTCTATTATGTAATGGAGTATTGTGTTCATTAGGTGTTGCCACTCTTTCTTTAGAACACCATCTTCCTAAAATATAGAGAATTTCTTGTACACTTCATTTTCTCCTAGCTCCATAATATTTTCCTTTAGGTATGCACCAATATCTTCAACAATTATAACATCTAAAGGTAGTGAGGATAATGTTGCTACCTAGCTTCATGCATCTCCTTCTGGTGAGGTAACTGTATATTGTGGTTCTGCAAGCTCCTCATAGCTAACAAGATTAGTCTTATGAATGTTGTTTTTCATGATTCCCTTTTTCTTTTTTGAGTCATATAATTTCGCTAAATATAATCTTGTGCACTTGCAGGTTAAAAGGTTTTTTTGGTGGCAGAATTGACACGCAATTATTGAACTGGATCTTTCTCAGAATTGTGCTTAGCTCAAGACTTGGAGTTTAAAAAGTCATTAATCAAACCCTTTTCACCTATTTATATGTTTTATGATTCATTTTTAGGTTAACATTAATGATAAATGATAATCACAATGCTTACCTACTTATCCTTTCATAATTAATATGAGTGACTCGTATAGCAACAGTCATAATCTCAACATTCTCTTGCCTCAATACAAGCTCCTTATGCTTGCTTCATTTAATATTTTACCAGTTTTGAATAGGGGACCAGTGTATGATATGTGTTTTGGCATACAACCCCTTCTAATTTTGGATTAGCTTAGTTAGCCATAAAAGTCTCACCAACAACAAGTGAACTTCATACTTCCTCTGACTTTGCCTCTTTGTTCTCATCTACTTTCCTTGCCCATATCTTGTTGAAGTATTTTCTAACTTCATCCTTTTCCACTACCTTTGTCTTCCCCTTGCAGTTCAAGTTGTGCACTTGGGGTATTTTTCTTGATCTATAATCTTTAGCAAGATGTCATATCTTGTTTCAATAGTAAAAAGTCATGCATGTTCCTCACCATAGTCCTAAGTGGTTCCTTTGACCGGTGCTTATTTGGTGATGCTCAGTCATATGTCCTTTGTTCTCACAAGTTAATCATGTAAACATTATGAACTTGTTCTTCCAACTAGGATTGGAGGTTCTTTGTGACTATTGATTTATCCACTATCTTGATTTGTGTACTTTGGCCTTGTGTCTATACTTGTTATAGTAGCAACAGTATCCATAGAAGGTATGTTTTTCACTAGATGTAGTCTTTTTATGCCAACATACATTTAAGGTGTCACCTACTTTACCACAACAATGACAAGATGATTTTTTTTATTTCTTACATTTAGATGATGTTTTCCTTTATCCTTGTTCAATCTAAATCTTTCTCTTGGATGTTTTACTATTTTTAGTATTGCCAACTCCATCATAGCCAAGATCAATTATGTTCTTAGGCCTTCTTTGAGCTTTGAGTTTCTCATATATCTTCTCAAAGTTGTATGTGATGCTTCTTAGGTTCTAATTTCTTATATTGGTGCTCTTTAGTTCCTTCATTAGCCTTTGAATTTGCTCATCCTTTTGTTTTACATTCTCTTTATCTGTCATGTTTTATTTCATGGCTTTACGTAGTGCTTTCTTAGCTTTCTCTAGTGCCTATGCAGCATCGCTTTTCTCTTTTTGTTCTTGACTTAGTTTCCCTGATGCTTCTTCCAGCTCTCTCTTTAGCTTTTCAAATGACTTTCTCAACTTATTATTGTTAGTCATGAGATCTGAGATAGTTTCAATACTAACACTAAAGCGATTACTTTTCCAATTGTGCCAAATATATTAACTTAACTTATAGCCACTTGATAACTAACGCAAGTATGAGTGTAGTAAGATAGAAATAAATAAGCTCACACACAAAATCATTCATCAATAGACATAGAGATTTTGTACGTGGAAACCCTCGATGAGAGGATGAAAACCATGGTGGGGATAACATAGCCACTAGCCTTTTACTATAGATAAAAGTTTGTCTAGTTAAAAGCTACACATTTTTCCTTCAGAGAATACATTCTTTCAAGAATGTTATTAACCTATTAGGATTACAATAAACATGTTAAGACTACCTAGTTATAGGACTTAGCACTCCTTTTGAGAGGTACCTTGTTATACAATTTAACATATTCTTACCGTTGAAGCATGCTTGGTTATGATATTATAAGATGATTACAATTATTAGAAAGTAATAAAATGTGGCCTATAGTAACTAGGACTTTCTTTCTTGATAGATCTACAATGTATACCTTTTGAGATATGGTGATCTCCCCCTACCACTTAGGCACACTTGGTGATATCCTTCTGTATCACTTATCTTATTACTTCTCTACTAACCTCTTTCTACAGTGCACACTACTAAATCTAGTTAGATGTGGCTCTTCATCTTTGATATTCTCCTTAATGGATTTTTTCTATCATTATAATCTACCTTCTCACTAACCTAGAGTAACATTCTACCTCCCTCTTTTTGTCACTACAACATACACCAGTTTTCTATCTCTCTATTTTAGCATTCTTCAATGTTAACACTAGCCACATCTTTAAATAAGTCTCTGCTTATCTATGGGTGTCAAAACCTTGGGAGAATATCCTACTCAAATGATTGAATTCAAATTTTGAATTTGAACTACTAAGTGGTTCATGAGAAACTTGTGACACCTACTATGTAGGGTCTAGACTGGTGGTGCAGTCTGTCTACTCTAGGTCTTGTCTCAAATGAGTTTTCCTTTTTGTGCTTCATTATTCTTGTTAGAATGCAAAAAAAAATTAAATTCTCACCAACTTGTTCTACCATTTCATGATGATGATTCCTTGTGCTGAATTTTATAGCCTCTACCTTGTCTTTTTCTCCTATATGAACTAGTGAAGATGTCTACTGGCACACATGAGATGATGTGTTCTCTTTGATTGGTTGCCAATCAATGACAACACACTCATACCAACTCTCTTAATTATGCCAATGTGACCAGTTGGGTCAACAAAATGTGTTAATATAGAGTTGTCCGTATGGAAAGAAAAAGAGAGTTTACTTTCTGAAGAGTGGGAAGGAAAGAAAAAAATGAGAAATTAGAGCTTGTGCATATAGATGTATGGGGACCAACTCATATATCTTATCTTGGTGGCTCTCTATATTATGTTACATTTATTGATGGTGTAACTAAAAAATTATGAATTTATTTCCTAAAACAAAAACATGGTGTATTTGAAAGTTTTATAAAATGGAAAATCTTGGTTGAGAATGATATTGGTAAAATTCTATAATGTCTTCAATATAATAATGGTGATGAGTATTTTTCAAAATATTTTGAAGATTATTATTCCTCTAATGGTATTTGGAGGCAAAAAAAAATTCCAAGGATTCCATAAGGAAATGGAGTGACTGAACACGTGACTACAGTAATGAAGCATCTAAGGAGTATGTTGTTGCATGTTGGGATGCCCTTAAACATGTGGCAGAATTTGTAAATATTATTGTTTATTTAATTAATAGAGGCCCCTCTACTTCTTTGGGTTGTGGTATTTCAAAGGAAGCATGTATAAGCAAGAAGGTGAGATATTGTTTTTTTAGAACCTTTGGTTTTGAAGCTTTTGCGCATGTAGATTCTAAAAATAGGACCAATTGATAATCTAAGTCAAAGAAATATATGTTTCTTGGATATGGAATTGATGAATTTGGATATATATACTTTGGGAATTTTGAAATCATAAAACTTTAAGAAGTAAGGATGTCATATTCAATGAGAAAGTGTTGTACAAATATTTGTTGCATCAACTTGAGAAGAAGAGAATTGATTACGTAGTGCTAGATGATACTCTAAAAGGTGATGTTCTATTTAGCCCTCATGCTCCACAACAAAAATAACAAAAAAATACTACAAACTCTAATAAATGTTAGATAATTACCAAGGATAAGTAGACCTCATGAAAGATTATCACTTCTTTATACTCTATTTTATTAACAGATGTTGATGATCTAGAAGGATGTCATGAATCTATGTAGGTGGATACAAAGATTCAATAAGAGTGCACAATGAAAAAAAGAAATGGGCTCCTGGCTAAAAATTAGACTTGGACATTATGTAACTTACCTACAATGAAAAGGGATTTATAAAACAAATAGGTTTATAGGTTAATAAATGAGGATGGAGGTAAGAAAATATTTTTAGTTAGGTTAGTTATAAAAGGATTTGCATAGAAAGATGACATTGATTATGATGAGATCTTTTCTCCAATTGTTAAATTGACTTTTATTTGTACCATTTTAATTATTGTGGCTTTTGTAGATTTTCATCTAGAACAACCTGATGTTAAAAAAACTTTTCTCCATGGTGATTTGGAAGAATAAATATATATGTAATAGCCACAAGGATTTGAGGTCAAAGGTAAGGAGAATTTAGTGTGCACATTGAAGAAATTTTTATATGGCTTGAAGCAAGCAAGTCATTAATGGTATATTAAATTGGATAGTTTTACGACTGGGCATAGATACTAGCAATTTTATTCAGACCATAATTTTATTTTAAGATGTTGGATGATGATACCTACATTATTATTATTTTTTATGTTGATGATATTATTTTTGCAAGATCTAACATGGATCAAATTTAGGGGTTGAAACATCTATTAGAAAATTGTTTTTTTATGAAGGATTTGGAAGTGGTAAATAAAATCCTTGGTATGAAAATTTGTAGAGATAGGAAAATAAGAAATTGACTCTATCTAAGGTTGATTATTTTGAAAAGGTGTTGCAAAAATTTTATATGGTGAATGCCAAAGATGTCATCACACCTTTTCCTATTCATTTTAAATTGACTAAGGAAATTTGTCCAAAGACACAAGAAGAGGAAGACAAAATATCAAAGGTACCTTATCCTTTAGAAATAGGTAGTTTAATATATTCCATGGTGTTGGGTGGATATTTAGCAACTGAAAGTTTATGCAAATTTAGTGACAAAATAGGTAGACCAGCCATAGTGTATGAGACCAAGTCTCTCCTACCTTTAAGGGAAGGCTCCCCCTTCTCACTATTCCTTGTATCAACTCAAGGTAAGAAAGAAGATAAGGAATTTTTAAGGGGTGTTACCAATATTGTTTCCTCTTATCTTTTCAAAAAGAATCCACTTACCTAAGGAGGGAGTAATGGGAAAGATTAAATCTCTAAACTACCTTTTATCTAATAGTTGGAAATGATGATATTGATAAACCAACACCAACTCAAAGGCTAATTGAAAGTGCATCAGTTTGGCTCTAAGTCCTATTTTAATTTATTCTATATGAATAACCTCTACTCAAAGTTTCTATTCTATGTATCACCACAATCACCCCCAGTCAAAGCTTTGGCTCTGATTGTTTCTTAACTCACTATGCTCTATTATTTAAACATACAATACAACATGTATGAAAGACAATTGACACAAATTAAAATCAAGGCTTCCAATTTGTGCTATCACAATCACTTCCATTCAAAGGTTTGAATCTATTTTCTTCTTTTAATTCACTTTTCTTCCAAAATAGTACTACACAATCAAAGTTATGCTTGCACAAGTTTGGCAGAGCTTTCTTGCATACAAAATAAAGATGATTTTTACAATGAGAGGGTCACTCCTTATACATGGAAAATAAGTGAGAGAAAGAAGGATAAAAATATGGGAGGAGCTCAATCACCTCAACCTAGTCAAACTAGGTGAGACAAATTATTGGATTACATGTCACAAGGACATACAATACAAGTACATGCAATTTATCTTATCTAACTACAAAGTATGAAAATACACATGATGAAAAAGTTGAAACAATTGATTCAAATAAATAAATCCTATAGATAATCAACAAAGACCTTCTACTTGGTGATGCAATCATGCTAGATTATCACAGAACTTGGAGTTCTTCTATTTCTTATCACTCCATTCACCTTGACAAATTTCTAGTTATCATTCGAAACCCTAATGTAATAAAGCTTTTCCTCATACCATGTTGTTGTAAACTCTCCTTTTAGATTTACACATTCTAGATTTTGGGCACTTTAAAGACCTTCTCAATAATGTCTAGATGTAAACCCAAAGTAACTTTTCCATCCACATCTCTCTCTCTCTCTCTCTCTCTCTCTCTCTCTCTCTCTCTCTCTCTCTCTCTCTCTCTCTCTCTCTCTCTCTCTCTCTCTCTCTCTCTCTCTGTGTGTGTTTGTGTGTGTGTGTGTGTGTGTGTGTGTGTGTGTGTGTGTGATCAAAGTGCTTTGGTGCATTCCCACACAAACTCAAGTTCCAAGGTTGTCATTAGGAAAATGGAGACCAATATTTTGATTTGAAATGCACCTTCTTGACTTGAAGAGTCTATCATAACATGAAATTTCCAATGAGTATAAGTGTTTAAAGTATGGATTAGATACTCATTGAATACTTTGGTGAAAGGATAAAAATATTTACAACAGCTTGTATTTTGGGCAAAAAGAGCCAAAATTAGGTTTAAAATGGTGGATAACATGTGGGAAAAATGACAACTTTGGTATTTAAAAGTGTGAAGTTTTACCAAAATTTGATTCTCTAGAGGTAATTACATGTGATAAAAATGAATCATCCTCACTTGAGATAAACAAGTAATTGGGTTCAGAGGATGTATTTGTATGTGTTGGAGAATAGATTAAGTATGGAGTGGCATGGAAGTTTAAAGCATGTATATGCACTTGCATTCTTGGGTGAAAAACTTTAACTTTTCTCCAAAAACAAGCAACAAAAAAGAAAGACAAGCTTTAAAAAAAAAACAACTTACCTCTTACCCGACAAACTTCAAAACCTCTCTTTACATGCAATTTCATTTTTGGAGTTTAGAAGAATTTTAATATTTGCAAATGAGAGGATTTCAAAATTATTTAAAGACAAAATACAAAAGATGTCAATTGCATTTGAAAAAATAAATAAAAATGAGCCAAAGAATGCAATATTGTAGCAAAACAAGTGAGAAATACATTAAAAATTTCAAACCTTCTACTTACTTGGATCTCAATGAGCCAAAAAATGGAGGAAAGAGAAGTTTAGATGAACAATTATTGTCCATAATCAGGTCTCCAAGTGCAAACATGTGCAACAACTAAGAATCTTTGACAAATTCAAAGTTACAAATCATGAAGTCCAAGGTCCAAAGCATGGACATTTTTCCTTGTAGATGTCAAAACATGGTCTCTGATTTTCTTTACATGCCAAATAAATGTCTTTGGCCATTTTTGGAGAAAAATGTTCACGTGGAACGCAAATCCATGAGGATTTCTTGGTTTAAAATTAGCAACGTCTTGGCCTCTCAATGTATTTACATGTATTCAAATGCTAAAATTTAATCTTAAAACATAAACATATAGGAAAAAATGAATGTCTTTGGATATTTTTGGAGAAAAATGTCCTCTTTGATTGCCTTTACATGTGACATTTGGGCATGTAATATGGAAAAATGTGCTTTAAATGGTGTTTGCATGCATCTAAATGCAAAATCACACTCTATGGATGTATTTTCATGTTTTATTTTCACTTCGACCTCCAAAGTTTGCAACAAAAAGGTAAAATTGGACCCTTAGGGTACAAGCACATGTTTAGTCAATTTTACCAAATCAAAGAAAAAAACATAAGTAAGATATTGAAAAAAACAAAAAGTTTAAAACAGACTAAAAAAATACTCAAAAATATAAATAAGAATTCTGAAGGCTTCAAAAATTAAGCAAGGCTAATTAAAAATAAATAAATAAAAAGGACTTGATGAAAGCCTTAGTAAAATGATTTAGGAGGTGAAGTGGGAATGATTAGTTGATCAATGTTGGCCAATTAAGTATTGAATTACCTCAGAGATATGAAAAACTTAGTTTGAGAAGTTTTTTATTGTTACCTACATTTTTTAGTGACAAAATGTAGGACAACACATGGTATGCTAGACCAAATATTGCACATGTTATGGGAGTTGTTAATAGGTAGATGAGTCATCCTATAATTGAGTATTAGAATTCAATCAAATGCATTCTTAGGTACTTGAGAGGCACATCCAACAAATGTTTACATATTGGAGGCAGCACTACTAATTTACAAGGCTATATTGACTCAAATCCAATAGGGGATTTAGATACTAGGAGGAGTGCTACAAGATATATATTTTCTATTGGTGGGACAACACTGAGTTGGATTTCTCAAAAAAAAGGGTGAATTCTTTATCCACTATAGAGGTAGAGTATTTTTCTACTACAAAGGCAACCAAGGAGATGATATGGAAACAATCTTTCATGTAAAAATTGGGACACTTATGCACTATAAATTATATGTATACAGATAGCTAAAGTGTTATTCATCTTGTCAAGAATTATACTTTGTATTCAAAGATGACACATATAGTTGTGGTACTATTTCATTCGATCAGTTTTGGATGATGGACATTTAAAGTTAGAAAAGATACATGCATATGAAAATCAAATAGATATGTTAAAAAAATGGTGCCAAGGGAGAATTTGAACTCCTCTTTAGCTTCATTTGGTCTTCTAGACTGAACATAATAATAAAATTCAAAGTGAAATTTTATTAACTTATCAAACATTTTCTAGCTGACTTGTCAAGTATTTCCCTAGGTTGACTCATCAAGTATATTTAGGGTTAACTTGTTAAGCTGACATGAGTCATGTAATATTGGCTTAGTGTTAGGGTTTTATAAATACAATATATATCTTATTGCAATGGTTTTGAGCTATAAGGGAGATTATAGAATTTTATAGGTTAAGTTAATTGATAATAATATTGGGCTCTATATTTACAAAACATAACCCAAGATTGGGTGAACAATGTTAAATCTTAGTATCTTCTATTCTATTTATGTTTCTTCATTCATTTATCTTATTATTTATATTTTCATGAAACTATTATTTTCTATCTAAATAATGCTAACAAGAATCTTGTGGATTTGAAACATGTATCTATGGGTGGCTATATAGGGTTTTACCTTAATCAAACCCGCCATTTTTGTGATTTTCACCTCCATGGGTAGAGGTTAAGATTTATGTACTACGTATTTCTCATGAATCTATAATTATAAGACCTATGTAATGTAATGCTGAAATGTAGCTCCATAGAGTGAAACCTTAACATGTGAATGCGATCATTGTATACTTGAGTGCATGTAAATGTATGAATATAGAGAAGCAAAGCACAAATATAAATCATAACATAGAAATCATAAAAATCCCCCAAGGGCTGAAGTATTATATCCATATGCATAATTCATTTAAAACCCTCAATATATTATATGCTTTCTTGAAGATTATTGGATCGAAGGTGTTGAATTCCTCTTTTCTTCGATGACTGAATCACAAAACTATTGATCTCTACCTTGCAATTGCTCTTATGTTAAATTGTGATGTCCACCAAAGTATGTTTTATCTCACATGTAGCTTAGAATACCAAATGAATCCAAAGAGGTTATTTTATAGTGATTCAGAGATGAAACCCCATGAGGGCTAACAAAACTGAATAGGAAAGGCCACAAACTTGAAATAGGCTTGAGAGGAACCAAACTAGTACCCAGGTAAGGGATGACCTCATTACTTTCCTAAGGTAAGTGATGACCTCATCCCTTACCTCAAATAATGGATGATCTTCTCACTTGCCCTAAGATAATTTTGGGATGTAGACCCCTTGGGATTTCAAAAATGTAATTTCTAATTAATTTTACTACATAGACATGCGGTAAATAATGATTTAATTACTAAAATAAAGTTAAAATGAGAGAGGGGAGGAAGACCCATAGAGGTTAGGTCCTACCTCAAGTTTTAAACAAGGAGAAAATGAAATCAAGGAGGATATGTTAGATCCTACCTCAAATTAATTTAGGAAAGAGAGAGGTAAATAGAGGCAAGTGTGTGCAAAATACAAGTGTATAATGCAAACAAACTAAAGAGGAGCTAAATTGTCAATAAATTGAATTGCTTCTAATTTAGGATGGTATGATCCCTAATAATTATTCTTTCTTTATGAGGTCTAAAGATTACCTTCCTCCCCACCCAAACTATTTGAGGACTTCTTTAATGTCTTTTTTGGAGACATTTCAATATCCTTTAAAATGACACTTGGTTCCTCCATAATCTTCAAAATAGCCACATGTTGGAAATTACAATTGGATAAATCATCATGTTATCATTGATGTCAAACCTATTGGTAAGACAAAGTGTCAAACCAACTAGAGAGACATTTACTAAAACTGTAGAGTGCCATATCAGCTCATTGATGAAGAGGATTTGAAAAGAAGAGATCATAAGATGACCGAGTGAAAGGTTGAGTTGAGATGTATTAAGTATCATGGAAATACAATGGGCACTTGATAAGTTAGTCCTTGACAAGATAATGTACTTTTCAATCAATACATAAAGTGTAGAAGATAATTGGATGAAGCTAAGAATTGAAACAAGTGAAAAGGATAAGCTTGACTAAGTATCAATATTGCATTGTCAATAAAGTAGTTGAAGCAGAAGATTAAGGAACTTAAGTCAAAGTTGAGTAAAATAATTCAAGTTGAGTGATAGTTAGTGCTAAGAAAATGTAGTTGTGACTGAGTATAGTATTGGCCGAGTCAGAATGTTGATGTTGAGCAAGCATGTTGATGCCAAGTGAGACAAATGGTGATGATTGAGTTGAAGAACATAGTGATTGCCGAGTAATAGCAAAAGTTTATGTTTGAGAAAGATTTGATTTTGAGGTTGACATGGTTGGAATTTTGAATTAATAAAAGGCATAGAAGATAAGGATTAGTGAGTTGGAATATTTAATGTATGAGGAGATTTTGTTACATGATTAAAGGAAAGAAATTTATTAGAAGTTTCTAGAAGAAGAAGGAGAACAAAAAAAATAGAATGATTCAATGAATCTAACCTAAACCTAAGATTGATTGTGATGTTTAAGTGGAAAAATATAAAAATTACCTATTTAAGGAGGTATAAGGAATAAGTTGTAAGGTTTTTTTTTATTGGAAAACTTAAGGAGAATTTGTGAATAGATGAACAATAGAGGTGAAGTGTAAAGAGTTTGTGAAGTGTGGCTTCTTCAAGAGGTGCCAAGAAGATCAATGATGGAGATGTAAATGAAGGCTAGTCAATGAACCAACAAATGAGTGAATGGTGATCTAAATTTGTAAAGTGTGTTGTACTTTATAGATCAAACCTGTTGTTACATTCTAACTATTGTTTTCATCCAAAATCCTTTAATCAAGGTTGACCTAATAGTCATTTTGTAAATACTTTAATTAAGGTGGCATTCTAATGGAATGATCTAAAGTCCTCTAACAAGGAACTCCTAACAGGGTGATTAAATCCTTTAATAGGGTCACATTTGACAATGTGTTGTATAACCTTTAATAGGGTTGTCTCTTAACCAAGCTTACTTCAGAAGAGTGAAAAATTGGTAGCTTGTTATTTGGTGGATTTTTACCCAATTGGGTTTCCACACTAAATCTTGGTGTCAAAAGTTTTATTTTCATGTGTGGATGTCATTTTTTTGCATGCTATATTTTACAATAGTTTATTTACTGGCAATTAGCACATATAGAGATAGAGATTTAAGATATTACATGAAATGTTAAATTCCTAATGATATGCTATAGAGATCGAGTGGATATCTAAGTTTTATTAAGTTGTTTGAAGTCTTTAAAAGTTTAATTGGTACATCTAGACTTGAGGATAACTAATTCATCCCCATCCCACCCCACCCCCACCGCTTCAATTATTCTAAAACATTATCACAATTGGTATCAAATCTCTAGTGCTAGTTAGGAAAGTTTGAAAGGAATCAAGTTAAAGATCAAGATGTACAAGAGAGGGATCCCTAAGTTGAACAACAAGAAAATTGCATCATGGCAAAGGCTGATGAGATTGCACTTATCTAGAATTGGAGATTCTGCATCCTAGTACCTAGACAATGACTATTACTACATTGAGGTGCCTAGACCTATGACAGTTGAACAGATGAAAGAGAAGATAAAGCACAACCAAATGATGATTGAACTTTCAACAATTCTTAGTTATGAAAAATTTTATGATGGTAAGGAATGTACCACTACTAAGAAAATGTGGGAAAAATTGGCAAAAATCCATGCTGGTGACAAGAATGTGTTGAGAGCTAAGGTAGGAACCTTAAGAGGAAATTTTGATGACATGAGAATGCAGGAAGGTGAGAATATTGTATAGTATTATAGTTGAATCAAAGAAGTGGTGAATGATATCAAAGGATCTAAAGGACATATAACTAATGAGACTATGATCAGTAAGGTATTAAGGAATTTACTCCTTATCTACATTATCAAATTATCTATAATTTAAGAACTAAGATGTACACCTGGTAATGAACTAGACTTGGATAGTTTGATTGGTATACTTACTACATGTGAATTATTAAATTTTGATTATTACTCCCCTATAAGTGTTGAGTCTACATTCAAGCCACAACTAACCCTTGATGGATCTAAGAGAAAGAAGAAAACAAAGTATGCAGCAAGTGATAATGGATCTTGTGCCATCTTAAAATGGATGCACTTACCTTTTAAGAACTTTTAGCTCCCTCATCTTCATGATTGCCTGTTTGGACCACAGATATACTCATGTTTTTCTCTCTTTTCTTCTTCTCTCATCCATATTTCTACCTTATAACTCTAACATCTGCCTTGGCTTTTGGTGGCACCTAAGACTTATCCTCCTAGACTAGATTGACCCAAGTTGACCTAGTCTAGACTAGATTGACTCAAGTTGACCTAGTCCTCAATAGTTCTAGATCTCAGGGCCCAAAAGTCCTCAATGGTTTAATTACTTATTAACTATTACCCAGTCGGCATGCACTATAGTTTTCTTGCCCAAAAACTCATATATAAGGAGACTTGGAGGCTTCATTTTCATATCTTGTCTCAAGAAATCCATATTTATTGAACATCAAGAATATCATTTTCAAGCTCTTTCTCTCTAGCAAATATTTCAATCTTTTGTATTCAAGGATTTCAAGCATTCGATCAAGGAGGATTCTATCTATCATTGGAGAATCCTTTGCGAGCATTTCTTCTTCAAGATCTAACATATTATTGGTCATCAAGGGAGGAAATCCACATTGAAGCATTTATTCTCTTTATTGATGCATATCCATATCCATGGCACCATGATGGAGTTATGATATATCCATTTCAAAGTGTGGAGATATACTACATTCCTAATTTAAGATCTACATTACATACACATGAGCAAGGTGAACTCTAAAAATTTATCTTGGTCTTTATAATCACTTATATTGATATTTATCTTTTACAATTAATTCCTTAACCTATGGCTTGACCAAGGAAAGCCCTCATCAAACCCCAACCACCCAAAACAAAATTGTGTTGCTATGCAGGTTGGGAGAAAAAAGAATTGCAGATATAGAACCAATTGTTCGCAAGTTTTTTTGAGTCATTAGTTTTGGAGCCATAAGGTACATGAACTTGGTTGTAGGACAACCTTCCAAGTTGACCTATTCCTTTAGTCTTGAATTATAAGGATATTTTTGGGCTTTGTTCCTTTTGTCATTTTTTTTGGTGAATAGAAGTTCAAAAAAATTTAGATCCTAAAGTTAGTTACCATAAATTCATCTTCCTCTATGCATTTCAAGGTGAGTCTTTTGTTGATATAAGATTGTTTTGAAATGAAGAACCTGTAATAGAAAAATTATTATTTTTTCAATGATTTCAAACATGTTGGTGAGATAATTTCTTTTTGGTTTGAAAGCTATCATTTAGTTGATTGATTAAGAGGATTTGAAAAGAGGAGATAAAAATAGCACCTAGAGAAAGGTTGAGTTATTTGGTATGTAAAAGAAGCACTAAGACCAAGTAAGACATTTATACTATAGTGTATTGTTTATCTACTTAAATTTTGAAATGAAAGATTACTCAACTTAAGACTGGAAGAAGATCAAGTAAGAAAAGTGTCTGCCAAGACTTGTCGAGAAGTCAGTGCAAGCTGAGCAGAAATTAGTAGAAGCTGAGCAAAAAAAAAGAGGTGTCAAGAAAAGATGAAAAATAGTGCAAGCTGAGTGATTGTTAGTATATGTTGAGTAAAGTTTAGCTAGTGTTGAGCATCAGTAAACTTTAGTGTTTTGTAAGTGAACCAGTGTTGGCCGAGTGATAGCAGACAATGTTAAATTGAAGATTTGACAAATCTAAGCTGACTATTTTGTTTTCTTGAATTATGTAAAGTATGTGAAAGATAACTATGATGAGATGGTGGCATAGAATTAAAGGTAAAATATTTTGAGGTGAATATGAGAAATTTTATAAAGGAACCAAAATGGAAAAGTGGGTAGATTCATTAAATCCTACCTAACCCTAAAATTGACGATTGTGGTTCATTGGAAAAAGATATAAATTCTCTATTCATAGAGATAGCTAGTCACAAGAAAAGGTTTTCATGTGTGAGAACCTAAGGAAGACAAGGAGTCTAGGGTATTGCTTCATTCAGTGGCCAAGTAGAGGTGACTATAGTTGGCATGCAAAACAAGAAGGCTTAAGAGTATGAATGCTTGAAGCAAGAACAAGCTATCAGAGCTCAAGAGTATGAATGCGAAGCATAATGGAGGATTGAAACAGAGATCTATAATCTATAATTGAGTTATAATTTTTTATCAGATCAAGTCCTACTATTTCTTTCTAATAATTGTATCAGTGTGGATAAAATCCTTTGGATTAAGGTTGACCTAACAGCCATTTGTAAATCCTTTAATCGAGTGACATTCTAATGGAATGTTCTAGAGTCCTCTAACAAGGCTAACTCCTAATAGGGTGATTGAAATCCTTTAACCAAGTCACATTTAGCAGTGTGTATTGTAACCTTTTCACAGGGCATCACTTTAGAAGAGTGAAAATTAGTAGCATGTTACCAGTAGTTTTTCCCAAATTGGGTTTCCACGTAAAATCCTTGTGTCAAAATTATGTGAATGTTTTTATGGTGTTTCATGTTTATATTTCTACAAAGATGTTTTGACCTAGGATAGTAACCTACAAAGTTTAAGTATTGTTTGATCTAATGGATGTATGCATGTTGAAGTTTTATGGATATGGGTCTACTAAGAATTGAGAAGTTTTATTTGTACATATAGACCTTGGATAAATAATTCATCCCCCTCCCCCCCCCCCCCCCCCCCAACCCATTTATTCTAAAGAATTCCAACAATTGGTATTAGAGCCATAGTGCTTGAGAGGATCATTTTGAAAGTACTGAAAGCAAAAGATCAGAGATGTTTAACAGAGAGGTATTCAAGCTTAATAAGGAAAATTTTCTTACATGGAAAATTTTTATGAAGCTACACCTAGGAGGTCTTGGAGACCATGCACAATCTACCATCACCATTGAGCATATTGATCCTACAAGACCCCTAATAGTTGATGATCTGAAAAAGAAGAAAGAACACAATCAGGCAATGTTGGAGATTGTCTTTTCCTTAAGTTACTCTGAGTTTGATGACACCAAGGATTGTGACAGTGTGAAAAAGATGTGGGATTCTTTACACATAATTTATGGAGATAAAAATATTTTGAGATCCAAATCTGAAAGTCTAAGAGGGAAGTTTGATGATATGAGAATGCAAGAAGGTAAGAACATTGTTCAATATTACTCTAGAATAAAAGATGGTGTTAATTCTATTAGAGGAGCTAATGGTATCATTAATAATGATACTATAATGAGAAAAGTACTAAGAACACTACAACTTATATGTGTTATTAGAGTTTCTACTATACAAGAACTAAGATTTATACCTGGTACTAATCTATCCCTTGAAGATTTGGTGGGTAGGCCCATTACCTTTGAACTCTCTAATTTTGATAATTTCAAAACTAAAAATGTTAAATCTGCTTTCAAAGCTAAATTTTCATTATAGGAATCCAAAGAGAAAAAGAAAAGGTCAAGTATGTTTCTAGTAATAGAGATACAAATGAGGAAGATGTAGGACAACTTGAAGCATTGTTGGTAAAGAGATTTTATAGAGACAAAGGAAAATTCGAAGGTAAGCTACCTATCATGTATTTTAATTGTAATGAGGTTGGTCATATTGCTACTAGATGTCGAGAAAAGAATAACAATAGAAGTGGAGACAAATACAGAAGAAAAAGAGATGAGGATAGCAAAAATTATAAAGATAAAAGAAGTCTTACTACATTGCTAAGGAGGAAACCAAAGATGGATTTGATGACCATGATGATGAAGTGGTGTATGTTGCAATGAAGGATGATTTTAGTGAGGATGAAGAAACTGTACTACTATCTTATGTAAAGAAGAGTGATAGATAGATCATTGATAGTGGGTGTCCACATCACATGACTAGAGATAAAAGTAAGTTCATTACCCTCGATTATTATGATAGAAATAGTGTAAGATTTGGAAATGATGAACCTCATCTGATAAAAGGTAAAGGATCAATCAAACTCATAGAAAAGATCATGTGTGACAATTCTTATTATGTAGAAGGACTTAACTATAACTTGTGGAGTGTGTCACAACTAAATGGTTCAAGTTGAAAAGTTGAATTTGAGAACTAGATAGCAAAGATCTATGACACTGATGAGAAACTAATTGGAAAATGTGATTAGACTAGAGGTAATCTATTTTATCTTGACATGAATGATGTTACTTGTCTTGTTGTAGAATTTTATGATGTGTGGTTATGGCACAAGAGGTTATGTCATGTTAACTTTGGTAACTTAATCAGTATCAGTAACATGAAAAAAGTCATAGGCTTTCTTGAATAGAAGAAACCTAACAATATGATTTGGAAACAATTTCAGTTAGGCAAGATGACAAAATCTAGTTTTAAAAGTAAGACTCACACCTCTAAAGAAATTCTAGAATTATTTCATACTAATTTGTGTGGACCAATTGACATGCAAAGCTACAAAGGTGACAAGTACATTATCATATTTGTTGATTATTATTCTAGAATGATGATAGTTATGTTTCTAAAATAGAAATCTAATGCTTTCCAAATGTTTAAGTGGTACTTAGCTAGAGTTGAAAGGAGATAGTCAAAAGCTTGAAATGTCTCAGATTTGATAGAGGTGGAGAATTTACATGAAATTGAACCTCTAAAGGAACCTGTAGAGTAAAAATCCTTTATAGACTTTTAAGAAGGTATGTCTACTGATGAAGATGTTGTAAACCAATTTGCAAATCAATAGCAAGCTTCAATAACTGTCAAGTCACATGCAATAAATGTTGAGTTGAATTTAAGAACCAAGTTTCTTTCAAGAGTTGAATTGCAAATAGAAGCTAAGATACATTCTAATTCTAAGATAAGTGTACATGAAGGAATGTTGATCTACCTAATAGAGAAGTATATAGTGATCCAAAAGTTGACAGGCTCATTGAAGATAGAAGAGCAAAACCAAGATTGTCAAAGTATGTCAAAAGACATCACCCTACTGAACAAATTATTGGAGATAAAGAAGCAAGACCAATGATAATGAATAGGTTGAGAAGTGATACATGTTTTTTGAGCATGCATGAGCCTAAGATAGTGAAAGATGTATTAGAGAATGAGGACTGGAGTAAAGCTATGAAAGAAGAGATTGACTAGATTGAGAAGAATAAAACATGGACTCTAGTTCCTAGACTAGAGAACAAGAATGTGATTGGAACAAAGTGGGTTTACCAAAACAAGTTAGATGAGAATGGTGAAGTCACAAGGAATAAGGCAAGATTAGTTTGCAAGGGGTATGCATAAGAAGAATGAATAGACTATGGAGAAAAATTTTCCGCACCTGCAAGATTGGAAGGAGTAAGAACTCTGCTTGCTTACTTTGCATACAAAGGTTTCAAATCTTATCAAATTGATATGAAGTCAACATTTCTGAATGCTATATTAGAAGAAGAGGTTTACATAGAATAGCCTGAAGGATTTTTTTGTCCAAACAACAAGAACATGGTATGTAGACTACACAAAGCTTTCTATGATTTAAAGTAAGTTGCAAGAGCATGGTATGAAAGGCTTCACAATTATCTTGTCAAGATTGGTTTTGAGAAGGCTGATGATAACAGCATTTTGTACTTAAAGATAGAAGGAGGTAATGGTATTTTAATAGCTAAATTGTTTTTTGATGATATCATATTTGGAGGTCAAGATGCATTATGTAAGGCACTTGTGAATGAAATGAAGAAAGAATTTGAGATGTCTATGTTTAGAGAGATCAAGTTTCTTTTGGTTTGCAAGTATATTAGATAAAATATGGCATACACATCACTCAGTCTAAATATGTGAAAGAAATATTGAAAACTTTTAGATTGGAGGATTCAAAACTAGTTAGCACTCCTATGGTGATAGGACACAAACTGTCAAAGAATGGTGATTCTGTTGATGTGAATCAAATATTGTATAGGTCTATGATTAGGAAGTTACAATATGTAGTACATAGCATACTTAACATTACATTAGTTTTTGAGATTGTTTCAAGATTTCCCAAATCCTAAGGAGAATCATTTGATGCTTGTTAAGAGAATTATGAGATATCTAAAAGGAACAAAAGAGTGTGGTCTATACTACAAGAAAAATAAAAATTTTGAGTTAAGAGCCTATGCAGATATTGATTGGGCTAGAAACATTGAAAACAGCAAGAGCACAAGTGGTGGAGCATTTTTCTTAGGAAAGAGATTTGTCACCTAGACCAGCAAGAAACAAAATTGTATATCACAATCTACTGTTGAAGCTAAATATGTGGTTACTATAGTAAATTCTACAAATGTGGTATGTATCAAATAGCTACTCAAAGGTATGAAGGAGGAAATAGCTAAACCTATGGTACTTTATTGTAATAATACATGTGTTATAAACATATCAAACAACCTTGTGATGCACACAAAGACTAAGCACATTGCAATCAAGTATCATTACTTGAGAGAGTTAGTTCAAGACAAAGAAGTGATGATGGAATATGTGAATAGAAAAGAACAGATAGTAGATATATTCACAAAATCTTTACCTAAGGATGCACAAGAATATCTTAGAGGTAAACTAGGGGTGATACCCCTATCCAATGCTACTTAAGAAGCATGAATAGTGCCCTACATCAAATGAGTTGAATGTTGTATCTTACAACTTGATGTAGTGGATCTTACTTTAGGTGTCACTTACAGTAATGAAGGAGATGAATTAGAAGACTTACAGTCACGTGCAATGTGATAGAGGGAGAACCTGAATTGATTATATATGCATATAGAGATGACAAGTCTTTGGCATTGTTGTCAAAGAGGGAGATATAAGATGATAAGTGGAGATAAGTACCTGAATATCAGAAAGAGGGAAATATACTCCAAAGAGGGAGATAGAGAAAGAAAAGAATAATCTAATAAGGGAGATATAAGAGAGACACATTAAAATAGATTGACAAAGCTTACATTACCCTATACAGAGGAAGGACATATACTAATAGAGGGAGAAATTTCAAAGACATTATTTTCTTTTTGGTATTTTTGTTGGTATTGGTTTGCCATCAATACCAAAGAGAGATTTTTTATATAAGATTATTTTGAAACAAAGCACCTTTAATGGAACAATCATTATTTTTTTAATGATGTCAAACCTGCTACCTTGTGGTGAGACAATTACTTTTTGGTCTGAAAGTTATCATTTAGTTGATTGATGAAGAGGATTTGAAAATAGGAGATAACAATAGCACCTAGAGAAAAGTTGATTCATTTTTTATGTAAAACAAGCACTAAGACCAAGTAAGACATTGATACTATAGTGTATTATTTATTTACTTAAAGTTTGAAATGAAATATTACTCAAGTTAAGACTAGAAGAAGATCAAGTAAGAAAAGTGTCTATCAAGTCTTGTCGAGCAGTCTGTGCAAGCCAAATAGAAATTAGTACAAGCCAAGTGAAAAAAAAAAAAGAGGTGTCAAGCAAAGATGAAAAATAGTGCAAGCCAAGTGATTGTTAGCATATGTCAAGTAAAGTTTAGTTGGTGTCGACCATAAATAAAATTTAGTGTTTTCCAAGTGAACCAGTGTTGATCAAGTGATAAAATAGTATAGATGCAGAGTGACAGAAAATAGTTTTAAATCAAATATTTGATGAATCTAAGCTGACTATTTTGTTTTCTTGAATTATGTGAAGTGTGTGAAAGATGACTATGATGATTTGGTGGCACATAATTCAAGGTAAACCATTTTGAGGTGAATACAAGGAAGATTGAAGAGGAATTTTTTAGAGGAACCAAAATAGAAAAGTGGGTAGATTCATTGAATCCTACCTAACCCTAAAATTGACAATTGTGGTTAAGTAGAAAAACATCTAAATTCTCTATTTATAGAGATAGCTAATTAGAAGAAAAGTTTTCCATGTGTGAACCTAAGTAAGACAAAGAGTCTAAGGTATTGCTTCATTCAGTGGCCGAACAGAGGTGACTGTAGTTAGCATGCAAAGCAATAAGGTTTAAGAGTATGAATGCTTGAAGGGTGAACAAGCTATCAGAGCTAAAGAATATGAATACCAAATAGAATGGAGGATTGAAATAGAGATCTAAAATCTATAATTGAGTTGTAATTTTTTATCATATCAAGTCCTACTATTACTTTCTAATAACTATACTAGTGTGGATAAAATCCTTTGGATTAGGGTTTTCCTAACAGTCATTTGTAAATCTTTTTAACTAGGTGACATTCTAATGTAATGGTCTAAAAAGCCTCTAATAAGGATCACTCCTAATAGGCTAATTGAAATCCTTTAACCTAGTCACATTTAACAGTGTATATGTAACCTTTAATATGAATCGGCTTCCATAGGACATTACTTCATAAGAGTGATAATTAATAGCACGTTACTGGTGCTTTTTCCCAAAATGGGGTTTCCACATAAAATTCTTGTGTCAAAATTGTGTGAGTGTTCTTATGGTGTTTCATGTTTACATTTTTGTAAAGTTTTTTTGACCTAGGATAGTAACCTACAATGTTTAAGTATTGAATGATCTAATGGATACATGTATGTTGAAGTTTTATGGATATGGGTGTACTAAGAATTGAGAAGTTTTATTTGTACATTTGGACCTTGGATAATTGATTCACTCATCCCCCTCCCCCATTTATTCTAAAGAAATTCAACATCTTTTACATTTTATTTCATTTCATATCTTTACCCTAGATTTGCATCTTAATTGGGCTAATTGTATTCACATAGCATCTATATTTATATTTCTTAAGCAATTAGTTCGATTTCACATTCACATTATCATATCAAAGGGCCAAAGAATACAATTCCTTATATTGAATACCTCTACTGATCCAAATTTAGTATTAGCACCCTTCTCCTTTTGGGTCCTTGCTAATCTTATTTGGGCTAGAAGTGGAATAATATTTGGAAATTCCCCTCTTTCTCTTTCACATTGCAATTGAATAGCAGAAGTCTATAGTCCTATTAAGTTCTTCCATTTTACCACTAAATAGATCCGATGATGACCTTGATGAACTTGATGCATTATTGGTAAGAAGACTTCCTAGAGGAAAATGAAAATACAAAGATAAACTTCCTATTATTTATTTTATATGTAATAAAGTTGATCATATTGTAGCTAGATGTCTTGATAGGGATATCAAAGAGGAAAGGAAAGATTTTAAGTACAAAGGAAGAAGAGATGATAGAAGCAACAGAGACAAGAGAGACTACAAGGATTAAGATAAGAAATCTTGCTATATTGCTAAAGAGGATAGTTCTGACAGTAATTCTGATTATCATGTGGAAGAAGTTATTTATGTTGCAATGAAAGACATTTTTTATGAAGATGCAAAAATTGCATTAATTTCACGTGTGAGTAAGAATGATAGATGGATAATTGATAATGGTTTCTCACATCACATTACTATTGGAAATATAGGATAGGCTAGGTTACTGAGAGGCGAGGGGTGAATCAACAACCAATAAAACTTAATCTTATTATACCAAATAATCCTTCATTTATATTCTAATCGTATTGCATGCATGAAAGAGTAAAAGCATTAAAACATTCATAACAGATTGACACAAGATATGGTGACCCAGAAACCTTCCAAATAGAAAGTAAAATTGGGGTAGGGATGATACCCACAAGCTTTAGTACATTAGTATAAATTTTGTCAGTTAAGGCTTACAATTGATTACTTCTGAGGATTTGTCCCATTAGAAGCAATAAGGACTATTAGGTCCACCTTGTTAAAGGATTTACAAAACATACAATGAAGTATGCATTCGATAAAGAGATTTGCAAAAGACTATTAAGTCTACCTTGTGAAAGGATTTAACTCTTCCACCTATTAGGATGAACCAGTGATTGATCTCTAATCTGCAACTCTGATTTGCCAGTTGATATTCCTTTGAAATGTAATGATTACCTTGTTGTGATAGATAAATCTTTGTTATCCATTGTATTGCTTGTAACCTTCTTAATTTGCACTTATGCTCATATGATTTCTTTCTATTCACATTCTCATATTTGGATATGATACAATACATTACATATATATCAATTCAAACTACAATTCATCAAAGTCGGCTATAATAAAAGTTTCACCAAAATACACAAAGCCAACTCAACTATTGGCTCTCTGTTCTAAAGACAAAATTGGTGAGGTTTTGATACTCAGCAACCATTATTAACACTCGGCATCATTATGCTTTTGATAGAAGTATAAGCTTAGTTCATACTAATCACTTCCAAGTAGTTTGAACTTAGTTAGCACTGGTGACTCGGTGAATACTATGAAACTTGGCAAATAAATTGAGTCACTTAGTTGACATTACATGGCTCGGTCAACACTAACATTACAAGATTGGTATAAATTGAATCACTTGGTTGATGCTCCTTGGCTCGGTCAACACTAGATTCACATCACTGACACTATGAACTCGGTAGACACTAGAGACCAAGGTTGACACAGTGCAACTCGATTAATACTATGAAGCTCAATTTGCACAATTACTTATCAACTCGGTAGATGCTGCTCAGTGTGAACTAGATATTGATTCTAGAACTCAGTAGCAACTATAGAACTTGGTAAAACCTAGACTACTGGGTTAACACTATAAACTGCAAGATAAGCTCTGTAGCTACTAACCATTTGACTAAGTGTGAGTCACTAATAAACAAGCTTAACCATAATGTCAAAAATCTTCCCCTTTAGAATTAGTGACAAAAACACTTATCAATCAAAACTTAATTCTCAAAATTTCAAGTCCAAAAAATTCTTTAGTCTCCATCTTATGTCTTCAACTTAGTAACATACTCTATTTTTTAGATTTTTCAAAATTACTTTTGTAAGGAATGTTTTCTAATTATCTATACATGTATATGTATAATATTATGTTTCTCCCCCATACATATATACACATATTATACTTTTGTCACTATATACATATATCTCCTATCTTATTTTTATTTTCTCCCTTTTATATATCACATCTTCTCCCCCTTTTTGACATAAATGTCAAAGTTCTATGCTACATGGTGATGCCAAAATGTGACAAGAAGTTAGAATGTACCTTCAAAATTAATGTCATTGTCTTGTCCCAATTTTCTTGTAACACCTTGCTTCCATGAAGTGCAATCTATACTTCTATTGACAACTCCATCATGTGATCAGCTATGAAGAAGTTATTGTCATGGATGAGAGTTTTGGCATGTACAATGTGTTTCTATAATGCATCCATGTTTGAGAGAATCATGCCTTAGATGTCTACAAGTGAAGCCCTAGTCCTAGCTTCTTCCCTTAATAATTTTGCTTGCAAATTAGTCAAAAATATAATTTTTGAATAGTGAGCAGAACTATAGCTTGGGTCAAGTGACAATTGGTGTGCACTTATCTTCAAGTCTCCATCTATCTTAGATAGTTTAGCTTTGATTCCCTAGGTGATGGTAGATGTATCACACAACTTGCTAAATAATGAAGTAACATTATTTGCAAAGGTTTCTAATGAACTAAGAATAGTAGACAATTCTACTTGATTTATTGCAATTTTTAGTGCAACTTGCTCCAATACTTTGTTCTCAAATTTCCTCTCTACTCTCTAGAGAAACTTTTCTTGTCCATTCAGATCTTCATTGAATTTTCAGAAAAAATCTTCTAATTGAACCAAAATAGGTTGTGTATTATCAACCTCAGTGCTTAGTGCATCTACAAGTATGTTCTTTACATCTTCAAGAACTTGGTTTTCTCTTCTTTTCTCTTCTCTAAGCCTCTATTACTTAGCTTTCTTTTGCAATAGTTCACCTATGATGTTAATTTGATCAGGATTTAGAGTAGAAATTTCCCAATTTAGGATAACTATATCCTCTTTAGGATCGATGTCTTCTTCTTTACCCTTATATTTGCTTGAAACTTTAGTACTCAATTGAGGCTTGTTGTCAACTATCTTTGTACTTACTATTTGCATACTTGGAATTGTAACAATAGTAGAAATAGAAGGGCTAGCAACAAAAGTACTATCAACCTTAGTACTTAGTGCATCTACAAGTATGTTCTTTACATCTTCAAGCACTTGGTTTTCTCTTCTTTTCTCTTCTCTAAGCCTTTGTTGCTTAGCTTTCTTTTGCAATAGTTCACCTATGATGTTCATTTGATCAAGATTTAGAGTAGAAATATCCCAATTTAGGATAAATATATCCTCATCAGGATCAATGTCTTCTTCTTTACCCTTATCTTTGCTTGAAACTTTAGTACTCAATCGAGGCTTGCTCTCAACTGTCTTTGTACTTACTATTTGCATACTTGGAATTGTAACAACAGTAGAAATAGAAGGGCTAGAAAAAAAAAGTAGATATTGCATTGATATTAGAAATACCTAGTTATTGTGTAGCCAAATCTAATGATGGAGGAAGCACCACTAGCTGCTCGATAGATGAAGTGTTGATCACTTCAGTCAATATGGTACTCAACTAAATAGGTGCAAAGATTAGTTGGGTGCATGGTGTTGTAGTGATTGCCACAACCAACTTGGTAGAAGCTTTCTCTAAGCTTAATGGCATTAAAGCTTTGCTTAGAGAGTGAATAAATAAGGCCATCACTATTGTTGCAATCTTCTCTAGGTTGATTTCCTCAATACTATGAATCTTAGGGAAATTCTCCTCTGAAGCTTCTTGTTCTTGCTCCTCATCATCCAAATTTACATCATCTATTTCTATATATTCTTCATCATTATTATCATTTTCTTCCTTCTCACATTCATCATCTATGTCACTAACATGAACAACAAAATCACCCGATTGATGAAGTTTGTACATATTCTCCCATGTAGTTGTAGTTGTCTTCATCGCATGTTTAATGTCATTTACCAATATCATGCATGTGTTGAATTTCAGAGTGATCTTTTCTTTATTTTTCTTCATGGATTCTTTCACTTTTTTGTCACTAAAACTTGGCATGAGCTACCTTAGAGTCTATTCAAATATATCTTTTGCATTTTTATTAGCATTTTCCCATCTTGCCTTGATTGCTCACATAAGCTCATTGGGAATTTGTTGTAATTCCATTTACCCAGTTTTGACATTATCATGTCTTCAACTTGCTTCTTCTCATCTGCATTTTCAGTCTCATATATGAGATATTTGAAGTTTCTCATTCCAGCTCCTCCATCAATTTCCTTTAATTTTTCCTAAAATGTAGGTGGAGGTTTCTTGAAAATAATTTTCTCAGCATCTTCCTCACCTAATTTCAATTTCTTTCTTGATCTGGATGCTCTTCTTGTGAATACTAGAGTAGATGACTTGGTGGATTGGGTAATAATGACCTTACCCTTCTTCCTTATAGGCTAATCTTCTTCAGACTTTGTTTCTTCTGTGTCATTTTCTTCCACATCATCTCCTTTTCCTTATATCAATAAGAGAATAGAACTTTCTTGCCTTAGCTTTGATATCCTTTTCTTTCCTTTACTAACTGCTTGAGGAAGCTTGATTTCAAGTTCTATTCTAGCTTTAGCTTCATCAAAAGTACAAAATATGTGGCCTTGGGATCCATAGGTTCATTCAAAATTGCCTTAATGATATCCTTGGTGTCATCAATGTTAACCTCATAGCTTACAGCCTTAACCCACACCACTCTAGATTTAACTGCTTGAATGTACACTTTGTTACAATCTACCATAAAAAAACATCCTTGTGATCTTCTACAAGTTTCTTTAGAATTTTATATCTTCTATTCATCTTTTCCTTGAATGAATCAAAGTAATTTTCCATGATACTAACAAAGTTCTCACTCGTCTCTTCTATATATTCATTAATTTGATATAGTATAGGTACATCTTTTCTCCATATGACTGAACCTTTTGAAGGGAAAAACTTTTGCATAAAGAAGAATAAACAATTCAAAAGTGAACCAAACTTACATGGATTGTTCTTTTAAGTTTTTATGTTCTCCATGTTCTTGTTGAATTGATTTAGCATTAGCTGAGCAAGGTCGAATGACATGTTGTTCTTCACTACCTTGAGAGCCAGGTCAACTACCTTACATGACACATTTTTGAAATGACTAGAGCTATAGATCTTATGAGCTATCACATGAATTTCGAATTTCAGCTCCATGTCAATCACACTACTAATCGTCATACCTCTTCCATCCTACTTGGCAAGAGTTTTGCTTTCCAGTTCTACCCAACTTAGGGTTTTGGTAGTCTTTTCTTTGTTCAACATTGGGAGCCCTATGATTCAATGAATCATTTTCTTTATTATTTGAATAGGTTGCTCCAACCATAGTTACCCATTGTATGGCTAAGAATAAACCTTATCCATTTTATCTAAAAGTCTCAGGGCATATGTGGAATGTGTGTTAAACCCTTGGTCTCCAAATGTTGATGCTCAAGTTTTAAAGCACCATTCACACATAAATTTTTCAAAGTCTCATCCATCTCTAGGGTTCCAATTTCTTGTATCAAATAGTGAAAATGTGATTAAATATCATTAACAAGTAATACCTTTGGTGGAATCTGTGACTGAGCTCTAGTTGGGTCAAGTGCTTCTTAGATTGCCAGACTCAACTTGAAGTCTAGTGCCTTCCAACCAACTCCTTGAACCAACATCTCGAATCCTTTCCTATTTTTGTTGCTGCAAGATGCCATGCTTAGTAGGGTTTATGAAAACATGAAAATCTTCAACAACAAGCACATAGATCGCTTAGAAGCATAGAAATCACCCTTTGCAAATAGTTCTTCAAAAATTCACAGTGATAAATGAATTTGATTTCCTTCCTTTTAACAAATTTTCATTTTTTTAATCGCCATAAATGCTTGGTATGATCACTCATTCAGTAATAGACTATCCTCCACTCAATTTAACCTTAATGCTCGATGTCCACACAATGTTTTAGTATATCCCAACCTTGCTCAGCAGGGTCTTGCAACCCAACCTAGCTCAGTAAGGTCTTAAGATTTCTACAATAACTCGGTGATCCCTTTGCATCTTAAATGTTGATATGGATCTTTCTAGTCATTCTTGTGGGAGATCAAGTTGAAATTCTTGAGTTACCCAATTCTTTAGTGAGATTTTCTTCAAGACTCAGACTTGCATTCTCAAAAGATTTTGGAATCCATTTCTGCCTCATCTACTTTCTAATATTGTTAGCTTTGGCTTTCTTTTCATCTTCTATTCTTCTAGTGTTCATACAGTTATTGGCAAGATGTCTAAGTTCTATACAAATAAAACATCTTCTAGTAGTGTCTCTTGTCCTCATGTGATGTTTCACACAATTTGCTCCAATGTGCCCAAATTATCCATAGGAGTGGCATCTACACCATGTGTTGTAGTCTCATCCAAATATAGCTTTCACAATCTATTTTGTTGGGTTCAATCTCTTGGTTTTGCATTCAGAAGATTTGTGTCCATGCTTCTTGCACTTGCGACATTTACCTTCAAATTTAGGTTTCTCTTTGCATTCACTTGCTCTATGACCATTTTTATTGCAATAGTAACATTTTCCATTGAATTTTTCTTTACCAGTACTCCAACATTTATTTGATATGTGACCTAACTTACCACAATGATTTCAAGTAGGCCTTTGATTCTTTTCAGCTCCTTTCTTGGATGATTCACCTTCTTCTATGTATCATATTCTTGTTTTCCCATTCTATCTATATTTACCTTTCTCATTCAACTAATTCATGTTTTCTTGAGATTTTATTATCCTCTCATTGGTTTTCTTTTTAGTGTTTAGATCATTTTGCAATCTTTCATTCTCTGATCTTAGATTCATGATTTCTTCATTTCCATTAGTAAGTTGATCAGTGAAGTCTACTTGTTGAAGTGATAGATATTGAATTTCATTATTCTTTTCTTCTATCTCTTCTTTAGCTTTTTCTTTTTCTTCCATGACTTCATATTATCTTACTGACTGAATTTCTTGTTCTCTTTTTAGCTTTCTAACTTCTCTAAGTTTGCAATTCTTTTCCAATAGGTCTTTGATTGCCTCATTAGCTTCATCTGAATTTTTTTTTGAATAAATATCTTCAATTCTTTCTTCATTGTAGAGATTTTCATTCATTTGTATTGCAAGATCTTTTCTTATTTTCAAGGATTGCAAGAGTTACTCCTTTGCTTTCTTTAGTTTCCCAATAGCCAATTCCAAATCCAACTTTTCATTGTCAATAGCCTTATCTAGCCTTTATACCTCCATTACTTCTAATCTTTGGTCAAGCTATTAAACTTCTTCTCTGAGAATCACAAAGCTTTGATACCAATTGTTGGAAATATAGGTTAGGCTAGGTTACTGAGAGGGGAGGGGTGAATCGGGAACCAATAAAACTTAAATTTTATTACACCAAATAATCCTTCATTTATGTTCTGATCTAATTGCATGCATGAAAGACTAAAAGCACTAAAACATTCATAATAGATTGACACAAGATATGGTGACCTAGAAACCTTCCAAATAGAAAGTAAAACTAGGGTAAGGATGATACCCACAAGCTTTAGTACTATAATATAAAGTTGGTCAGTTAAGGCTTACAATTGATCACTTCTGATGATCTATCATGTTAGAAGCAATAAGGACTACTACGTCCACCTTGTTAAAGGATTAACAAAACATATAATGAAGTATGCACTTGGTAAAGAGGTTTGAAAAAGATTGTTAAGTCTACCTTGTGAAAGGATTTAGCTCTTCCACCTATTAGGATGAACTAGTGGATGATCTCTAATCTGCAACTTTGATTTTTTGGTTGATATTCCTTTGAAATGTAATGATCACCTTGTTGTGATAGACAAATATTTGTCATTCCTTATACTACTTATAGCCTTCTTAATTCACAAATAAATTGAATCACTTAGTTGATACTACATGGCTCAGTCAACACTAACATTATGAGCTTGGTATAAATTAAATCACTTGGCTGATACTCAATGGCTTGGTCAACACTAGATTCACATCACTACCACTATGAACTTGGTAGACACTGGAGACCATAGTTGACACTGTGCAACTTGATTAATACTATGAAGCTTGGTTTGTATTGTTACTTATCAACTCAGTAAATACTACTTGGTGTGAACTAAATACTAATTCTGGAACTTGGTAAAACCTAGATTACTCAGTTAACACTGTTAACTATAAGATAAGCTCGGTAGCTGCTAACCAGTTGACTAAGTGTGAGTCACTAATAAAAAAACTTGATCATAATGTCAACAATTACTAGTGATTCAAGTAAGTTTGATAACATAGAAAATTATAATGGAAGTAGTGTTAAGTTTGGTAATGATGTACCATGTTATGTGAAAGGTAAAGATCAATTAAACTAAACGAAAAGATCAAGTGTGACAATGCATATTAGGTTGATGGTTTGAAATATTATTTTTTGAGTGTAGAACCATTGATAAGTTCAAGTTATAGAGTTGATTTCCAAAACAAGAAGACAAAGATCTATGATGCTAATGGTGAACTAGTTGGAAGTGGAGATCACACAAGAGTTAATTTGTTCTACCTAGACCTATCTAAAGATAGTTGTCTATTTCTACAATGTGAAGATATCTGGTTATGGAATAAGAAGATATGTCATGTGAATTTTGATGACTTGGTAAGAATTAGTAAAATGAGAAGAGTTATAGGGTTACCAAGACTACAAAAACTTGATAAAGTGTTGTGCAAACAATGTCAAATGGGTAATGAAAAAGTCTAGTTTCAAGAGCAAGGTGTATTCTTCTGATAAAATTTTGGAGTTGGTTCATACTGACTTATGTAGTCCTATTGGAATATAGATCTATGGTGATAAATACTTTATTCTATGTGTTAATTATTTTTCAAGAATTATGATTATAATTATTCTTAAGGAAAATCTAATACATTTCAAGAGTTGAGAAAGAAATGGGAAAGAGTCTAAAAATTTTGAGATCAACAAGAGGTGGTAACTTCATCTCAGATAATTTCAACCTATTTTGCAATGACAAAGGAATCAAGAGGCAAATGAGTTCACCAATGACAACACCACAAAATGGTATAGCTGAAAGAATGAATAGATCAATTATGGATTTCATAAGAACATTGATGATGGAGAAGGATGTTTCATAGAAGTATTGGAGAGAGGCTATAAGCATCACAATCTACACTTTGAACTGAGTTCAAAGAAAGGAAAAAGGAAAATAACTTTTGAACTCTAGTATGGATATGTACCAAATGTCATTTATTTCAAAGTCTTTGGGAGAAAATATTATATATTGAAGGATGCAAGAAAAGGTAAAATTGATGCTAAAAGTGATGAAGGCATATTCCTAGGTTATTCTGCTAAGAGAAAAGCTTATAAGTGTTTAAATTTTAAACCTAAAAGAATCATGGAAAGTGAAAATGTTAGAGTTGATGAATTTTTAGAGAAAAATGAAGAAGAATGCAAGAAAAAACCTAAAGATTTGATGTAGGAGCATCCTCGATTGCCTTGTAATCCTACTCACTTTTTTTCATTATGCCAGTTAGTGTTGAGTTCCATTTACTGTCGAGTTTTACTTATTGTCGAGTTCCAATTACTGCCAAGTTCTAGTTGTTGTCAAGTTGTCCAGTATTAGCCAACCTATCTAGTGTTGGTTGAATATTCCTTTATGTGCTAAGTGAACTTGATATTTATTGATGCTCAGTTCCTTCTTTGACTGAGTTTTTCTATGATTGGTTCTTCATTTGAGCTAAGTTACGTATTTAATTTGGATCATGAATTATAATGATAGGATCTTGTCTTGGGATGTGTGTAGACCATTTTAAGGTCAGCATTTCTATTATGTAATGATCTAGAATCTTTTGTAAGTCATTTTGGAAAGTATAAGTAGGGGTATTTGGTTTAGGTCAAGGATGACTTAGAGAGTTAAGAGTGGATGTTTTTGAAAATGCAAATTTGAAGCCAAACCATGGATCTAGAAATTCTATTTGTATTTGGTCATAACCCAGAAGGCCTTACAACTGGGCATGTATGTTGATAACTTGATGAATCAATAAAAGTGTTGCAGTTTCTGCTCTCCTTGGTGCTATTATCTGTGTTTTTTTCTTTCATTGTATTACTCAGCAAGGTGACTAGATAGTTAAGTGTGCCTCTAGCCCTAGCTATTCAAATCCATCCTTCTGTTAATTGTATCAAAGCTTGAGGTTTATCCTTGTGGTGATTGGATCATGTAAAACCCTAAGTTAGATTTGGTTATAGGGTGGAAAATCTATAGATTTGACCTATAGCTTGCAAAGGGTTACAATCTTGCAGAAACTTATTTGTAAAGATGGTTCAAGGTAGAGGAAATGCTGACATTGTTATTATGGACACGTTGAGACAAATTACAACCATATTAAATGTTGTAGAGATAGTCTAGAGGAGAGGAGTGCATCTTGATGATGTGTGTGATGATGAAGCTATGGCACCAAACCCTAATCCAGAACCAAAGGAAGATCAGGATGAGGAAAAATTGTTGAGAGTATTGTCAAGGGCACATTCAAAGCTTGGCGTGGAAGTTGTTCCTTATGATGAAAAATTGGACACTAATGTTGTTTTGGATAAGTTCTTTGAGTTTGAAGGCATCATGATAATTGGAAGGTGAAGATTGCAATTGCTAGGTTGAAAGGTCATGCCTCACTGTGGTGGGAGCACTTACAAAATGATAGAGAAGAGGAAAAGAGAACATCAAGATCTGGCTAAAAATGGTGAACAAGGTAAAGAAGAAGTTCTTTCCTGCTGATTACAAGTTAGCTTGTTGAGAAAGATGCAAAATTTGAGACAAAAGGACATTATTGTGAAAGAGTATACTGAGAAATTGTAATATACCCTTCCAATAATAAACTTTAATGTTAAATTGTAATACGAATTGAAATGTAAAATAAACAAATGATTATTTCTTATAATAATAAAGAAATATATTATAATGTATAATTAACATTATAATGAAATCATAGAATCATATATGTTAATAAATTCATAACTAAATAAATAATCTTTTACATAATCTATAAGTCATTAAAATAAATCAAATTGGTCCACAATGACCATTCAGGTAAGTGGCATTCCACCACATATTAATAGGTGGCCATGGCAAATAAGATAAGGCATTGTAGATGAATGAGAAAATATCATAGATAATCACCAAACATATGAGATAGTTTGGAAGGGGTGGAATATAGTCTAAGTATGTTGAAAACATATTCCACGTAGACCCATTGATTAGGAGTTTACCAGGCCATCGAAAAAGGTCAAATACATATCTACTTTCACTTTGAAAAAACATGCCCACATGGACACATTGAATCAAGAGTAAGAAAATATTATAAGACTCCAAAACTAATAACTAACCGCAACCTAAGTACAAGGAAGAAATTATATTGTCATGCATGTATTGAAGATAGCAAAGTGTGAAGAGCATAAAAAAAAATAGTAGAAGGGTACATTGAAAACTAAGTCAAACCACCAATTTCAAATCCATGTGAGATGATTTTTGGAAAAATATATATGGAGAAGCAAAATTTATAAGTCCACCAATTTAACAAGGAAAGCTCATGGAGGAAAGAAACTCTAAAGTTAGTGATAAATAATTATCTTGGAAATATATAATATATATAAGGGAGAACTTATTAAAGATCAAATACCATATACCATTGCAAAGACAAACTCATGCTATTAAGGCCAAAATTATAGGGGCTTATGTGCATTCACATTCAAATGGATAAGGTGGCTAAAAACTAAGAAGGTGAAAGTGAGTCAAAGAACTATAATAATAATAAGGATCCTTTGTCTTTAATAAGAGGAATATTTGAGTAAATAACAAGGGGAGAATAAAGTAAAGAGAATTAATAGGGAATAAATCAATTTATATTAATTCAAAAATAATATGATTCCAAAATTCTTAAGGAAAGGATCCAAGATGGGTACAAACATGTAGTTCCAATACCTTGAGGGAGCCTACTCGTAGATAGGTATCTAGCACCTTGCGACATTGAGATTTTCATCCTCTTAAGGAGGTAATGTATGAAACACAAGAGGACTTGAGCTCAATATGCTAACCTATTTGATCTATTTTATTAAATGAATCATAAAGGAAAATATATCGAAACTATAAAGATCAATCATACATTCATCTTTCCAATGTGAAACTACCAATAAAATTATGCATGGAATAGTTTGAGGCAACTCATTGACCCAGACATTACAAAATATATCAATCATCCTATGTCATTTAATAATAAATTATGCTCAATTTGAATGAATCATACATTCACCAATTGAATTAGAAATCAAAATTGAGTCACTTGTCCATTAATCCCTCAACTCAGATCTAATAAATAAAATAGAAAAAAGGAATTGCTTGAGGACAAGCATTTTTGGGAGGGTAGGACTGTAATATACCCTTCCAATAGTCAACTTTAATGTTAAGTTTTGATACAAATTAAAATATAAAATAAACAAATGATTATATTATTATAATAATTGAGAAATACATTGTAATGTATAATTAACATTATAATGAAATCAAAGAAGCACATATGTTAATAAATTTGTAACTAAATAAATAATATTTTCCATAATCTATAAGTCATTAAATAAACCAAATTGGTTGGCAATAACCCTTCAAGTAAGTGATGTTCCACCACATATTAATAGGTGGTCATGGAAAATAAGGCACCACAGATGAATGAGAAAATATCAAGATAATCACCAAACATATAAGATAGTATGTAAGGGGTGGAATATAGTCTAAGTATATTGAAAACATATTCCACATAGACCCATCGATCAAGAGTTTACCAGGGCACCAAAAAAGGTCAAATACATATCTTCCTTCACTTTGAAAAAATATGCCCACATGGATGCATTGAATCGGGAGTAAGAAAATATTATAAGACTCCAAAACTAATAAGTAACCACAACCTAAGTAAAAGGAAAAAATTATATTAGCATGCATGTATCAAAGATAGTGAAGTACGAAGAGCATAAAAACACAAATATTAGAAGGGTACACTGAAAACTAAGTCAAACCACCAACTTCAAGTCCACATGAGATGTTGTTTGGAAAAATATATGAAGAAACAAAATTTAAAATCCCACCAAGTTAACAAGGAAATCCCATGGAGGAAAGAAACTCTAAAGTTAGTGATAAATAATTATCTTGGAAATATATAATATATAAGGGAGAACTTATTAAAGGTCAAATACCATATACCATTGCAAAACCAAACTCATGACATTAAGGCCGAAATTATAGGGGATTATGTGTATTCCCATTTAAATGGATAAGGTGGCTAAAAACTAAGAAGCTGAAAGTGAGTCAAAGAACTAAAATAATAATAAGGATCCTTTGACTTTAATAAGAGGAATATCTGAGTAAATAACAAGGGGAGAATAAAGTAAAGAGATAATTCAAGTTAGATCATAATTTTTAAAGTAATTAGATATTTCCCAATTAACTCTAGTTTTCTTAAGCTAAACTTTAGGCATCTAATAATCAATTCTTTTATTAATTATTATTATGCAACTTGGATTAGACCTTTTTTGAGTTTTGATCTTCTTTATAAGGATGATCTCTCTTTGTCATTTAAAACCAATTCATTTTTATTATAGCAATCTCTTTTTTTCTCATCAAAAATGTCTCATCTATGGACCTGGCAATTTTAGCCTCCGTAGCCTTTTGCTTCTCTCTTATGTTATAGGTGTTTGCATGAAGGTGATTATTGGGAGTTGTGGGGTTGATATTTCATCAACTTCAACTTGGTATTAGAGCTTCAGATCTTCATGCACTTATTTTGTTCGTAAGAAATTTGGAATCAATTTTCATATCTAAGTTTTCTCTTTTAGAGGGTTTCAATTTTTAGAAGTGTTTTGTATTGAATCTGGAGGACCTATTTTTTGAAGCACTCTGAGCCCAAACAGACATCAATGTTGAGCTCAAAGTGCTTGAAAACCCCCATTTCCATTTAAAACATGTCCAATTTGGACACTATTGAAATCTAAGGAAAAAAAATTTGCACCCAAGTCATTTTGACTTGGGCACACAGATCCAGGTAGTAAGTATTTTTTATTATTAAAAATTAATCAGATGGGAATACAATTTTTTTATTATTATTTTTAACAAAAATTTGCATATGAGCATGATTTTTTTAAGAGAAAGGAGTAATTATTTTTTGAACCACACATTTTGTTTGGACAAGACACTGTAAGAGGTACCCTTTTTTTGGTGATTATGCCACCAACTCACTCATCCTCTAGCCGGTAGTCCCTTCCTACTCAGACGTCTTTTTCTTTGACATATATATAAATTTTTTCAAAGTTGTGTGGCTGATTGAGGTCTTGGAAATGTTCTTTGAGCACTGATTGTGCATTGAAGATGGGCCTGGGCATGCGAATCTGCACTTAGAAGCCCCAAAACTGTGTATCTTAACCAAGCACACATGTGTGGACTTTTTTCAAGATGGTTTGGCCATGGCTTGGCAATATTTCCCACCCAATGTGTTTTTTTAGAGACCCCAAGGATTTTTGCATGGATAATCCTAAATGTATTTGAAAGCTCATGCTTAAACAATAGTTTTTGGGCCCTCACTATATGGTTTTGGTGGAAGTCATAGCAAGTTGTCACTCCCAAAACCTTGTTCCAACCGCATATATCCACACCTATCTTGCTTTGAGTACTCTTTCAAGGCATTTTTTTGTAGCTCTCTTCCTTGCTAAACATGCATATGATACCTCTTAATAATGTCATTTTCAAAGTGGCTTGTACTTTTTCTTGACTCACACACACAAAGTCAACATTGCTTAAAAGTAGAAGTTTTGATGCTAGAATGAGTTCATGGAGATTGGCGGTTTCAGTTAATAAATAACAATTTGTGGTTTTATGGTCCACCTTTTTTGGGCCCACTATATCAAGTAACATTGATTTTGGTTGGAATACATGCCTTAATTCTTTGTTTGGTGTTTGGACCAAAGGTTCCATGATTTTTTCCTCCACCTTGGGCTTAGTGGCCACAACATGCGTTTGGTGCTAAATTTATTAGATTTTATGCTATCTAGGGATAGTCTTCTTCTCCAAGATTTGTGTTAGAACTTGTTTGGTGTAAATTTGGTGGTTCTATTTTTTTCAGTTACTACTCTAATGCCTTGGATCCACCATTATGACTAGTGGTTTGCATTTGAGCTTCCCATATTTGGAATTATCGCGAAACCACCCTAGTCAACTTAGCATTGATTTATTTTTGGAGCTGTTGAATGTTTGGAAATGATGTGTACCTTTGAATCTACCTGCTAGTGCACATTTTACACATCATATTTTGTCTAATGTGCTTCTCAAGATATTTATTATGGGTGACTGTATTTTTTTTGTAGCCCATCTTTGGCTTCGGTTGCCACATTATGAAGACCCTGAGTCCTTTGAGCTTTTTCTCATGCTCTACATGGGCATTTTTTTCCCAACATGCCTATTCTCTATGGGAATGACACAACAATAGTTCATGGTTTTTTATCAATGGATTTTTGTATCGCCATGCAAAAGTTTTTATTAAAAAAAAAATTGTTTTTTTGACACATACGCCCCTTGGCCACTGAATTATCATAGCACTGGCTCTTTGTTTGCCTGAACTAGTTTTTCTCTGCATATTGGATGTTGCTTTTCCAGCATAAAGGGTCATTTTTCAGGCATTTGTTTGCATTGAAGCCCATTTGACCATCAAATTTAGGCTCTCACTTGCTGATGTCTACGCCATGTTAGCATTGTATCAACACTTCTATCACCTCTTTAGGCTTTGTTTGGACCTACCTTCGCACTTTTGATTATGTCTCAAGCATACAAACTCTATTTTCTAAAAATGAGATATTGTTGGAAAGTTGGTTATAAGTCTGTCGTAGTGGTATAGTTAGTTTTTAGTTTTGATACTTTTTTATGGCTTTCTCGATTCTCAAATTTAGGGGTAGAGTTTCGTACTTTGGGAGACATATCTTGAGCTTCCAATCTCCAATTTGGGAATTCTTTATATCATTGGAAAAATATTTCCAAGATCTTTTCAATGATGTTAGTTATTTTTTTAGATTATACTCCAGGCACAGTCTATTCATTCTTTTGCATTTCTGCATTTTGGTGGATATCTTGGTTGTTTCAAGCTCAAGGATTGATTTTGTTGCTTTAGATGATTCTTCGTGACTTGTACTATCTTTAGTATTAGTTGTATGTCTTTCTATTCTATTTTAGACATCATTTGTATGAATTTTTGCAAATGCACTGAGATAAAGTGCCATACTACATATGTATTTCATTTCAATAGTTTTGTCTTGTTTTGCCTTCTGATTCAAGCAGTGTCATCTGAAGACACTTGTACAGATTAGGATTCACTATGTCTTGTGCCTTATTATGCATGCACTACTTATGACTAAAGTGCCATGGGGGGTTGATGTTTTGCCTTTTTTTGTCATATTCCTTTGTCCAGTGAGTGTCCCTTCCATGATATTAGCCTCATGATGTGTCTGAGATTGATCACCTCAGTACACACATATTTACTCTTTTATGCATCTTGATTGTGGTTCCTTGACATGTAGTTCTTTTGGCCCACTTTTCTAGTTTCCTATCACCTCACCCTTGTTTGCATTAGGGGGGTTCTTCTATTATTTCTCATGCATCCTTGGTTTGATTGATCATCTGTTCAGGCTTTGGTGTTTCATGCTATCTATATCTTTGAGTCTAGTTATTTTTCTTTGTGTGCCTCCTAATTTGATACAGATTATAGTCTTCTTTACTAGGTCAAGTTTTATTTCAATGGAGGTTCTTCATATCAGAAATTTCTTTTGATAGAGCTTTGTATCTTCTACATGCTTTAGTGGTGTTCTTCATGATAATCTTTTTTTCCTATCTTCTAGGACATTCCCTAGTTTGGATGCTTCTTTAGTCCTTCACTAGTTTCTTTTCAGCATTATTTCCATCTCTTTCTGGAGTAGGTTTTTCCCATGTGGTTTTCTCTATTTCTCCTTTTTTCAGAGATTTGGTTGTGCTAGGCTACCTCATCAGGCTTTTTTTGTCAGGATCCAAATCTACTTTTGGTAGTAATTTCTAGGTTTTTAGCTACTACCTAAGTTTATCTTGAGGGGGAGGTGTTAGAGTAATTAGATATTTTGTAATTAACTCTAGTTTTCTTAAGCTAAACTTTAGGCATCTAATAATTAATTCTTTTATTAATTATTATTATGTAACCTAGGTTAGACCTTTTTCAGGTTTTGAGCTCCTTTATAAGGATGATCTCTCTGTGTAATTTAAAACCAATTCATTTTTATTATAGAAATCTCTTTTTTGCTCATCAAGAATGTCTCATCTATGGATCTAGCAATTTCAACCTCCATAGCCTTTTGCTTCTCTCTTCTGTGATAGGTTTTTTCATGTAGGTGATTTTTGGGAGTTGTGGGGTTGATCTTTCATTAACTTCAAGAATAATATTAAGAGATATTTATAATAGTTAACATATCTTTCTTACATATGGAATAATTATCTTTTATGTATGTATATTTTTCAAGAACTTATAGATATTCAAAGCGAACATAGAAAGAATATATTTTTGAGTGTAAAATATATTCAAAATAAATTATAGTATAATCTTTTCCAAACCCCCAAATTGGGAATTTGAAGCAGTTAAGGAGAAAATACCAAAAGAGGACATTACAGGAATTCTATAGGTTGGACATCAGATCTAGATATGTGGATGATGAGGTTGACAAAGTGGCAAGGTATCTGAATGGATTGAGATCTATAATTTAAGATGGGATAAGTTTTGTGAAATTGGATAGTGTGGAAGAAGCCTATCAATATGCCTTGAAAGGTGAGGAGATCTTGACAAAGAAGCATGAATAAATAAAAATAGGTATAGGTGGTTAATTCTAGAGAGGAACATGTAGATCTTATGGAGAAGGTGATAAATCTAACAATTCTATGCAAGATAAGGGAAAATCTAAGTGGAAGACTAAAGATAAAGGCAAGACTAAGTGGAAAGGTGGTAGTTCTTACCAAGGAGGTACTAGTTCTTACTGACAAAGAGGTAAGTCTTATTCTAGAGGTGGTTTTCATGTTAATTATTTCAAATGTGGCAAAGTGATGTAGCGTAAGGTAGGAAAATCCCCAAAGGAGATTTCCTAGCCCCCATAAAATAACCAAACAGTGGAAACACAAACAACAATGCAAGATCTAATATCAAATCACAATAACTTATTTATAACTAATTACATGCAATGTGTCGAGCTGTAAGGCCTTCCCGGTTACAACGAAATACAAAGCAAGTAATAGTTTTGCAAGATCCCTTAAGATCCAATCCAAACCCTAGCTAGTCCATATCCACACTCTGGTAGAAACCCCCAAGGAAGATCTCAACTTGTGCTCGCAATCCCACCAAGCAATCTCCTTGTTTTCTAAGCTACAACTACTAGCTCTTCTCAAAACTCGCTCCTCTAGCTCCTCCTCTTCTCCAAGATGGATGAATAATGATTAAAGACTTCACCACAACCCCTACTTATACCCATCTAATCCACAAGTCAGACTATGACACAAATTAAATACCCATACATAAATTAAATGCCACAAGTCAACTTGTAACAACAATTAAATGCCCAAAATTGATATATGAGTAAAATCACGATATCTCCTAGCTCTAATTGAATTAGAACTCATGCTTTGAACCATATAGTACTCTAGTTCCTCTTCAATCCTTGAAGTGTGCAACCTCTCATTAATTAAGGATAATTAGTTATATGCTCTACAATAGGCACCCAAAAACCAGAAAAAATGTAGTTCCAGCAACAAGGTAAAACTGCTCAAACTTTAACTCAGTCCATCTAGTCTCGATGCAATCATGAGGAAAGGTCCCAATGTATCTCTAACGCATCCCTATCCATGAAATAATAACTCCACCAAAATCCAAACTCGATCTCCTACATCACAAAGAAGGGTATAGATCCTTTGAGTGTAGATAGTCTGATGAGAACGAACAAGGTAACATAAATGTTGTGATTCAAGGAGACCTTAAGGGTTCACCAACTGGACCTAAGGCTGGAGAAAACCTAATGGTGATAAGAACTTTATCTAATAAGGGAATTGATGAGGAAGTTGTCTTGAGGAGAAGTCTTTTCAAGAATAGATGTAGAATAGCTGGAAAATATTGCAAAGTGATCGTTGACAACAGATGTTCAACAAATTTAGCATCAGAGGAGTTGGTTACAAAGTTAAAATTGTAGAGGTTGAGACACCCTAAACCCTAACATGTTTCATGGATCAAAGATGAGCATAAATTATTGGTAAATGAGTAGTATGTTGTGAAATTCAAGATTGGGAACTATTTTGATGAAGTTATGTGTAATATTATGCCTATGGATTATTGTCATATTCTATTGGGTAGATATTGTCAATATGATACATATGATATTCATGATGGAAGATTGAATGAATATACTCTTTAGGTGAATGGAAGAAAAAAATTATTGTTGCCTTTGATTGAGTCTCATGATGAGGTCAATTGTACTACTATGAGAATTTACATGGTTAATGGGAAATAATTTGAAAAAAAAATGAAAAGGAACCAAAAATATTTTGCTATAATTCCTAGAGGGTTGAGTTGTGATAGTAATTATTAAGTAGAAGAAGTTGGTAAAGGCAAGGTGACCATAAAAACTAGTAGAGGTTGAGTGACGACAAAAACTAGTAGTGTTAGCCAAGAACCAACAGAATTTGAAAGCTTGTTGAATGAGTACAAATAATTTTTCGTAGAGGATATACCTAATGGTTTATCACTAGTAAGAAGTATAAGTCATTGTATGCATCTAATTCTTGGAGCTAGTTTTCCAAATAAAGACCATATAGGTTGACACCTACATAAAATGAAGAACTCAATAGACAAGTGCAAGAGTTATTGTACAAAGGTTTGATCAGAGAAAGCTTGAGTCCACATGTTGTATTAGCAACTAAGAATAATAGAGAATGGAGAATGTGTATTGATTCTAGAGCTATTAATAATATCACAATGAAATATAGGTTTCCTATACCAATGATGGATGATATAATGGATTGTTTGAGTGGAGAAAAATGTTTTACCAAGATTGATTTGAAGAGTGCTATCATCATTTTAGAATCAGAGAAGGTGATGAATGGAATACTACTCTTAAGAAAAAAGATGGTTTGTATGAATGGTTGGTAATGCCTTTTGGTTTTACTAATGCACCTAGTACTTTCATGAGGTTGATGAATGAAGTTCTCAAGAGATTTTTGGGTAAGTTTGTGATTGTTTATTTGGTTGATATTTTGATATTTAGTAAGACTAAGGAAGACCATCTTGAGCATGTTAGGTATTGCAGAGATTGAAAGAGGAGAAGTTGTTGATTAATTTGAATAAGTGTTCTTTTATGCAAGAGGAGATTGTATATTTGGTATTTGTGATTTTGGCTAATAGTTTGAGAATGGATGCTGAGAAGGTTAAAGCAATTTTACAATGGCCTACACCTAAGAATGTGTGTGAGGTAAGATTATTTCATGGTTTGGCTATTTTCTATAGAAATTTTATTAAAAATTTCAGTTCTATTTGTATTACTATGATTGAGACAATGAGAGGAGATAAAAAGGTTTTCAAGTGGACACATGGAGCCGACGAGAGTTTTGACACTTTGAAACAAAAGGTTGTTGAGTTTTGATTAAGTAAAAACAAGTTTTAAAGGACCTGAAACCATTTACAAAGGAGCAAAATTTAAAAAGCTAAAAAACCTAGAAGTACAATGCATCAACACCTAAGAACAAAACTAGCTAAAGCATGTAGCCAAAAAACAACCAGTAGAAAAAGATGGCAAAAAGAAACAAAAAAGATAGCACAAAACCAACTATAGGGTTTTTAGTAAATCTGTTGCCTGGTCTACAAGGATTTCATGTTATTTATAGAGGCCTTCAAATCATCCATTTCTTTGGCTTCGACAACCTCAATATTTTTTAAATTAGCCCTAGTACACTTGCCAGGTCCATGGTCATCTTTCACATCCTTGGAGCCTTGACCTTTCCCCTATTCAATTTTTTTTAGAAGAGTATTAATGTTGTCTACCACAATCTTCAGAATAGAACAATTTTGATCGGCCACTTTATTAACCATCTTCTCCATATTATTCACTCTGTTATTTATACCATCCAACTTTTTCTAGAAATCTGTATTCAGTTGATCCAAAAGCTTTGTTCTTGGCTTCTAGGGGTGGAACATGTTTCATAAGATTCTTGACCCATTTAGCATTAATGATCACCTCATAAAGTATATCAATATGTTTTCCCAGAGTTCTCTCCCCTCTAGTAGTTTTGTTGAGTTGGTCAAACTCTCAAAAGGTTGTTGAGCTACCTATATTAACTTTACCTGATTTCAATAAGGTATTTCAAGTTGAATGTGATGCAAGTGGTAGTGCAATAGGAGTCATGTTGAGTCAAGAAGGTAAACCTATTGCTTTCTTTAGTAAGAAGTTGAATGATGCTAAAAGGAAGTATTATGGGTATGATCTAGAGTTTAATGCTACTAATCAAGCCTTGAAGAAGTGGAGACATTATTTGATTCCTAAGGAGTTTGTGTTGTATAATGATCATAAAGATTTATAGTATTTAGGAATTCAACAAAAGTTGAATCAAAGACATATGAAGTGGGTTGAATACTTTCAAAGTTTCACATTTTTGATCAAGCATAAGAGTGGAGTTACTAATCGAGTTTTTAGATGCATTGAGCAGAAGATGTTCTTTGTTGATCAAGATGAAGGTTGAAGTTCTTGGTTTTGATGAAATGAAAGAATTGTATGACACTGACCCTAATTTTTTTGAGGCATAGAGAGAGTGTAGAGAACTAAATTTATCAAGTCCAATGAGTAATTTTGATGAGTATTTCATTCAAGAAGGTATGTTGTTCAAAGGAATCTAGTTGTGTATACCTAGAAGTTCTATGAGAGTTAATTTGATAAAGAAAAAGCATTGTGGTGGTATGACTAGACATTTTGGAATTGATAAGACATTGAGTTTGCTTAAGGATAGGTACTATTGGCCACAAATGTATAGGGAACTTCAGAAATTTGTAAGGAGTTGTAGAATTTGTCAAGTTGCAAAAGGAGTGAGTTAGAATATTGGATTGTATACACCTATTTCTGTTCCTAAGAAACCTTCGAGTGAAATTAGTATGGATTTTGTTCTTGGACTACCTAAGATAGTAAGAGGGTATGATTCCATATTTGTTGTTGTGGATAGATTTTCTAAGATGGCACATTCGTACCATGTAAGAAGACATTAGATATTGTGCATGTTACTAAGATTTTCTTCAAGGAGATTATTTGACTGCGTAGATTACCAAAAAGTATTATTTCTGACATAGATAGTAAGTTCGTTAGTTATTTTTAGAGGAATTTGTGGAAGAAAATGGATACTGAGTTGAAGTTTAGTTCTACATTACATCCATAGATAGATGGACAAATAGATGTTGTGAATAGAAACTAGGGTAATTTTTTGAGATGTTTAGTTGGAGATAAGCCAAGTAACTTGGATATGGTATTGGTACAAGTTGAGTTTGCATATAATAATTTTGTGAATAGGAGTAAAAGAAAAGCATCTTTTGATATTCTTACTATAATGCAGCCTAGAGGAGTATCAAATTTGAGGGATGTTGTTTGTGAAGAGAAGAGAAGTGTTGAAGGGGAAGAATTTTTTGGTTTTGTGAAGTCTTTGCATGATGAAGTGAAGTTAAAGTTGGAACAAAGTAATTAGAAGTATAAGGAGAATGCTAATAAGTCTAGGAGACATCATGTTTTTAAATTTGCTGATGAGTTGATGGTTCATTCAAAGAGAGGAAGACTTCATGTTAGAACATATAGCAATCTAAAAATGAAGAATTTTGGACCTTGTAAGATCTTGAGGAAGTTTGACAGTGGTAGTTCCTATGAAGTTGAGTTACTATGAAGTTGAGTTACCTAATGACATTGATATATCTCCTATATTCAATGTTGTTGATTTGTATAAGTATCATGAGTCAAATGTTGATGTTCTTGTACCTAACAATTATCCTAAGAAGTATATTGAAGAGCTTGAACATATATTAGATCAAAGAGTTGGCAAAAGCACAAGAGAAAAATAGTACTATGAATATTTGGTGAAGTGGAAGAATAGACCAATTAAAGATGCCACATGGATTTCCCAATTTGAGTTGGATTCAGCTTAGGTTGTGACATCTCACTGATTCAGGAGAATCATTTATTTCAACCTTAGTTCTCTGATGCAATAGCATCCTAGGTTGCCTTGCAATCCTGCTCACTTTTGTTCATTATACCAGTTACTGTCGAGTTTCAATTACTATCAAGTTCCAATTACTATCGAGTTCCAGTTACTCTAACTTCCAGTTGCTTTCCAGTTGTCCTATATTGGTTTAGCTATCTAGTGTTGGTCAAGTGTTCCTTCATGTGCCAGGTGAACTTGATATTTATCGATGCTTGGTTCCTTCTTTGACCCATTTTCTCTATGATTTTTTCTTAATTTGAGTTGACTTATGTATTTAATTTGGATCATGAATTTAATGATAGGATCTTGTCTTCGTATGTGTGCAGACCATTTTAAGGTTGGCCTTTCTATTATATAAGGATCTAGAATCTTTTGTAAGCCATTTTGGTAACTAAGTAGGGGTATTTAGTTTAGCTTAGGGAGGACTTAGAGAGTTCAGAGTGGATATTTCTAGAAACATGAATTTGAAGTTGGATCATGTATCTGGAAGTTATATCTGTACTTGGTTGTAACCCAAAAGGCCTTATAATTGGGCATGTATGTTGATAAGTTGATGAATTAATAAAAGTGTTGTTGTTTCTTCTCTCCTTGGTGCTATTATCTGTGTTGTTTTCTTCCATTGTGTTACTCGACAAGGTGATTGGATAGTTAGGTGTGCCTCTGGCCCTAGCTATTCAAATCCCTCCTTGCATCAAGATTATAGAAAGTTTTTCTATGTCTATGAAGGTGAACCTAGTGCCTTACCTAAACCAAAGAAGGTGGATGTCAAGCATCAGTAGGTAGGCAATGTCAAGGTTCTACAAAAGATCTCTATTGATCATCGATAGAATATTGAGCATCAGGCTATAGGAGTCGAGTGTTAGACATAAACTGCCACCCAACAAATAGTAGAAATTGATTTACAACCAAAGACAATAAAAGATATTAAACAAGCATAATCTAGTGAACAAAAGCAAGAGGAACTAGAATCTGAACCTATATTGGAAAATTATGTAAGGACACATCATGCACTAGAACAAATTATTGGAGATAAAGATTCAGGAGTCATGACAAGAAGAAGATTGAAGAATGACACATGTTTATTATGTGAGTTTGAGCCTAAATCTATCAAAGATGCTTTAGAGAATGAAGATTGGATCAAGGCAATGAATGAAGAAATTGAGAAATTTGAAAATGGTATCGAGACCAAAACACAAAAATGTGATTGAAACTGAGTGGGTGTTTAGAGACAAGTTGAATGAGAAAGGTGAAGTCACAAGGAACAAGGCAAGAATAGTTTGTAAGGGATATGCACAAGAGGAAGGGGTTGAATATGGTGAAACTTTTTCCCTAGTTGCAAGGTTAGAAGGAGTGAGAAATTTTCTTGCATGTGCTACTTACAAAGAATTCAAAGTGTACCAAATGGATGTAAAATTTATATTTTTGAATGGAATTCTGGAGGAAGAAGTCTACATTGAAAAACCTCAATGATTTGTTGATCCAAACAAAATAAATATGGTATGTAAGTTACAAAAAACTTTATATGGTTTGAAGAAAGCCCCTAGAGAATGGTATAAAAGGTTACACAATTACTTCATGAAGATTGGTTTTGTAAAAAATAATGACAATAGAAATTTGCATCTAAAAAGTCAAGCTAAGAATAACATATTGCTAGTTGAAATCTTTGTTGGTGACATCATATTTGGAGGAAAGGATTCATTAAGAAAGTCATTTGATGATAAAATGAAAAAGGAATACTTAAGAAAGAAAAAGAAATCTTGAAGATTTTTGGTATGGAAGACTTAAGACTAGTTGGAACACCAATAGTTACTAGATACAAATTATCAAAGAATGATGCTCCTACTGAGGTGAATCAAACATTGTAAAGCTCTATTAATGGGAAACTACAATATGTTGTACATAGGAAACCTGATAGTGTATTAGGTGTAGGAATCTTTGCCAAATTCTCAACTAATCCTGGAGAAAATCATATGATGGTAGTAAAGAGAATATTGAGACACCTAAAAGGAACAAATACTATGGCTTATGGTACAAAAAAGTGACAAATTTAAACTAAAAGTGTACATAGATGTTGATTGGGAAGGAAATGTTGATGATAGAAAAAGCACAAGTGGAGGATCTTTCTTCTTGTGTAGAAGATTAAATTTATGGACAAGAAAGAAGCAGAATTGTATTTCACAATCTACAATAGAGGTTGAATATATTGCTACAACAATGAATTTTTCAAACATTGTATGGATCAAGCAATTGTTGAAAGGCATTAAGGAAGAGATTGATGAACCTATCGTGATTTATTGTGATAACACATTTTATAAACATATCAAAGAACCTTGTGATGCTTACAAAGACTGGGCATATTGAGGTTTGTTGGAATTATAGATGGAGTAACTGAGAGGGGGGGTGAATCAGTTACCACAAAAACCAAATCCACATATCCCTTAGATGTCTTAAAACTTAATTATTTTTGTCACTCGGTAGCCACATAGAAAAATGTTATAACTCGATAGATTAACTTATTACTAATTTTTAAGCATTCACAATTATTAACATGCATGCAAAGATAAATAACATGAACACAAGAGACACCAGATTTAATGTGGAAACCCAATATGGGAAAAACCACCAACTAACTAGCTACCAATTTTCACTCTTCTGAAGTGAGCCCTATTAGGAGCCAACCCTATTAAAGGTTACAAAACACACTGTTAGGTGTGACCTGGTTAGAGGATTTAATCACCTTGCTAGGAGTGGCCTTGATAAAGGACTTTAGAACAATTCAATAGAATTGTCCACCTTGTTAGAGGATTTACAAAATGGCTATTAGACCAACTCTATTAAGAGATTTAGGAATTACTACTACAATGGTGAGAAATTAACAATAAGTAACCTGAATGAGATTTAACTAAACTTTGTTGATACAGATCTCTGCTATGCTTCAATAGATCCTTACTAATCGAATACAACTCTACTTCTCCTCAAGGATATCTGATCCTTCTTCAAAATTTTCTTACACTTCCTCTTCACATAATCAACTCATTTGCATGCTCGTTCATTCCAATTAGAATCCACAACATGACCTTTTATTTATACATTACAAATTGTCAAGTCGACTAATTTACAAGTTAGATTTACCAATAAAGCATACATCAGTTGGCTACAAATATTACATTAAACAAATAAACTTTATTTCCCAAAACAATGAAATCCTTCATTGGTCGACCTTGCTCAATAAAAACTGCTCTAGAAAATGATTTCTAGTCCTAACCAAGTGAAGCTCAATAAACACTGCAAACTCTACAAAATCCTTTGGAGACTAAGTGAACTTGGTAAGAACTAACTTTCCTTTGCTGACCTTGCTAGCTCGGTAGAAACTGATTTCTACCACAAAAGCCTTCAATGCCCAAGTGAGCTCGATAGAAACTATCTTCACAGTGTAGCCTCCAAAAATGCTTAGTAGACTCTATCATTCACTTTGCTAATCTTCTGAGCTCGATAGACTCTATCTTTTGCCTTGCTGACCAACTGAGCTCAGTAGACTCTGTCTGATGACTTGATATGACATTTGTGTAACATCAAAGACAACACACAATTGAACAATTGTATTCAACAATCTCCATCTTTGGCATTGATGGCAACACAACATGTTATAGCAGAATAAAATTTGAAAACAAGTCTTTTTCTGACAGAATGTTTCTCCCTCTTACAATTCATTCCACAAACTCCTCAACTACAGTAATCTCCCTCTGTGAAGGAATTACATAGCTTCTTTACAAACATCAAAATTTTCACAAACAAATTCAAATTTCAAAAAGATATGACAGTATACTCTCCCTCTTTGACAACACATGCCAAAGACAACACAAACCAAATGAATAGCAATGTACCTTATGTATTGATTCATATGCAATATTTCAATGATTATTCTACATCAACTGAAAGATCTTCAACTTGATACCTATTGATGCATCGCTAAAACTTCATTTTAATGAGCTTCAGATAGGGGAATGATCCCTAACTTACCTCTTAGATACAAAAATGCATCCTTAGGTAAAGGCTTTGTGAATATGTCAGCAATTTATTCCTTTGTATGGACATATTCCAATCTAATCTCCTTATCCTGTACCAATTCTTTAAAAAAGTGATACTTTATTGCAATGCACTTGGTTTTTGAATGCATCACTAGATTTTTGGATATGTTAATTGCACTTGTATTGTCACAAAACATAACAATAGGCTCTTTGATTTCTTCCTTCATACCTTCTAATAACTAATTGAACCAAACAATATTAGAACAATTTACTGCTGTTGCAACATACTTTGCTTCTACTATGGATTGGGATGTACAATTTTGCTTTTTGATTGTCCAAGAAACCAACCTCTTTCCAAGAAAGAAAGCTCCTCCACTTGTAATTTTTTTTTCACCAACATTTTCTGCCTAGTCTGCATCACTAAACACTTTCAAATCTAGATTACCTCCAAATTTGTACCATAATCCATAATCTTTAGTGCCTTTCAAATATCTCATGATTCTTTTGATTGTTATCATGTGATTTTCTCTTGGTTTTGCTAAAAATCTTGCTACAATACCAACTGTAAGGGCAATATCTGGCCTTGTATGCACTGCATACTATAACTTTCCAAACATAGATCTATACAATGTATGATCTACCTCCTTTGATTCATCATCCTTAGTAAGTTTCAATCCAGTACACATAGGAGTCCCAACTGGTTTGCAGTCTTCCATACCAAAATTTGTCAATATCTCCTTGATGTATTTAGATTGAGTGATGTAGATGTCATTCTAACTCTCCTAAATTTGAAGACCAATAAAGAATTTGATCTCACTAAACATTGACATTTCAAATTTCTTGTTCATTTGCTCTGAAAATTCTTTGCAAAGATCATCATTTCCTGTGAACAAAGTATCATCCACAAATATTTCTACCAAAATAATTTTATTATCTGGTCCTTCCTTGATATACAAGCTATTGTTATCATTAGTTCTTTGAAAACCAATCTGAATAAGATAGTTATGCAATCTTTCATACCATGCTCTAGGGGCTTGTTTCAGACCATACAATGCTTTGTGTAATTTGCAGACCATGTCCTTCTTGTTTGGATCAACAAAACCTTCAAGTTTCTGAATGTACACCTCCTCATGCAGTATACCATTGAAAAATGTTGACTTGACATCCATCTGATAAACCTTAAATCCTTTGTATGCAGCATATGCAAGTAGGGTCCTGTTGGGCGTTCATTTTGCATGAGGTCAATGGCAGGAATCCATAGTGTAATTCCTCTCTTGAAAAGCAAATATTTTTAAGGATCCATTCCAAGGTTCAGTGTTTGTCTTGCGACATACCAAAATCCGCTCAGTAGAAGATAAATGTAAGTGTTCACGAGGAGGCCTTTGTTGGTTCTAAAAACTCTTTTATCTTGGAATCGAAGTAAAATCTATTCACTATCTCAAAATATTACACCAAAAGAACAATATTTTTCTATTTTTTCAATGAATGCAGCTCTAACAATGCAGCTACTATCAGGTCCTATTCTAACAGGGGGTTAGCAAAGAAAATAATGAAACTGAAAGCAAATAACATGAAATCAAATAAATTGAAATTGAAATTCCTAAACAAACATAAGCTACAGAACATAATACGTTGCGAGTTAAACCTTCGAAGAAATTGGTTGGAAACCAATCAAAATAGGAGTAGTGCTTCCTAGAATCCACTGATGAAATCATCGATGAGAATCTTTAACAAATCAAATGATATTTCACTCTTCATCAAATCATAAGGCCATGGAAAGTGCACTCATGCAAGACAAAAAGCTATGTAGACACAAATCGGATTGTCTCTTCTCAAGCTCGTTACATCAAAAAAATTCATATATTTGTAACAAACACCAAAACTAAAAGATCGCACATCCAGAAAAAATGCAATAAACCTTTGGCTCAATCATAATCTCATGAATAAAATCCACAAAACAATGACACATTCAGGCAAGAATAACTATACTCTAAATGCTAGCACCAAAAGCATAATTTTATTACATAATAAAGGCGGCCCTTCTTACATTTTACAATATGGTATTTATAAGAAATTGTCTCCTTAATTTGTGTTGAGTGAGATATTTCTTGAGCTCAAAAATGCGAAGTTGCAGAGCCATGGACCTGCGTACCTGTTTAGCTGTGAACCTGCGTACCTGCAGACTTGTGGAGCTCGGAAGCTCAATTCGCCAAAAAATAAAAGTTCTCAATTTTGAAAATGATTTCTGGATTTTTCTCAAATGGGGTTTTAGATCATTTTTTGTATACATTCTTTGCCCTTTTTTGATGATTTACACCCTCTTTATAGCCAATCACTTTCATAAACTTGCACTCCTACTTCTTCAATCTAAAATCCCAAGGCACTTGCATTGAATCTCGTCATTAATAGATGCATAAGATTAGGAGCCTATTTCGCTTCATGTGTCCAACCTCTATATCTTCGACCTTTGTCTTCTCTCCAACAGCCCTATCCTTCCCGATGAGAAACCAAGTGATCCAAATGATCAAATGTTTGAAACTTTTTCATATTTTTTTGAAAAATTTTCTAGGTGTTTTTTAATGGCCTTTTCGGAGGTCTTCTGCTCAAAGTTTCAAGTTGAAACTTTCATCAGTCCCTAAAACTGGGCAACTAAAGGCTCACTATTTTAGGGACTAAAATTAGATCTTCAATTCTTCTTTCCAACAGTGTAAGTGGTTCTGAATTTCGATGCTCGAGTCAAAAGTTATGACCCCAGCAAGTTAAGGATACTTTTTTTACCTACGAAAAGAAGCAAACATTAGTCTGGATAGTTAAAAATGCCTAACTAAGACAAAAGCCTCTGAAAGACAAATTTTGAACCTTTTTTTTTTTTTTTTGGGCGCATGCACTAAGGGGGCACATGCGGTGCCTTTCATGAGGGGCGCAACGTAGCGCGCCTCCATGGGGGGTGCGTACAGCGTTACCATGGAGGGCACGCGTGTGGTGCACCTCCATTAGGGGAGCGCACAGTGTGTGGCACGTCCATGGAGGGTGCACGCACGGTGCCTCCATGAGGGGCGCACGTAGGTCACACCAACTCCATGGAGGGCGTGCGCACGGCACGCCTCCATGAGAGGTGCGCCTCCATATGCGACGCAAAAAAATTTATTTTTTTATTTTTAAATTTTTCATTAATGTTTTTTTTTTTGTAATTTTTCAAATTTTGACTCTAAAATTCTAACTCTAACAAAACTTTCCTCTCCCGACTCTCAAACTGTGAGTCTGGGAGTCGAAAAAAGCAGGGGGTCCCCATTCCTAGTGAAGAATGGGGCATGTGTTGTGGACACCACAACAGGTCCTGACACCTTCCAATCTTGCAATAGGAGCAAAAGTCTCTCCATAGTCTATTCCTTCTTTTTCAGAGTATCATTTGCATACCAATCTAGTTTTGTTCCTTGACACCTTACCATCTTCATTTAGCTTATTTCTGAATACCCACTTAGTTCCAATCACATTTTTTGCTTTAGGCCTAGGTACAAGAGTCCATGGTTTATTTTTCTCTATCTACTCTATCTCTTCATTCATAGCCTCAATCCAACTTTCATTTTCTAATGCATCTTTGACACTTCTAGGTTCAAAATCAGCAAGTAAACAAGTACCTTTCAACTTACTTCTTGTCATAGTTCCTTCAAATTTGTCTCTAATGATCTAATCTGGTGCATGATGTCTCCTGATATACTTAGCTAATACAGGTTCTTTGCCTTTTGAACACTTTGCATTCTCATCCTCTTGCACTTCAACTTCAAGTTTTGGCTATTATGTCTGTTTCTCGAGTCCTTCAGACTTAGTATGCATTGGCTCAGTAGCATCAGGATGTGACTTGGATTCCTGTAGCTTGGTTTGAATTTCCTACATCTTGGTTACTAAAGAGTTGGGAGTAGAAGATTCCTAATTGACAGGTGTATCTGGCACTGTATCAAGTTCAATGAAAACAAATCTCCTATAGTCTTCTGGTTCTCTTTTGCTTTCTTCTTCAGTTCTTTCTGCAAACTCATCAAGTTTCACATGTGCATTTTCTATAACTTTTTGAGTAGACAAATTCAAACATCTATATGCTTTACTCTTGCAAGAATATCTCAAAAATATTCCTTCATCACCCTTCACATCAAATTTACCATTTCTAGATTCTTTTAAAATGTAACATTTGCTTCCAAATACTTTTAGGTAACTTACATTGGGTTTATAGCCATACCATAACTCATAGGAGGTTTTGAATGAGTCCTTCTTCAGCTATACTCAGTTCAAGGTATGAACTGCAATGTTGATAGCTTCCTTCCATTATTTGATAGCAATGCTCTTTTCAATCATTAGGGTTCTTGCATAGTCCATGATAGATATGTTCCTTCTTTCAGCTATTTCATTTTTCTTGGGAGTTCTAGGGGCTAATACTTGTCTTTTGATTCCCCTTTCAATACAAAATTTATTGAATTCATGGGAGATGAATTCACCATCTCTATCTGATCTCAAACATTTCAATCTTTTGCCTGTTTCCTTCTCAACTCTAGCCAAATATTGTTTAAACTTCTCAAATGCTTTTGATTTCTCTCTCAGGTACATGACAGTCATCATTCTTGAATAATCATCAACAAAAAGAATGAAGAAATTTTCACTAGTATAGCTTTCAATTCCAATAGGTCCACACAAATCAGTATGCATAATTTCTAAAACTTCTTCAAACTAATAGTTCTTACATTTAAAGCTATTTTTCCCATCTTACCAATTTGACAATTCTTACATAGACCAACCTTAGGTTTCTTTATGTTAGGAATGCCTCTTACTTTCCTCAATTTACTTATTTTCACCAGGTTATCAAAGTTCACATGACACAACCTCTTATGCCATAACCAACCTTCTTCAACTTGAGCAATAAAGCATGAACATTCACCAAGTTCAAGATAAAATAAGTTACCTTTTGTTTGAGTGCCTAATCCAATCAACTTTCCTTTGTCATCCAGTAGTCTTATTTTTCCATGCATGAATTCCACTTTGAATCCATTATTAAGTAGTTGTGCCACACTCAATAGATCGTGTTTTAGTCCTTCTACCCAATATGCATTATCTCATACAAGCTCTTTGGTTAGTGAGATTCTTCCTCTTCCTTTTATGCAACAATGTTCATTATTACCAAACCTCACACTGCCACCATAATAGTCTTCAAAATGTGCAAACTTAGTTTTATCACCAGTCATATGATGAGAGCAACCACTATCTATGATCCATGTATCATTTTTGCTCACATGAGAAATAATTGCCATTTCCTCATCATTATCAAACTCATCTTTCACAACAATGTAAACAATTTCATCTTCTTCTTCATCATCAGAATCATTAGAATCCTTAGCAAGGAAACATGTTTTCTTACCTTTTTCCTTGAATGATTTGAAGTCTTTCTTGCCATTGCACTTGTGACCTTTCTTCTCATCCTTGTTCTTCTTATTTGGGCACCTAGTAGCAATATGTCCAACTTCTTCACAAGAAAAACAGATTAGAGGAACCTTACCTTTGTATTTCCCTTTGCCTCTTGAATATTTCCTTGCTAGAAGAGCTTCAACTACCTCAAGATCACTATTAGAACTCTGTTCTAATTTTTCTTCACTTTTTGACTAAGAATCCTTTATCTTCTTGCCTTTCTGCTTGAGTGAAAGCTTGGCTTCAAATGTTGATTCAATGTTCTTGGTAGCTAGAACATAGTTTTCATAGTTATCTAACTCAAATGCAGTCAATCTTCCAACTATGGCCTCTAAATTTAACTTATGATTTGCTTCACATCTTCTTTCTTGAATTGCAGAAACTTTGATTGCATAAATGGGAAGTAATGTTTTGAGAACTTTACTTATAACTATTTCCTCTTTGATATCCCCTCCAAAAGCTTTGATTGCACTAACACTTTCTTTGACTCTTTCAACATATTTTGCAATGTTTTCATCCTCTCTCATCCTCATATGATCAAATTGTCCTCTTAGACTTTTTGCTTTGGCTCTTCTTACATTATCGTCTCCTCCATAGATATCTTTCAGCTTGTTCCACATTTCAAAGGTAGTTTTGCAATCCTTGACATCATCAAATTCTTCATAGCTTAGGGCAGATGCAATGTCTATCATCATGGTGTTATGAATCTTCTTCTTAGCAATGTCATTGGCAAATAATGTGCTAGTAGGAGTTACATACGCTTCATCTAGATATTCAGTCCTGTATCTCCAATGGAAGCTAGATAGAGTCTCATGAGAGCTTGCCATGCTGAAAAGTTGTCCCTGTTAAGCTTTGGAATTCCCCTCTTGTAAGACATCCTGATCTTTAGCTTAGATCCTTGAAATCCTTCCTGCAAGCACCAAAAGCTCTAATACCAATTGTTGGAATTATAGATGGAGTAACTGAAAGGGGGGGTGAATCAATTACCACAAAAATTAAATCCACACATCCCTTAGATGTCTTAAAACTTAATTACTGTTGTCACTCGGTAGCCACATAGAAAAATGTTGTAACTTAGTAGATTAACTTGTTACTAATCTTTAAGCATTCACAATTATTAACATGCATGCAAAGGTAAATAACATGAACAAAAGAGACACCAGATTTAAGGTGGAAACCCAATATGGGAAAAACCACTTTCACTCTTCTGAAGTGAGCCCTATTAGGAGCCAACCCTGTTAAAGGTTACAAAACACACTATTAGGTGTGACCTGGTTAGAAGATTTAATCACCCTGCTAGGAGTGGCCTTGCTAGAGAACTTTAAAACAATTCAATAGAACTGTCCACCTTGTTAGAGGACTTACAAAATGGTTGTTAGACCAACTCTATTAAGAGATTTAGGAATTACTACTACAATGGTGAGAAAGAAACAAGAAGTGACCTGAATGAGATGCAACTGAACTTTGTTGATACAGATCTCTGCTCTACGTCAATAGATCCTTACTGATCGAATACAACTCTACTTCTCCTCAAGGATATCTAATCCTTCTTCAAAATTTTCTTACACTTCCTCTTCACATAATCAACTCATTTGCATGCTAATTCATTCCAATTAGAAACCACAACTTGACCTTTTATTTATACATTACAAATTGTCAAGTCGGTTGATTTATAAATTACATTTACTAATAAACCATACATCAGTCGGCTACAAATATTATATTAAACAAATAAACTTTATTTCCCAAAACAATAAAATCCTTCATTGTCTGAACTTTCTTGATAAATACTACTCTAGAAAATAATTTCTAGTGTTAACCAAGTGAAGCTCGGTAAACACTGCAAACTCTACAAAATCTTTTGGAGACCGAGTGAACTTGGTAAGAACTAACTTTCCTTCACTGACCTTGCTATCTCGGTACCTTGCTAGCTAGGTAGAAACTAATTTCTACCATAGAAGCCTTCAGCCCCCAAGTGAGCTTAGTAGAAACTGTCTTCACAGTGTAGCCTCTAGAAATGCTCGGTAGACTATCTCATTCACTTTGCTAATCTTCTAAGCTTGGTAGACTCTATGTTTTGCCTTGCTAACCAACTGAGCTCAATAGACTCTTTTTGATGACTTGATATGAAATTTGTGTAACATCAAAGAAAACACACAATTGAACAATTGTATCCAACAGAGGTCAAGTATCATTACTTGAGAGAGACAGTAGGAGAGAAGGAAGTGAGATAATAACATGTGAACACAAAGGAGAAGTTAGTGAACATATTCACTAAGGCACTACCTAAGGATGCTTTTGAGTATCTAAGAGGAAAGTTATGGGCCATCCCCCTACCTATAGAAAACTAAGTAGTGATGCTACATTGCACCAATTATTATGCTTAGAATATCTAGTAGATTAATGTAGGAGGTCACACTTTAGGAGCTGCCTAAAGTTGTGAAAGTAAAATGGAAGACATTGAAATATGAGAAGAAGAAGCTACAAGGAGTTTATGAAGAGATGATATTGATGTATCTATCAGAGTAGTGACATAAAGATGATGTGGTATGTTATGTCTTTGGGTTTTTTGTCAAAGAGGGAGAGATTGGTATTATTAAGTTACCATACAAGTTTCCAAAAACAAAGAGTGAGAAGTGTACAAGTGAGTTCCCATACAAGGATGGATATAAAGAGGGGGAGTATTACTGAGAAGATATATTAGATTATAGAGAATTATTTTTTTCAAAGAGGTTGACATATGTTGCTATAGAAAAATAGTATGTACTAAGTTGATAAAGGGAGCATCTTGAGATTGATTGAATGAAAATCAAAATGAAACTCAAGAGAGAGAGAGAGAGAGAGAGAGAGAGAGAGAGAGAGAGAGAGAGAGAGAGAGAGAGAGAGAGAGAGAGAGAGAGAGAGAGGATAGTACAGTGTTGAATCTTTTTTGACTGCATGGTAACTAGTATAGTATTTGAAGTATATGTGTCGGTGTTTCCATCAAATTTTAAAGAGGGAGATTGTTGGAAATTACAATTGGAGCAATTGTTATGTTATCATTGATGTTAAACCTATTGGTAAGATAGAGTGTCAAACCTGTTGGTCTAAATTTTTGCATGATAAAATTCCTTTGTCTAGGTATAAAAATTTAGATTGTATCCATTAATGGTGAATAGGGTTTATGGTCTTTGGTCATCCAGATTTGTTAACATTTGAAAAAATTCATTAAAACCCTTTGTCTCATTCCTTTTGTAATTTTTGGGCGCGAAACCCTTTTTAAAATTGGGTGAATATTCTATTTTCTTTTGAAATTTTTCCACACCCTCAAGTAACCTTTCCTCTTAGGTTCCTCACCATCTGATTTGAATAGATCTACCATTGTTGCAACCTCGCTATGAAGAGTTGAGCACTTTTTATACATAGTGAGGTAGTGAGTGCCAAAAAGTTTATAAAACGAGACCATAAAATGAAGGCATGGTGGTTGGGGATTTATTTTCTGGCCAACTTTTCAGTCACTTGCACCTTGTAAGTATCATCAGAGCAGGAAGAGAGACCCAGTAGAAGTAGCCAGAAGTCGGCACTGGAATAAAGGTCTTTTCGATGCCTCGCTACCTCACTATCAGAAAAACTAAGCATCTTGCCGTTAGCAAAGTAGCGAGGTGCCATGAAATCAAAGACACAGTGGCCTCTAAGTTTCTTGGTAACCATAGTTTGTCCAGGTGGCATGATGAGTAATAACTGCTATTGTCAGAAGTAGTTAATAGGGGCAATGATGATTTGATGGGTTTTTATTCTTCTGACACTAAGTTTTATTAAAGTCACTAGAGCTCACTACCTCGCTATCAAAAAAATTTTACATCTTGCCATTAGCAAAGTAGCAAGGCACCATGAAAAGACAAGCCAGTGGGACCTCAAGCAATGTGGAAGGGTGACTAGGATTAAAAGTAAGGTCTTGTTGGGTGCCAGCAGTGCAGATTTTCCTATATCACCAGTGCCCCGGGACCCACGCCCCATTCATAAAGCATATAAGGTATTATGATCATCAGATCAAACTAGAACCAATAGTCCTTGGTATCTCACTATGGAAAGTTGCAATTTGTTTACTCTATGTGACATAGTGAGTCTGGGACCCACCACTCTTCAGGGTACTTTATGTAGTTTCTCTACCTTTGATTTGGTCTTAGATCAACAGTCATCGCTATCTTGCCATGAAGAGTTGCTCGGAGGATATGTATAGTGAGGTAGTGAATGAGGGCCCACCACTGTTCTTCTAAGTAGTGCAGTAATATATCATCTACAAGATCAAGATCAAATCAATGGCTATCACTGCTTCATTATGACAAGGTGCTCGTGCTTTATGTATAGCAAAGTAGCAACCTATTGACACGTGTCCTCAGTCACCAGTGGGTCCAGACAAAAGTGCCATCAAGGAAGGAGTTGTATACGTGGGCAATTTTCATTGGATTGACTGGCCAACTTGTCAAGTGGAACGCCAAGTTGTCTTTCTCTATATCCCATGATTGTAGGATTTTTAAAGATCGACAGCATAGATTTAAACACAAAAGATGGTGCCACTTTGTGTATTAATTAGACATGAAAGCTTCACATGTGAGGGAAAATAGAGTATAATATAGAAGGTTTTATCAATTTCACCTTACGCGAACAAAGATTTCGAGCCTTTCCTGAGCAGAAGCAATTATTGAAGAAGATTGTGCTAAAGTTTGGCAAGATTGTGGAGCAGTTTGTTTGCAAAAAAATTGTAGGAATACAGAGGAAAATGAGGATAGAATTCAAGTAAGTAATCCTACTATAATTTATGTAAGTATTTCAGTTTTGTAAAGCATAATCAAAGATGCCTCTGAAGAAGGAGTTTTCAGGTCAAGCAAATTAGTTGGATAGAAATGTACATGATGATTTGCTTGAGTTGCTTCCTGAGTCTACTGTAGAGATAGTGCAAGTTAAAAAGTTGACCTCATCAAACCCTAGGTTGAGGATAGCAGATGGATTGTATGATAAGGGTAATTGGGTCCAAGATGCTCAAACCTCGCAAACTGGTTTAAATTTGTTCAAGAAATGGTTTGCAGAAAGGAAACTGTTTGCACCACATGCCAATATATGGAATTTTGACCTAGGAAAGCTAGTTCTTCTTAGTGTGTTTATGGATTATGATCTCCTTGAGGTCATGGTGAAGAGTTATGATCAAGCCACTAGGGTAGTGAGAAGAGTAGATGGTGAAATCCTAATCACCATTAGTCCAGAAAAGATTAGGGAAGTTTTTCATTTGGGACCTCTCACTAGGTATCATGTGCCCATTGATTTGATAGATTTAGAAAAATAATATATGTCTAAGAAGGACATAGTTAGACAAGGTGCACTAAAGGCCCACATTGGTAGAATTGGAACCCTACCAGCAATAACATCATCCTCTAAAGAACCTTTCAAGAAAACATGCTTCAATGCCAGGGTAGTAGAGATATACAAGACCCTGTGCTGAGTTTTTGGAGAGGGTGAAGAAGACTTTATCCCTGTGAGTTTCATGTATATGATCACTCAAATCTCCTCTTTTGGTGTGGAAATAATTTTTGATTTTGCTTCTTACCTAGCTGATGAGATTCACAGTGGATTGGTTGGAATTGCTAAGGGCAAGGTGGAGAAGGTTTAGGGCCAATACTCCCTGTTGATGCACATGTTTCTATTTAAGGGGGCTACATACTTTGGTAAAGAAATGGTTTTGAATAGAGAACAAGAGGGGGAAGCACTGCCAGGTTAATTGTGGAGTGTAGATATGACTGAGGAAGCAGAAAATGCTAGTTTTGTTAGATTTGACAGGTACTTCGCCTCCAAACTAAGGTGCCTCATATTAAGAGACAATCCTAGGATCCCTAAGGCACTAATGCACCTTGTTAGGCCTATGGATAAATCCCATAATTTGAAGGTTTCACATAATTAGGGAGATATCATCCCATATTCAGTTTCAATAGTTATCAGAATTTATGGATTCAAGGAAACACCTCATGTGTACTACCTTACTAGGTGCCCTTAAAGGTAGGAGTAGCTAAGTTCTTGTGGTAGTTGGGAGGATTAGAAGAATCTTTTTTGCACAAAAGGGGAATAGGATCAATTTTTCCCACTTGCATAGTAGCCCACTAGTTTGTGATAACCAAGGAAGGATGGGTTTCCCTTTACAAATTTTTGGATCAGTATAAGATGGTAGTATCTCACCCTCATTTTTGTGATGCAGATGGTTTCTTTCATTTGGCTATTAGGCATAGGATCAAACTTCATCCAGTTGAGCATGAATTTTATTTCCCTAAAGATGTAATAAGGAATGAGTACTCTTTGCAGGAGCAAGAAACAAAGAAAGAAAAATGGAGAGTATATTCTAAAGTTTTGAGTTTCATTAATTTTTTTGAAAAAGATTACAACCCTCTAAGTAATGTTTTAGCTACTGCAAATAGAATTAATAAGCTTATGAATACATTCCCTAAAATAATGGAGGTGATTAATGAGAAAAAGCAATATTTCATTGATTCATTTCTAGATAAGGCTAGAGAAATAATGAGGAGATTGGGCTTCACTCCTAATATAGGGGCAAGCCCACTAGTTGTTCAAAGGAGGTTAGGATATACTGTCATTCAGGGTTAAAGGCCCATTGTGGATAAAGGAAAATAAATAGTTGAATCTACTAGTGTTGTTTTTGAAGAAAGGTCTCCTGAACCTTCTCCTAAGAGGAGAAAGATAATAAGGGAAGAGGAACCACATGATGAGAGTTACTCACCTTCCCAAACCCCCATGATAATTGAGGAGGAGTAGCTCACTGATGAGAAAATTGAACAAATTGGATCACAAGAGGGAGTTTTTGTTACCCAAGCAAAGATCGATGAAGGGAACCCCCAGGAGCCTCCTGTGCCAAGTTTTGACTTGATTGTATCAGATTTCAGGGGAAGAAAATTGGATCCTATTTTGGAACAAGCAAGTCAGCAATTTTTATCTGATGACAGTTTTATAAAGTCTAGGGCTTTCCACCAATTTGCTTGGAGGGCAAACATGAGCAATTTTAAGGAAAGATGTAAGAATATGAAAATAGAGCATCCAAAAATGGATGAAGCCTCCATTCAAAATCAAATAAAGGAACAAATTATTGAAGAGTTCCAAAATATAACCCCTGAAGAAGGGAGATAGATGGTAAAGGTTGCAAATATTTTATTATTACCCAATTGGGACATTGCTGACGCCTTGATTTTCAATTCTGTGTCAAATAATTTGGGATTGCAAGATCCAAATAAAAAAGAGTTCTTAGGAACTGCATTCAGTAATGACCAAGATGCTCTTTTCATGTGGTCATTAAGAAGAGGATCCAGGGTTGCTCCATTACAGCCTGATGATTCAGGACTAACAGGGAGTATCATTGTGAGGAGAGTTACTGATACCTCACATGTACAAGTAGCCCACATGAATGTAGATTACTCTTAATTTTCCTTGGCTACTATAGAGATGGAGGAAAAAGAAATGACTGAGTTGCAAAGAAAGTATGAGGTGGTTGTGGATGCCTACAATAAAGAAGTAAAGTGGAGAATTGAGCTTGAGAACAAGCTAATGGGGAGGTCCACAAGACCAAGAATAACATACCCTCGCCCTCTAGTTGAACCCTTCAAATCCAACCCCCTTATAGAAATACCAAATACACCCCAAAGGCCAGAATATTATACTGCTAAGGACTTTTAAGAAGAAAAGAATAAACCATGGGCTTTGCATGTGGAGTTAAATGTGAAATATGAAGAAAAATTAAGAAAAGCTCTTACATATTTGGGGGATAAAATTAAGTGGCCACTATTTTATGATCAGTTGGCTAGGGTGATCAGTATTTGGGATAAAATGAAAGCAAGTGATGAGGTTTTAAAACCCATTGTGAATAAGTGGGTAAGGAGGAAGGAGATGACATTTTTATGTTATTCTGTTATAAAAACCTCTTGTGATCAAATTGAGAAAACTTTTCATATTGTTTTTGATCTTGTTGATTTTGACAATAAAAGGATTCATTTACAGAGAATAATAGTAGGCTACTTGAACAAGTACAAGAGCCAAAAATTCAATTTGTTTCCTCATGCCCTAGATAAAAGAAATAATTTGAAAAGCAAAGATGAATGGGCAAAGGAACTTGATGATATTTTTTCTTTAAGGATGAATAGAATTATAAATGAAACAGGGCATGCATGGTGGGCCACAACAATTGAAGAAATAGTAAAAGCCCAAATATTCTTTGATTCTTTGAAACAAATTTTTTTTACTATTGATAATGAGGCTGAGTATGTGCTTAAGAGGAAAAGTGATATTTTGCAATTCAATTGGCCAGATGACACACTGTTTGACAAGTGGATGGAAGAAATAGCTCCTAATGAATAGTTTGAGGAAGTAGAAACTAGCAGTAATGAGGTGTAGGGTGATGAGATCCAAATCATTAACACTATCACTACACAAGGCCAATAGGGAGAAGAAGACAAGAATGATCAGTCACTTTCAGTTGTAGACCCAGGCCCACAAGACACTGATACAACCAATGAAGAAGGAAAAGTAGAAGTTACTCCCACTATACAAGATAAAGATGGTGAAAACCCATAGGTGGAGACTAACTTGCAATCATCAAAACAAACTTCATCATTGGCTAGCTTGGCAGTTGCATACAAAGAGGGATCAAAATAGCAACCAAATCAACAACAATAGAGAATGTGATAGAAGCAGACCCACCAAAAGGAATGTTTGATCTAGACATCTTCTGTTAACCACATTTTTGTCATTTTATGATAGGTGTATGTAATTATCTCTTGTAAAGGACACCTATCATTTTCTCTTAGCCTAAAGCTTGTTGCATCTCACACTATATAAGTGAGATTCCAGGGCTAGAGAATGGTCTGATTTCTAATGCTCTAGGTGGTATACTTAGTTTATTTTCAGTCCAATGTTAGAGAAATTTTTATGATGTATCATCTCTGTTAGTTCCTAAGAATGCATTAATATAGAATGATCTCTATGTTTCTTCCTAAGGTCATTCTGAGTTACTGCAAATGTATACGATTTTCAAAGAAAATGAATACAAATTATGAGTTGTCCCCATATCAGTTCTTTCTAAATTTTGTCTCCTTTTAGTTACTTAGTTATCTTAATATTGTATGAGTAAAGGCTTGTGCAATTGAATGCAATCCAGTTAGGTTGTATATCTATTCACCACTGCTATTAGTTCAATGGATTAAGTAAAAGCTTTGATGAATTTGATAAGGTTGCTACAGTAGTAGGAAGGATTTTTTGAATGATGAATTCTAATAAGAATTGCTAATAATATTTGTTGTAAGGAAAAAAATTAGATCTATGGATTTGTAGTAGACTCTGAACCCTAATGGATTAGGCATTGGTCAAATTGATTTAGCTAGAAGAGAAATATGTCGTAAATAGTTTTCGAATGTAGAATCATAATCAATTTTACTTTTATTTCTTGAAGATTTTCAAAGTTGGCTGGTACTTGTTTGTATGGAATGTTTTAGCTTCAGTTAGCCACTATTTTTGAGAACACGTGCAAATCTATAGAAGAATTTTGACCAAATCTGTATATGGGATGTGTTTATCAAATTGTCAAGAACTATGCATGTATGTGAGGATTTAAGATGAGAATCAAAATGAAACTAAAATAATTCTCATACAATGTTTCCCAGTCTTGAATCATCCCTGGGTATACCCACCCTGGTTTTGCAGAGCCTAAAGAGTAGAAAACCACCCTTGGTTTTGTTGAAGTTGGGTCCAAATGGTTTGCACATATAATTGTTAATAGGAATTGGCTAATCCTTAGATTGTGTGAGTGATATCATTTTGGTATTAAGCATTTTGTTGATTTAATAGTTTTAAAACACCAACAAAACCTATTAGAGAGACATTTACTAACAGCATAGAGTGTCATATCATTTGGTTGATGAAGAGAATTTGCAAAGAAGAGATCATGAGATGACCTAGTGAAAGGTTGAGTTAAAATGTGTTAAGTATAATAGAAATATAGTGGGCACTTGATAAGTTAGTCCTTGATAAGATAATGTGTTGTTCAATCAATACATGAAGTATAGAATACAATTGGATGAAGATAAGAGTTAAAAAAAATTAAAGGATAATATTGACTAAGTATTTGAGTATCATTATTGTGTGGTCAATAAAGGAGTTGAAGGAAAAGATTAAGGAAGTTAAGTAGAAGACAATTGAAACAGTTCAAGTAGAGTGATAGTTATTACTGAGAAAATATAGTTGTCAATGAGCATAGTATTGTCTGAGTGAGCATGTTGATGTCCAGTGAGACAGTATAGTGATTATTGAGCTACATAGTAATGACTGAGTTGAAGAACATAGTGATTCTCGAGTGACAATGAAAGTTAAAGTTTGAGAAAGATTTGATTTTGAGGCTGACATAGTTATAATTTTGAATTAGTCAAAGCACATAGAAGATAAGGATTAATGACTTGACATATTGAATGTGTGAGGGGAGTTTTTTATGTGATCAATGGAAAGGATTTAATCATAATTTTCTAGAAGAAGAAGGAGAACAAAAAAGATGGAAGAATTTGATGAATCTAACCTAAACCTAAGATTGACGATGATGTTTAAGTGGAAAAAGATCAAAAGTACCTATTTAAGGAGGCATAAGGAATGAGTTGTAAGGTTTTTTTTTTGTTCATTGGTGATCTTAAGGAGAATTTATGAAGAGGTGAATAATAGAGGTGAAGTTTGAATATTTTGTGAAGTGTGATTGCTTGAGGAAGTGCCAAGCATATCAATGATGGAGATATGAATGAAAGCTAGTCAATGAACCAACAAATAAGTGAATGGAGATTTGAATTTTCAAAGTGAGTTGTACTTTATAGATCAAACCTATTGTTACTTTCTAACCATTGTATCAGTCCAAAATCCTTAAGTCAAGATTGACCTAATAGTCATTTTGTAAGTCCTTTAATCAATGTGACATTCTAATGGAATGCTATAAAGTCCTCTAATAAGGCCACTCCTAACAGGGCAATTAAATACTTTAACATGATCACATTTAATAGTATGTTGTATAACATTTAACAAGGTTGGCTCTTAACTGAGCTCACTTTAGAAGTGTAAGAAATTGGTAGCATATTACTTGGGTTTTTCCCAAATTGGGTTTCTACATTAAATCCCAATGTCAAAAGTGTTAGTTTAAGTGTGGATGTTATTTTTTGCATGCTATATTTTAGAATAGTTTATTTACTGGCAGTTATCACATATAGAGATAGAGAGTTAAGATATTACATGAAATGTTAAATTGTTGATGATATACTATAGAGATCAAGTGGATATCTAGGTTTTATTAAGTTGTTTGAAGTGTTTAGAATCTCAATATGTACATTTGGACATGAGGATAACTAATACACGCCCCCCCCCAAGTTATTCTAAATCATTATAGCAACATATGCTCAGTGAATAAAACCAAACACATACTCAAATCCACCAGAGACCCAACACCTTCCCTCATAGGTGCTAGCATGTCAGAAAACACATCATTTCTTTTCATCTCAGTATTTCCAATAACCTCTTCCTCTAAAAGTATAACATTTTCAGCAACATTCCCATCCATTGGAACTTCCTTTGAAAATTTACTCGAGAACCCTCCCTCATTTGTATTTGTATTCATAATACCTTCTATTGAAGGGTACTCCCCTAATTAACACTAATCACATACAACATAATAGACAAAATAATAATAAATTGCAAGAACATGAAATTGGCTTCTTATTATCTCCACAAAAATAGAATTACAATATTCATAAATATGACATGCAAAGTCAAATGGACATTTTTCTTTGCAATAAATTTCAATCTCGAGAATATACATCCTATAGACCTATCTTAGACAACCCTACAAGCCTTCCTTAAATAGGCAAATTTTAACCACCCAAGAAGGTTCTATAAATTTAACTCTAAATATTGAAGCCAATTAACCCTAAGATAATATTACTTATATTTTGTTATAGTAGAGTAGACTAAAACATATTTTAGAACTTCAAAAAGTTTTTGAGGAAAAAAAAAATTGTCCATTTCAAGTGGTGCAACTTTTGGAGACCATAATTCATTGTCAATTGCTCCATTTGGCTAAATTATGACCCCATTTCAAAAATGCCTCAAGCTTCTTTATAGTACCCAATCTAGTACAAAATTCAATGAATCAAGGTTTAACCCATTTTTAGAGACTTTAAAGCCTTCAAAGTTGAGTTCAAAGTTTTTATCCCTCTTTCTAATACCATTTTTTTTTTAATCTTCAAAAATAGACTTGATATTGTAATGAAGCTTTACTGGCTGACTGATATATCCAATGTGAAACTATATGAAAGAATCAAAAATTTTGAGTGAAATTGACCAACTTACTAAAAATAGTAAACTTCTAGAAATAGTAACTCTACACTAAGATAACACTTATTGAAAAAGACAAACCAAAAATATTTTTTGGGTGATGCAAGATTGTCCTTACACCTAGGATGCTCTTGTATCAAACACTTGGGGTAATTTGAGATGTGACCTTGCCACATCTCTTGTGTTTAGAGGAAAACAAGGACAAATAACCTCCTCCCTTTTCAGTTGCAACGAATCTTCAACATGTCATCCTTTCTAATTGACCAAACATTCTTCATATGTCTTGTTTCTTATGTTTTTGCCAACACCACTATCCAAAATATATTCAAACTCCTTTGTAACTAAATTAGTTGTTGGAATACTCCACTATGACTTTATGACCTCATCTTAAATTTCTCCTTCATGTTACTCTATCAGGTCTAAAATGTTAAGTAATAGTGAAATATTTAGTTCACTAGACAATTCTACTTCATAGGCATTGTTATTAATTATGCTTCTTCAATTTCATGCATGGTCCAAACCTTTTCATCTCTAACTTACTATATGTTCCCACTAGGAATCTCTTCTTTCTCAAATGAACCATGACTTCATCTTCAATATGAAATTTCTTATGCATCATTTTCTCATATTTCTCAGACTTGTATAATATATTTATTTTAGTAATGTGCTTCATCATATTCTCATGTAAATTCTTCATGTTTTTTACAAAGTCCTCAACTTCAACACTATTTGTCTCCCCTTTGTCCAACTTCCATAATTTAAAAACATTTTTGGGATCAAATCACATCCCTTCGACTTATCTTTAACTAAATATCTCAATAGGTTCTCCTAAATCCTATTGACCACTTACTTATATCCATTAGTTTATGGATGATGTACTAAGATGAATTTCAAATATGTTTTTAACTTCTTCTACAATGTTCTCCAAAAAATACCAATAAACTTGGTGTCTTGATATAAACCTATGCCCTTTGGTAGAACATGTAGCCTTAACACTTATATAAAAAATAACTTTTCTACATAAATGACATCATTAGTCTTCTTATAGTGAATGAAATGTGTCATACTTAAAAACCTATCAACCACTACAAAAATTCTGTACTAATATCCTCCCAAGATTCTCTAGTACATGTGACGATGCATATAACCCTATATTCTCCTTTTGTTATTTGACATACTTTGCAATGCTCAATTTTCTTAAGATCTTGTTGTAATTATGGCTAGTAATAATTCTCACTTACAAGAGAAATAGTTTTATCTTGGCCAAAAAATTTAGCCAACCTCCACTGTACTTCTCCTTGATCAGATCTATATTCATATAAATCCATGGAAGATACAATTGGTAACCTATGATTAACATACTATCTTAGATGATGAAATCCAACCACCTAGTTATGTCCAGAGTAAAAAATTCTACACAAGATTTCCAAGTTTCACCAAAATTTGGATCCTTCGAATACAAACTCTTGAGTTCCTTGAACCCAAAAACCTCAATTTGCATCTTTGTCAAAAAAAAATTGTTTAATCTATTAGGAATAAAGAGACATAAATAACAATTATAAGAAAATATAATCAATATTAAAAAGGAATAAAGCACACGTATGTGAACATAAGACACAGATTTAATGTGGTTCACCCAATCTCTAGGCTATGTCCACCAAACAACAAGTTCAATATTATTATCCAGTGATTTAAACCTGATTAAAATTTGCAATCCCTTGCAACTCAATACTACTACAAGAAGCTACTAAATCATCATACATCACAAAAATCCCTAACCCTAATTCATGTTATAGAAGACTTATGGTGGTTATAAAATTAGGGCTAAAATATGTTGTCTAATATAAAAATAACTTTCAATACCTTTTATAATAGTAAAGTCATTTTTCACCTTAGGGGCACTACCCATTTACCCCACCCTATATCACAGAGCATGCCTGAGGCTCTGCCCTAGGACCCCTCTTTGGGCATTGCCCATTGACCCTGTAAGGGGCACTAGCCCTTGACTCCTATTATGAGAGCACTACCCCCAAACCCCCATAGAAGAAATCTAAGGAGAAATTGCAATGGAGAAAGTGAGAAAAATTGACCTCTAATTTGATTGGGATCCACATAACAACAAACTTTGCAAAAAATCAACCCATTTTAAATGCTTATGATTCAATTTACTTTACTATTCAAATATTGAAAAGCTTGATGATTAGTAAATAAACCAAAATCCTTAGAAAAATATAATGTCTCCACTTCTTTAATGCATAAACTATATCATAAAACTCTTGATCATAAAATATTTTATTTTGTCATTATTTAACTTTGTATCGAATAAGTAAAAAGTTTGCCTTCTTTGCTCAAAATAACTCCAATGACACTACCACTAGCATCACAATCTACTTGAAACACCTTATTAAAATCTAGAACTAATGAAATAGGTTGTCTTATAACTTTCTAGATTAATAATTCAAAAATCTTGGATGTTCTTGTAGTCCACTTAAACTCTTTCTTATCTCCTTTTATTATTTCAGTCAAGGGTCAAACATTTTGTAAAAGCTAGCTACACCATGGAAATATCTTAACTCACTAACACTCCTTAAAGTAGGCCATTTAAGGATAGACTTCACCTTCTCTTGGTCCATTTTAGGACCTAAAACTACAAATTCTAGATACACTAACTCCTTAATAAAAAACTTTCACTTATTCAGATTAATCAATAATTCTCTTCCCTTAACATCATGAAGACCCTATGAATATGGATTATATGCTCTTCGAATGTCTTATTGAAGATCAAAATAACATCCAGTTAAATAATGACAAACCTACCCATTAATTTTTTTTAATACCTCATTCATGAGCCATGTGAATATGCTTAGTACATTGGTTAACCCAAAAGGAATGACAAACCACTCATACAAGCCCTCCTTTGTCTTGAAGGCTATCTTCCATCTATCTTCTTGTTTGATCTAGATTTGGTGATATTCACTCTTCAAATCTATCTTTGTGAAATATATAAATCCACACAAATAATCCATAATATCATCCATCATTGGAAAGGAAAATTTGTACTTGATAGTGATCATGTTGATAGATCGATAATTTGTGTACATCCTCCATTCTCCATTTTTATTAAGTTTTGATACTATTGGTACAATACATGGACTTAGCTTTGTCAAATCAAACTATTTTGTAACAACTTCTACACTTTTCTATTTAACTCTTCATTTTTTGTTGGTATTATTGTATGATTAGATAATTGAGAGGGGGCAAGGGTGAATTAGTTGTGTCTAGTTATCTTGCAGTCCCTTCAAACATTTCAACACCATCAAAGCATCATAAACATTAACAACAATAAATTTAATAGATCCAATCACTCAGTAGAAACATCCAACTTAAATATTGATTCATATATCCACTTCTTTCCATAGTGTTATCAAACTATTCCTTGCATTACCGACTATCAATGAATTTATAGTTAAATTTGCTAGTGATAGTTGAGTTATTATCGAGTTGAAGTCTACTATTAAAACATGTAAATCAACTTGCAACACAAATAACATTCAGACAATTTAACACAAAGATTTTAATGTGGAAATCCTATTTAAGGAAAAACCACCTGGGACTGATAATCCAAAAATTTACCTCTTCTGAGGTAATCTCTATTAAGAGACTACCTTGTTAAAGGTTACATACACTTTATTAAAGTAACCCTGTTAGAGGATTTCACCAAAAGATCATCTAGACCTTATCACTCCTTGACCTTGACTAAAAAGAGTGGTCTTATTTAAAGGACTTAAAAATACCACTAATTGATGTTACCATATAGGATTTCATAGACTTATTAGGTCCACTTGGTACTTCCAAGATTTTCTACTAAAATGGTTAAACAGTAATAATATAAAGTGATGTATTAAGAATAACAACTACCTTTGTTTGTTCAAATTTCACCAACTTATTAGGTCCACTTGCTACCTCCAAGATTTTCTACCATAATGGTCAAACAATAATAGTATAAAGTGATGTATTAAGAATAGCAACTACCTTTTTGTGTTAAAGGTTACATATACTTTATTAAAGTGACCTTGTTAGAAGATTTCACCAAAAGATCATCTAGACCTTATCACTTCATATCCTTGACTAAAAAGAGTGGCCTTATTTAAAGGACTTACAAACACCACTAATTGATGTTATCATATAGGATTTCACAAACTTTTTAGGTCCACTTAGTACTTCCAAGATTTTCTACAAAAATGGTTAAACAATAATAGTATAAAGTGATGTATTAAGAATAGAAACTACCTTTGCTTATTTAGATCTTTGTTCTTGCTCCTTCTCTATAATTTTCTCACTCAGTCAATTATGTCTTCAACAAACTCTTCTTCTTTTCTTATCCTTTCTCTACTACATTCACTTGGCTCAACACTTTCCTCCCTCTTCCTTCATCAAATTCAATAGTTCGCACTCACTACAACTTTAACTTTTCTACTTAATCATGTTCTAACCAAAAACATGAGATCAACAACATAATAAAATCATAAGCCTAAACTATCTTGTTCTCCTCAAATATATTTCTCGATGCTTCCAAATCCTTCCATCTTTTGTTTCTTAATCAAAATCATCAATCTTAGGTTTACAATTGAATTCCTTTATACAATTAATTTAGACACATAGAAAATATAACCTTACATAGAACTTTGTGTCTATTCTTATCCTTCTCCAATTTCCTTCATCAAATCCTTCTTGAATTTTGTCCATTGTTGATCTTGCAACAAACTTTAACTCTCACATTATACATTCTCAATCTTTCCAAATTTGCATCAAAATTCAACCTTAGGTTCCAATTTTCCAAACCTATTCATCCAAGTGTTACTCAGTATGCATTATATTTACTTGGGCAACATATAACTCAGTTAAGGACAAGGATAGGGATAGAGCCAAGGGGAAGAGGATGTGATGACTTGAATTACTTTTAGCAGCTTGGATCGGGAAGCCTAGAAGAGTCAGGAGCAGATTGTTGAGGAGACTCACAAAGCCTATGAAGCAGCTTAGACAATGCAGGAGTTTGAGCGAAAGACAGAAGAGTGATCATGTTTTATTTATTCCTATCTTTTGTTGTTACTTTACTATTGTTTTTTGTTTAGTTTCCTTTTTCTTGTTCTAGCTTTTTCGATGTAAGATGAACTAGCCTTTTCTTTGGCCTTTATGTTTGGTTGGGTTTTCATGCTTATTATTAGCCATATGACTTATCTTTGTTTGGCTAGGCATTTATGTTTATTATCAGCCTTGGTTATTGTTTTAACAGTTAGGTTTCAGGATCCCTATAAAACCTATTTTTCTTATAAAAAACATATAACTCAATTAATACTAACTCGTTTGGACAATACTATGTTCTTCTTTCTTCTTTGTAATCTCTTAGGCAATATTGTAGTTAGTCAGTGAATATAGTCTCCCTTCATTAATCTTGTGACTCGGTTAAGTTTGTGATCTCCAATACTTCTCAATAAAAAGTGATTGTAAAAAAATCAAACCAATATTACATAATCATTGTCCATATTGTTCAAGTACCCATTGAATACCTTACATATCAACTCTATCTTCATCACACTTTCTTCAAATCCTCTTCATCAATATAATGATATGGTACTTTTTTTAAGTTAGGATAATGTCTAGCCAACTAAGACTTTGACATCAATGATAATATAACAAGTGATATGACTCTTTTGCATACATTCATAGCATCATCACCTAACAATCTCCCACTATCAATTATTATATCAATTGGGGATAACAATCTCCCCCTTTGGCATTGATGTAAACACATAAATAAGATTTTATATTACAAAACATTACATAAGATAATCAAATGTATGCATTGTCAACAATACAACTTTTTAATTCTAGTTGTTCAAACTTGTACTTGGTCTATATCTTCATTAGTAGGAAAATTTGCAACATTTTCAACATTACTCGCCCTTTGATTACAATCTCTTGGTTCAAGTTTAATCTTCTATCATCTTCATCTCTATAGGATTCCCTATTTTGATTATCTTTTATCTCTTTTTTGGCTTCTTCATTGTGTTCTCTCCTTTTCTTTGACATAATTCTCTCCCACTTTGGTAGTAATGCCAAAGTTCATTATAAATTTCATCATGAAATTTATAAAACCTTGTAGTTACCCTTGTACCTTGCATGTACAGATTACATCAATTTCATCATAGTTAACTCAATAACTTTATAAACACTTCTAAAGTGTGAACACTTCTACATCAACTCCAAAAGATATTTCGATTCATCCATAAATCGATGTAGCATGTAGCTTCACCTAGTGAATTTTTCATAGGGGCAGGACCCCCATTTTATCTCTTAGATACTCAAAAGCATCTAAATAGGGTGTAAATAGGTCCTATCCTCAACCCTAACTTCCAATAGGAATGATCCAAATTGATTAAGCACAAGAAAGTGATCAATGCACAAATGTATCATGTAATGAAGAATAGGGAGAAAGGAGGTCCTATGGTCTTCCTATTTGAGAAGTATATGCTTGAATCTTGCTATAGATAAAATACAAATACTAACCTTGAAGTAGAATAATCTCGAAAATGTTGATTTCTGGTGTATGTGTATAGTTTCAGGGATCTCTAAAACCTATTCTAGACTGGAAATGTCGAGACAAAGAAAACCAAGAAAAATTTTGTCCTTTTGAAGGGAGGTTGACCTTGACCTTGATAGCAGGGCACAATCTTAACCTAGGGCACAATTGTACCCCAAAAAGTTGACCTTGACTTGCACTATTCCAACAAAATTTATGTTGGCAGATCTTGTAAGTTCAATGAAAATGGTATCTAAATCTACTCTTTAATCTTTTGTTCCACACCTGTATCTACAGGAAAAAGTCATTTTTTTGTTCGGGTGAGGGCTTTGCCTTGGTCAAACAAACCCTAGTTTGGAATTAACCTTAATAGTGGAATTGAAATAAGGAATGCTAGCAAGTAGTAGAAGTAAATCTAATAATGAAGCTATGATATTCAATAGATATGCAATTGTATTTGAAATGTAAACAAGTATGTTGATATGAAAGCTTGAACATAACATTAACCAATGTAAATCAAAACCTCCATGATTGTATTCTTAGAATCTACCTTGATAGAAAAATGAATAGATCTTGGAGATGAAAAAAGGATCTTGAAGGAAGATCACACCACCATAATGGATAGATCTAGGGTTTAAATGATGAATCTTGAATGCTTGTACCAAATCCCTTCAAAGGCTTGAATGCTTCAATCCTTGATCTTCAATGGAAAAATTGAATGCTTGAATGATAGAATTCTTGATAATATCTCCTTGTGAAAAGTAGGTAGTTGCTCATAAATTGTGGATGCACTTATGGATTATGGATAGCTTGTAGATGTCCAAAATGAGGGAAGAAGGCTTCATTATATAGAGATCTAGGGCACAAACTCCTAGATAAGGCTGACATGGGAGCATTAAATCCCAATTAACTTTAACCCATAGAAATGGACCAAATTTAAATGTAATATAAGAGTGTACTATTCTGAAACCTAAAACAGCCAACCTAGAAGCGAGAAAATGAAATTTTCCAAAGCCCAATAACTCGAAACCTTTGGAAATTGGACATAGGGTCAAGGATGAGGTTGACCCTACCCTAGGTCAGGGTTGAGTTCATCCTTGACCTAAGTTAGGATCAAGGTTGACCTTGACCTAAAAGGTCATCCTTGACCCAAAAAGTTAAAGTCCTTAGTTTCACAAAGAAAGTTGTCAGAAATAGGTTGAAAACATAGAGTGAGAGAGAGAGAGAGAGAGAGAGAGAGAGAGAGAGAGAGAGAGAGAGAGAGAATAGGAGGAAAACTACCATATCCATGCAAAAACCCATTCAAGGCACTTGACATGACCCCAAACCACTTAATCGAAGGGCTAAACACTCTTAACATGGAAGTGCTTCCATTTTAAGATGATACATTTAGCTCCCACTTTAGCAAGAGTGTGAACTCAATGAAAACTCTTGGTAAAGGAGAAAAAAGAAGAGATCCAAGTGGACTCATAACAAGATAAAATAACACTTATCTAAGAACACAAGCCCCCGGGCTAAGGATTCTAACTCAACATACATGCACGAGGGTGTGAAACAACATATAAAGAAAAAGGCTTAGTACTAAATAAACCCAAATCAATTAGCACAAGAAAATCTTGCTAAGAAATATTTCTCATACTAATATCATATTTGGAAATTTATCATAAAAACATAAATGGTTACATAAGAAAGAAAAGAGTAACACTATAAATAGCATAGCTTCATGATCCAGTCCTACTAGCATGAATGCGGAAAGAAAGAAAAAGAAGAAGTGATTACCTTGCCCAGTAAGATGACCACCTTACCATGAATCACCAAGGGAGAGGGAAAGCCCAAAAGGTAGCCAAACCTAATAGTTCACCCAAAAACTATACTTGCAATCGTAATGCATCTTCTGACAACTTCTAGAATACCCATAGATCCACCTTCTTGTATCACTATGAATATGAAATGTGTATCTTCTCGAGATCTAGAAACTTATTTGTGTTAACTTCGAAATATTTAGCATATTGAAAAATTGAAATATGTGCATCTCTTCAGAATTTAGCAACTTATGTGCATTACCTTCAGAGGATTTAGCAATGCGGGTCTCTTCAAGATTTATCAAGTTATGTGTGTTACCTTCAAAGGATTTAACATAAACATAAATTTGAAAAATGTGTGTCTCTTCAAGATTTAGTAGCTTATGTGTGTTACCTCCCAATATTTAGCATATAAATAAAAAACTATAATACAAGGGAGACCCTATATATTCCCCCCTCCTTATTGTGGATGTCTACTAGACATGATAAGGAAGAGAAAGAGGATACCCATTTCACAAGGCAAGGAGATATCCTATTTAACAACAATGTATACCATATTCTTAATGAGTTATACTAACCCCTACATCCAAGAGCATAGATAATCATGAAAAGGATATTTCACTTATGGAAAAAGGATCCTCAAAGAAAGAGATCTTATCAACAAGACCCTCACCATAGAGGAGTACTTTCAGATAAAATATCATCTTTCAAAGATACACCAAATGGGAACAAAGATTCAATCACCAAACCTCCTATAAAGAAAAGGAAAAGGAATCTTTGGATTGAGGAAAACAACTCTAACATCAAAGCAAGGGTGAGATTTTATAAACAACATAATTTGCAACATAGAGAAGAGATGATGATCTAGGGCAAAAACCTCTTATATAACAAGATTATCCATAGTCAAAAATCTATCAATAGGAAGAAATAATATTACAATATAAATAAGTACCACTAAGCTAAGGAAAGAAATTCCCTAGACAAATAGAAAGAATAAAGAACCTTGCCCCCCAGGGAGGAAGACAAGGGACACCTTTGTAAAACAAATGTCTTAGAAAAGATATCTTGAATAAAGCATAATAGAAAATAAGAAAAAATAATACCAATTAAGCCAAATAAAAGGCCTAATGGATACTAGGAGGCTGGATGGAAATACACCTCCTTGCCCCCCAGTCCAAAGACAAGAGGAGAAGAAATCTATATTATATCAAAAGGAGGGTAATCCCCTATATCAAAATTATGAAGGAATTCTAAAACTACATGAGAGTCAAATATAATTCCTAAAGTAGCTCATTCACGAACATACAAATTGAAATGTCTACAATGAGCAAGTAAGTGTGTATTATGATAATGAAAAGGGAATGTTTACTTGAATAAGGCATCCTTCAATATAGGTTTAAAGATTTCTTTTTTGGAATTCATTAAATCAATATACACATGTTTAGCCACCTCTTGACGAATACTAGGGTTATCTAAATTAGGTGTAGGGAGAAGTTTACGAAGATGAGGACAATGATTGACATCTTCTTCCTTAACTTGAGATTTTGAACAACCAACACAATGCAAATCTAGTTTAGAGGGTATATGAATGGGATACTTGATACCATGCTCATTAACTCCAAGCCCTAAACCTTTATAATCTTGTTTAGTTATCGTGCTATATCCTATAATGTACATATCATGTAAATCTTCTACAAGAGGTGATTGTTTATCATGCTCATTGTTTATCATACTCATAAGTAAAGGTTGTATAAAGTGGAATAATAGGTTTTGAAGAATTATATTTACCCTTTTCTTTAATATCATAATGAATCAGAGTGGAAGGTAAATCAAAGAAATCTTGCACATCTGTATCCTGAACTACCTACTGAATGTCATCATAAGTATCGAAAAAATGAGGATTAACAGGTGGAGAATTAGGCATCGAATTAGGAATAATAAAATTTGGATTAGGAAGATTAGGAGATGGTGTATAACCTACCAAATCCTTCACATAATCCAAAAGAATAATAGGTCCACCACATGAATCTTTAAGGAAAGTTTTGAATGTAGGAAGACTAGTATTAGTTAAATTCACAAAAGCAAAAGAGGGAATAAAATGAAAGATTGTGAACATAATAAAATGAATGATACTCTCATAAACCTCATAATTATGGTAAAGAGATGCTAAAAGAATAGTAATAAGAAACATAACCACACACCAAAGCATCTCCATCATCTTCATAGAAAATGAAATGCAATAAATATGTTAGGATTTTAGTGAAATGCAAGATATATATATATATTGAATTTTTGAATTTTAAAATGCAAGGGCATAAATTAAATCTAATATTAATGCAAGAAAAGACCTAACAAATATGAAATGAAATATAACACTGCAAAACTTAATAGGGCATCTAATTCCACAAAAGAAAAGAGGGTAAGTGTGTCGGGTTGACCAAAATGAATAGGGTGAAGATAAGTCCTATCCTCAACCTTAATTTCCAATAGGAATTATCCAAATTGATTAAGCATAAGAAAGTGATCAATGCATAAATCAATCATGTAATGGAGAATAGGGAGAAAGGAGGTCATATGGTCTTCCCATTTGAGAAGTATATGCTTAAATCTTGATATAGATAAAAGATAAATACTAACCTTGAAGTAGAATAATCTAGAAAATATTGATTCCTAGTGTCTTTGTATAGTTTTAGGGATCTCTACAACTTAATCTGAACTCAAAATGTTGAGACAGAGAAAACCCAAAAAAAATTGTCCTTTTCAAGGGAGGTTGACCTTCACCCTGATAATGGGGCACAATCTTACCTTGGGGCACAATTGTACCCCAAAGAGTCAACCTTGACCTGCACTGCTCTAACAAAATTTCTATTGGCAGATCCTGCAATTTTGATGAAAAGGGTATCCAAATCTACTCTTTAATTTGTTGTTTCACACCTGTATCTACAAGAAAAAGGGGTTTTGTTTTTTTGATGAGGGGTTTGCCTTGGTCAAACCCCAGTTTGGAATCAACCTTAATAATGGAATTTGAAACAAGGAATATGCTAGCAAGTAGTAGAATTAAATCTAACAATGAAGCTATGGTATTCAATAGATATGCAATTGTATTTGAAATGTAAACAAGTATGTTGATATGAAAGCTTGAACATAACATTAACCAATGTAAATAAAAACCTCCATGATTGTATGCTTAGAATCCACCTTGGTAGAAGAATGAATAGATCTTGAAGATGAACAAAGGATCTTGAAGGAAGATCACACCACCATAATGGACAGATCTAGGGTTTGAATAATGAATATTGAATGCTTGAACCAAATCCCTTTAACAACTTGAATGCTTCAATCCTTGATCTTCAATGGAAAACTTGAATGATAGAATGCTTGATAGCAATTCCTTATGAAAAGTAGGTAGTTCCTCATAAATCATAGATGCGTGTATGGATTATGGATAGCCTGTACATGTCTAAAATGAGGGAAGAAGACTTCCTTATATAGAGATCTAGGGCACAAACTCTTAGAGAAGGTCGACATGGAAGCATTAAATATCAATTAACCTTAACCCCTAGAAATGGACCTAGATTAAATGTAATTTAAGAGTACTATTCCAAAACCCAAAACAGCCAACCAAGAAGTGGGAAAATGAAACTTTCCAAAGCCTGAAACCTCTAGAAATTGAAAATTGGACCTAGGGTCAAGGACGAGGTTGACCCTTCCCTAAGTCAGGGTCAAGATCATCCTTGACCTAGGTCAAGGTCAAGGTTTACCTTGACCTAAAAGGTCATCCTTGATCTAGAAAGTCAAAGTCCTCAATTTTAGAGAGAAAGTTGTCATAAATAGGGTAAAAACAAAGAAAGAAGCAAAATAGGGGAAACTACCATATCCATGCAAAAATCCATTCAAGGCACTTGAAATGACCCCAAACCACTTACTCGGATGGTTAAACACTCTTAACATGGAAGTGCTTCAATTTTAAGATGATACAACATCCTTAAGTGATGGCTTGGTAAATATATCAGTAGTTTGATTGTTAGACTTTACATACTCAAGCTTTAGTTGTTTTTCTTGTACGTGCTCCCTCAAGTAATGATACTTGATTGATATGTGTTTTATCTTTGCATGCATCACTGGGTTTTTGAAATATTTATAGTACTTGTGTTATCACAATAAATAGTGACATGTTTAGTTACTTCTTCTTGCATTCCTTCCAATATTTGCTTGATCCATACAATATTTAAACAATTGATTGCAACAACAACATACTCAGATTTAATAGTAGATTGTAAAATACTACTTTGTTTCTTTCTTATCCATGTAATCAACATTTCTCCTAAAAAGAAAGCTTTCTATCATTAAAATTTCTAGCCCAATCAACATTAGTGTAGACTTTAAGACTAAAGTCATTCTCTTATTTGTACCATAGGTCATAATCTTAAGTTCCCTTGAAAAATATGAATATCCTTTTCACAATAGTCATATGTGTTTCCCTTAGATTGGATATAAACCTTGCAACAATTCCAACAGCTAGGGAAATATTGAGTCTACTTTGTATAACATAGTGTAGCTTTCCAATCATAGATCTATTTTTTTTTATAATTTAACTCCAATCACCATAAGCATATCGACTAGTTTAGACTTATTCATCCTAAAAAATTTCAATATTTCCTTCACATACTTGGATTGAGTGACATAAATACCTTTTGGTGTTTGACAGACTTATAATCCAATGAAATTTTTTATCTCTCCAAACATTGGCATTTCAAATTTAGTACTCATTTAATCAACAAATGACTTACTCAATATATCATTACCTCCAAATATTATATCATCAAAAAATATTTCAATACTCAACACCATATCTTATGATTCATTCTTCAAATAAAAATTACTATTTTCACTTGTTCTAGAAAATCCAACCTTAATCAAACAAGAATATAACCTTTCACACCATTCTTTCAGGGCTTGCTTTAGTCCATACAATACTTTGTTCAATGCAAACTATGTCCTTCTTTCCAGGTTCAACAAATCCTTGAGGTTGTTCAATGTAGACTTCCTCTTCAAGTATTCCATTTAGAAATGTAGATTTTTCATCCATTTGATATACCTTGAATTTATTGTATGTAGCATAAGCCAATAGAGTTCTTACACCTTCCAATATTGAAACATGTGCAAAAGTCTCACCATAGTCAATTCCTTCTTCTTGTGCATAACCTTTGCAAATCAATCTAGCCTTGTTTCTTACCACATCTCTATTCTCATTAAACTTATTTCTAAAAAACTACTTTGTTCCAATCACATTCTTGTCAGCAGATCTTGGTACAAGTGTCTAGATATTTTTCTTCTTAATTTGATCAATCTCTTCATTCATAGCACTAATCCAACATTCATCATCTAATGTAGCTTTAACTGATCTAGGCTGAAAATCAACTATTAAACATGTACCTTCTCTTATTTTTCTTCTTGTTTGTACTCTAGCACTTCTATCTCCAATTATTTGTTCAGGTGAATGGTTCTTTCTCACATATTTGGCCAATACATGTTTAGTTTTTTTAATATCAACATTTTCTTCACTCGAATTAGGGTCAACTTCCTACTTTGGTTGTACTATCTAGTACTTGAGTATAACTATCTGAGACTCGATAGTCACTATCTATTGCTCGATATGCATGTGTTGTAACTCGGGTAGAGTATATGTTGCCTCTTCATAGACAATAAAAAACTTGTTGTAATCTTCAAGTTCTTTCTTGCTTTCTAGAACATTTCTCTCTGTAATCTCATCAAATATTATATTTTCACTTTCAATCATCTATTAGGAGCCTTGTTCAAACATTTGTAAGATTTTTCTCATAGATGAATATCCTAGGAATATACCTTCCTTTGACATTAAGTTTACCATTCCTAGCATCTTTGTGAATATAATGTCTACTTCAAAATATTTTGAAATAGCTTACATTCAATGTATGACCATATCACATCTTATAGGGTATCTTGTTTGTTCCTTTCTTCAATTGAACTAGGTTGAGTATGTAAACAATGATACTGATTTCTTCTCTCCAGAATATCTAAGAGACCTCATTCTCAATCATTAGTGTCCTTGCACAATCCATGATAGTTTTATTTCTCCTTTCAACAATACCATTTTTTCATGGTTTCCTTAGTGTAGATAACTATCTTTTGATACCATTCTTAACACAAAAATTAGTGGCTTCAGTATACATAAATTTACCTCCTCTATCAAATCTTAAACATTTTAAAGGTTTACTAGTTTCCTTTTCAACCGTTTCTTTCTACCACTTCAACATATCAAAAGCATTTAATTTCACTTTCATGAACATTACAGTCATCATACTTGAATAATCATCCAAAAACAATATAAATTATATATCCCTATAGTAACTATCAACTCCAATTGGACCACATAAATTAGTATGCGCTAATTCCAGAATATCATTTGAAGTGTGTCTTGCTAGAAAAACTAGACTTTGTTATCTTACCAAGCTGACATTCTTTGCACAAAGCATTTTTAGGCTTTTGTAAATTCAGTAAGCCTCTTACTCTTTTCTTTCTACTAATTTTTACCATATTTTCAAAGTTAACATGACATAACCTTTTATGCCATAACCACACATCCTCAACTCTAGAAAATAAACATGTCTCGATTGTAGGATCAAGGTAGAATAAGTTACCTTTAGTTTGCATTCATATTCCAGTCAGATTACCTTCATCGTCAAAGATCTTAACCTTCCTTTTCTCAAGTCCTAACTTGTGACCTAAGTTATTCAACTGAGAAACACTCAAATATTATATGTAATTCATTGAACCTAATATGAATCATCACTTCTAATATTATCATTTAGCATTAGTGGTCCTTTACATTTTATTGAGTATGGAACATCACTACCAAACTTAATAGTTTCACCATCATTAATTTCTTCAAATTTATCAAACATACTTAAATCACTAGTCATATGATGTGAACAACCACTATCAATAATCCATGAGTCATTATTAGTAATATGTGATATAAGGTTAGTTTCATTCACATACAATTTCACCATTTGGCTCTTCCTTGATTGCAACATAGACCATTTCAACTACTTCCTTTTCATCATTAGAACTTGACTCGGTTGCTCTTCTTTGACAATGTAACATGACTTCTTGTCTTTGTCTTTGTAATACATGTTCTTCTTGTACTTATAATCTTTCTTGTCATTTCTATCATTTCTATTAGACTTTCCTGTGTTAGGACATTTAGCAGCAAATTGACCAACCTCATTACATTTGAAATACATCAAGGGAATTTTACCTTTGTATTTACCTTTACTTGTTGATAACCTTCTTACAAGAAATTCTTCAATCTCATTCAAATTATAGTCATTTTTAGACTTACTTTCTTCTTTGGTTTTCTTCTCTTTCTTTGGATTGTTGATGGTTAGTGAAGACTTGAAAGCACTTCTAATTGTAACCATGTCATTTTTAGACTTGATCAACTCAAATGAAGTCAATTGACCAGCTAGATCATCAAGTGTTAGATCATTTGTAGAATAACTCTTGCCTCTTGAATGACAAAAACTTTGATAGCATAAACAAGAAAAAGAGTTATGAAGACTTTACTTAAATTTTCATAATCCAATATGGCACCTCCAGTAGCTCTAATTGCACTCACATCATCTTTGATTTAGTTCACATATTGTACAAAATTTTCACCTTATTTCATTTTCATGTCATCATACTTAGCTCTCAAGCTTTCAACTTTGGCTCTCCTTACATTGTCATCTCCTCCATAAACAAGCTTCATTTTATCCCACATTTTCTTAGCATTGACATGATTCTTGACATCATCAAATTTGACATCAAGAGAAGATACAATATCAATCTGTTGGAAATAGAGATGGAGTAACTGAGAGGGGAGAGGTGAATTAGTTACCACAAAATAAATCCACAGATCCTTAGATGTCTTAAAATATAGTTGGTGCTAATATTTGGTGACCACACAAATAAATGTTGAAACTTGATAGATGTTTTGTTAACTTATTAAGCATTTAAAGTGATTAACATGCATGCATAAAAGAAATAACATGAACACAAGAGACACTAGATTTAACGTGGAAACCCAATTTGGAAAAAACCACCAAGTAACTAATTACCAATTTTCACTCTTCTGAAGTGAGCCCTGTTAGGAGCCAACCCTGTTAAAGGTTACAAAACACACCATTAGGTGTGACCTTGTTAAAGGATTTTAATCACCCTGTAAGGAGTGGCCTAGTTGGAGGTCTTAAGAAAAATTCAACTGAATTGTCACCTTGTTAGAGGATTTACAAAATGGCTGTTAAACCAACTCTATTAAGAGATTTTGAATCACTATTACAATGATTAGAAAGCAACAATGAAATGATCTGAAATATATGCAACTTATCTTTGTTGAATACAGATCTCTGTTCTGCTTCACTAGATCCTCACTAATCGAATACAACTTTGCAGCTCCATAAGGATATCTAATCCTTCCACAACATTTGCTCATATATTCAATATTGGCTCATTCAATTTACATCCATACATTCGTACTCTTATGCATCCACACTCTTCTATATCATGAATTCACAACTTGATCTTTCATATATACCTTGTAGATTGTCAAGTCAGCTCAATTACAAGTTACAACAACTGAAAAATATTAAATCAGTCGGCTACAAACATTGCACAAAACAATTAAACTTAATTCTTTATAATAATAAAATTCTTTGCTGCCTGACCCAGCTCAACGACCACTGCTCCAGAATGGTTTCCCAGTGTTAACCAACTGAAGCTCGGTAAACACTGCAAACCTTGCAACTTCCTTTAAAGACCGAGTTAACTCAATAAATATTGACCTTCCTTCGCTTACCGAGTGAGCTCAGTAAAAGCTAACTTTCTCTTTGATGACCGAGTCAACTCGGTAGACATTGACTTTCCCTTTGTTAACCTTGGGAGCTCAGTTAACATTAAATTTCTGCTACAGAATCCTTTGATGCCCAGGTGAGCTCAGTAAGAGTTAACTTTCCTTTGTGCTATTCAGGAACGTTCAGTAGACACTGTAAATTGCTTTGCTGACTATCTGAGCTCGATAGACTCTGTCTGATGGCTGATATGACATTTGTGTAACATCAAAGACAATACACAATTAAACATTGTATCCAAAAATCTCCCTCTTTGGCATTGATGGCAACACAACATGTCATAGCAGAATGAAATTTGAAAAAAAGTCTTTCTCTTATATGGTAACACAACATGTCAACATAACAATTCTCCCTCTATGAAGGAATTACATAGCAAACTCTTTATCTTAAACAAATTTCAGAGAGATATGATAGTAAAACTCTCCCTCTTTGACAACACATGCCAAAGACAACTCAACTTAAATGAATTTTAGTGTACCTTTAGTACTGATTCATATGCAATATTTCCTAGTTATGCTGCATCAACTGATAGATCTTTAACCTGGTATGAGTTGATGCATCACTAAAACTTCATTTTAGTGAACTTTAGATAGGGAAGTGACCCCTAACTTACCTCTTAGATACAAGAATGCATTCTTAGGTAATGATTTTGTGAATATGTCAACAATTTGTTCCTTTGTATGAACATATTCCAATCTAATCTCCTTATCTTGCACCAATTCTCTGACAAAATGATATTTTATTGCAATGTGTTTGATTTTGGAATGCATCACTGGGTTCTTAGATATGTTGATTGCACTTGTATTATCACAAAACATAACAACTAGTTATTTGATTTCCATCTTCATGCCTTCCAACAACTATTTAAACCAAACAATATTAGAATAGTTTACTGCTGCAGCAACATACTCTACCTCTGCTATAGATTGAGATGTACAATTCTGCTTTTTGCTTGTCTAAGAAACCAACCTCTTTCCAAGAAAGAATGCACCTCCACTTGTACTTTTTCTGTCATCAAGGTTTCCTGCCCAATCAGCATCAGTAAACACTTTTAAATCCAAATTACCTCCAAACTTATACCATAAACCATACTCTTCAGTTCCTTTCAAATATCTCATTATTCTTTTGATTTCCATAATGTGATTTTCTCTTGGTTTTGCTGAAAACCTTGCTACAATACCAATTGCAAAGGCAATATCTGGCCTAGTATGAACTACATACTGCAACTTTCCAATCATAGATCTATACAATGTTTTATCTACTTCTTTTGATTCATCTTCCTTGGTAAGTTTTAATCCGGTACACATAGGAGTCCCAACTAGTTTACAATCTTCCATTCCAAACTTTTTCAATATCTCCTTGATGTATTTTGATTGAGTGATGTAGATACCATTTTTATTCTGTTGAATTTGAAGACCAACAAAGAATTTGATCTCTCCAAACATAGACATTTCAAATTCCTTGTTCATTTGTTCTGAGAATTCTTTGCAAAGATCATCATTCCCTGTGAAAACAGTATCATCTACAAATATTTCTGCCAAGACAATCTTATTATTTGATCCTTCCTTTATATAAAAGCTACTGTTATCATTAGTTCTTTGAAAACCAATCTGAATAAGATAGTTATGCAATCTTTCATACCATGCTCTAGGGGCTTGTTTCAAACCACACAATGCCTTGTGTAATTTGCAGACCATGTTCTTCTTATCTAGATTAACAAAACCTTTAGGTTGTTCAATGTAAACCTCTTCATCCAGTATACCATTGAGGAATGTTGACTTGAAATCCATCTAATAAACTTTGAATCTTTTGTGAGCAGCATATGCTAGTAAGGTTCTGACTCCTTCCAATCTTGCAATAGGAGCAAAAGTTTCTCCATAGTCTATTCTTTCTTCTTGAGCATATCCTTTGCATACTAGTCTAGCTTTGTTTCTTGATACCTTACCATCTTAATCCAACTTGTTTATGAATACCCACTTAGTTCCAATCACATTTTTGTCTTTAGGTCAAGGTACAAGAGTCCATGTCTTTTTTTTCTCTATCTGCACTATCTCTTCATTCATAACCTCAATCCAACTATCATTCTCCAATGCATCTTTGATATTTCTAAGTTCAAAATCAGCAAGTAAACAAGTACCTTTCAACTTATTTCTTGTCATGGTTCCTTCAGATTTATCTCCAATGATCTGATCTGTTGAATGATGTCTCCTGACATACTTAGCTAATACAGGTTCCTTGCCTTTTGAATGAATTTCATTATTATCTTCTTGTATTTCAACTTCAAGTTCTATCTGTTCTGGCTTGGTAGATATTTTCTCGGTAGATGTTGGCTTGGGTCCTTCAGACTCGGTAGACACTTGCTCGATTTGAACTTCCTGTAACTCGGTTACAGATGACTCGAGAGTAGAAGATTCCTCATTCTCTAATGTAACTAGTACTGTATCAGGTTCAATGAAGACAAACCTTTTATAATCTTTTGGTTCCCTTTTGCTTTCTTCTTCAATCCTTTCTGCAAACTCATCAACTTTCACATGTGCACTTTCTATGACTTTGTGAGTAGACAAGTTTAAACATCTATATGCCTTACTTTTGCATGAGTATTCAAAGAATATACCTTCATCACTTTTCACATCAAATTTGCCTTTTCTAGATTCTTTCAAAATGTAACATTTACTTCCAAATACTTTAAGGTAACTTACATTAGGTTTATAGCCATACCATAACTCGTAGGGGGTTTTGAATGAGTCTTTCTTCAGCTATACTCGGTTCAGGGTATAAACTGCAGTGTTGATAGCTTCCTTCCAATATTTGATAGCAATGCTCTTTTCAATCATTAAATTTCTTGCACAATCCATGATGGATCTGTTCCTTCTTTCAGCTATTCCATTTTGTTGGGGTGTTCCAGGGGTTGATACCTGTCTTTTGATTCCTCTTTCAATGCAAAAGTTATTAAACTCATGTGAAATGAATTCTCCACCTCTGTCTAACCTTAGGCATTTTAATATTTTCCCTATTTCCTTTTCTACTCTAGCCAAATACCATTTGAACTTTTCAAATGTTTCTGATTTGTTTCTTAGATACATGACTGTCATCATTCTTGAGTAATCATTAACAAAAAGAATGAAGAACTTTTCTCCAGTATAGCTTTCAATTCCAATGGGTCCACATAAATCAGTATGCACAATTTCTAATATATCTTCAAACTGATAGTTTTTACTTTTAAAACTAGTCTTTCCCATTTTACCAATCTAACAATTTTTGCATAGACTGACCTCAGGTTTCTTTATGTTAGGAATGCCTCTTACTTTCTTGAATTTGCTTATCTTTACCAAATTATCAAAATTTACATGGCACAACCTTTTATGCCATAATCAACTTTCTTCAACTTGAGCAATGAAACATGAACATTCACCTAGTTCAAGATAAAACAAGTTACCTTTAGTTTGAGTACCTGATCTAATCAGCTTTCCTTTGCCATCCAGCAGTCTTGCTTTACCATGCATGAATTCTACTTTGAATCCATTATTGAGTAGCTGTGCCACACTTAAAAAATTATGCTTTAGTCCTTCTACCCAATAGGCATTATCACATACAAGTTCTTTGGTTAGAGAGATTCTCCCTCTTCCTTTTATAGAACAAGGTTCATTGTTACCAAATCTTACACTGCCACCATCATAGTCTTCAGAGTATTCAAACTTAGTTTTGTCACCAGTCATGTGATGAGAACCACCAATATCTATGATCCATGTATCATTTTTTCTCATATGAGAAATGAGTGTCATTTCCTCATCATTATCAGATTCATCTTTTACAGCAATGTAGACAATTTCATCTTCTTCTTCATCATTAGAATCATTAGAATCTTTAGCCATAAAACATGTTTTCTTACCTTTATCCTTGAATAATCTGAAGTCTTTCTTGCCATTCCATTTGTGATCTTTCTTCTCATCTTTATTCTGCTTGTTTGGACACCTAGCAGCAATATGACCAACTTCTTCACATGAAAAACAGATTAGGGGTACTTTACCTTTGTATTTTCCTCTGCCTCTAGAATATTTCCTTGCTAGAAGGGCTTCAATTACTTCAAGATCACTGTCTGAACTTTGGTCTGATTCATCTTCACTATCTGACTAAGATTCCTTTTTCTTTTTGCCTTTCTCCTTGAGTGAAAGCTTGGCTTCAAATGTTGATTCAATGTTCTTGGAAGCTAGAACATAGTTATCAAAGTTGTCTAGTTCAAATGCAGTCAATCTTCCAACTATAGCCTCTAGATTTATCTTATGATTTGCTTCACATCTTCTTTCTTGAATTGCAGATACTCTGATTGCATAAATGGGAAGTAGAGTTCTGAGATACTTATAACTGTCTCTTCCTTGATATCTCCTCTAGATGCTTTGATTGCACTGACACATGCTTTGACTCTTTCAACATATTTTCATCCTCTCTCATCCTCATTTGATCAAATTTTCCTCTCAGACTTTCTGCTTTGGCTCTTCTAATATTGTCATCTCCTGCATAGATCTCTTTCAGCTTTTACCACATTTCAAAAGCAGATTTTCAGTCCTTGATATCATCAATTTCTTCATAACTCAGAGCAAATGCTATATCTATCATCATAATGTTGTGGGTCTTCTTTTTAGAAATATCATTGACAGATAGTGTACCAGCTAGTTCTGCATATTTTTCATCAAGGTATTTTAGTCCTGTATCTCCAATAGAAGCTAGATGAAGTCTCATCAACCCTTGTCATGCTAAGAAGTTGTCCCTGTTAATTCTTGGAATTTCCCTTTTATAAGACATCCTGATCTTTAGCTTAGATCCTTGAAATCTTATCCTGCAAGCACCAAAAGCTCTGATACCAATTGTTGGAAATAGAGATGGAGTAACTGAGAGGGGAGGGGTGAATTAGTTACCACAAAATAAATCTATAGATACTTAGATGTCTTAAAATATATTTGTTGCTGATACTCGATGACCATACAAATAAATGCAGAAACTTAATAGATGTTCTGTTAACTTATTAAGCATTTAAAGTGATTAACATGCATGCATAAAAGAAATAACATGAACACAAGAGACACCAGATTTAACGTGGAAACCTAATTTGGGAAAAACCACCAAATAACTAGTTACCAATTTTCACTCTTCTGAAGTGAGCCCTGTTAGGAGCCAACCCTGTTAAAGGTTACAAAACACACTGTTAGGTGTGACCCTCTTAGAGGATTTTAATCACCCTGTAAGGAGTGGCCTGGTTGGAGGTCTTAAGAACAATTCAACTGAGTTGTCACCTTGTTAGAGGATTTACAAAATGGTTGTTAAACCAACTCTGTTAAGAGATTTTGAATCACTGTTACAATGATTAGAAAGCAACAATGAAATGATCTTAAATATATGCAACTCATCTTTGCTAAATACAAATCTCTGTTCTGCTTCACTAGATCCTCACTGATTGAATACAACTTTGTAGCTCCATAAGGATATCTAATCCTTCCACAACATTTGCTCATATATTCAATATTCACTCATTCTATTTACATCCATACATTTGCACTCTTATGCATCCACACTCTTCTATATCATGAATTCACAACTTGATCTTTCATATATACCTTGCAGATTGTCAAGTCAAATCAATTACAAGTTACAACAATTGAAAAATATTAAATCAGTCGGTTGCAAACATTGCACAAAACAATTAAACTTAATTCTTTAGAATAATAAAATTCTTCGCTGCCCGACCCAGCTCGGTGACCACTTCTCCAGAATGGTTTCTCAGTGTTAACCAAGTGAAGCTCGATAAACACTACAAACCTTGCAACTTCCTTTGGAGACTGAGTTAACTCGGTAAACACTAACCCTCCTTCGCTTACCGAGTGAGCTCGGTAAAAGCTAACTTTCTCTTCGATGACCAAATCAACTCGGTAGACATTGACTTTCCCTTTGTTAACCTTGGTATCTCAGTTAACATTAACTTTCTGCTATAGAATCCTTTGATGCCCGAGTGAGCTCGGTAAGAGTTAACTTTCCTTTGTGTTGTTCAGGAACATTCGATAGACACTATAAATTGCTTTGCTAACCGTCTGAGCTCAGTAGACTCTGTCTGATGGCTTATATGACATTTGTGCAACATCAAAGACAATACACAATTAACAATTGTATCCAACACAATCATCATACTAATATTATTCCTCTTTTCATTCATTTTCTCCACAATCAGGGGACTAACAAGTGTGACATATTCATTCTCTAACCAATGTGTGACATTATCTCCAAAACCTTAAAGATGTAGCTTCATTCAATCTTACCATGACAAAAAGTTCTCCTTTTTTAACTTTGGTGGCTCTCTCTTATACATCATAATATTCAGCTCAAGTTCATTTAAACTTCTTTCTTCAAGAAATATTCTTTGATACCTAGTTGTTAGATAACTAAGAGGGGGGAGGGGTGAATCAATTATGTCTAGTTATCTCATAGTGCCTTCAAACATTTTAACACCATCAAAGCATCATAAACATTAACAATAATTTTTTAATACATCTAATCACTTGGTAGACACATCCAACTTAAAACTTAATTCATATATCCACTTCTTTCCATATTTATATCAAATTGTTCCTTGCATTGCCGACTGTTGATAAATTTCTAGTTATTACCTAGTGATGTCTGAGTTATTATAGAGTTGCACTAAACTTCTAAACATGTAAATCAACTTGCAACACAAATAACATTCACACACAATTTGACACCAATATTTTAATGTGGAAACCTTATTTAGGGAAAACCCATTTGGGACTGGTAACCCAAAATTTTCACTCTTTTGAAGTGATCTTTGTTAGGAGACTACCTTGTTAAAGGTTACATACACTTTGTTAAATGTTACCTTGTTAGAGCATTTCACCAAAAGATCATCTAGACCTTATCACTCGTTGTCCTTGACTAAAAAAGAGTGGCCTAATTTAAAGGATTTACAAATACCACTAATTGATGTTACCATATAGGATTTCACAGACTTGTTAGATTCACTCAGTATTTCCAAGATTTTCTACTACAATGGTTAAATAGTAACAATATAAAGTGATCTATTAAGAAAAGAAACTACATTTTCTTGTTTAGATCTCTAATTTTTCTCCTTTTTTTTTCTTTTACTCACTCAATTGATTCTTGTCTTCTACAAACTCTTCTTCGTGTCTTCACTCTTCTCTACTAGGTTCACTTGGCTCAACACTTTCCTCCTTCTTCCTTCATCAAGTTCAAAAATTTGTACTCATTGCAACTTTAACACTTCAACATAATTGCCTTCTAACCAACAACATGAGATCAACATCAAAATAAAATCAACAGCCTAAACAATTTTGTTCTCCTCCTTAAATAGATTTCGCAATGCTTCCATATCCTTAATTCCTTTGTTGCTTAATCAAAATCGTTTATCTTAGGTTTTAAATTGATTTCCTTCATACAATAAATTTAGGCACATAGAAAATATAACCTTACATAGATATTTATTTACATCCTTATCCTTCTCCAATTGCCTTCATTAGATCTTTCTTCAATTTTATCCATCATTGATCTTGTAACAAAATTTGACCCTCACATTATACCTTCTTGATCTTTCCAAATTTCCATCAAAAGTTATCCTTAGATTCCAATTTTCCAAACTTGTCCATCTAGTTGTCATTTGGTAAACATTACAATACTCAGGAAACATACAACTCAGTTAATACTCACTCAAGTGACGTTGTGTTCTTCTTTCTTCTTTGCAATTGCTCAAGCAATATTATAGGCACTTGATGAATACTGTCTCTCTTCATTAACCTTGTGACTCAATTAAGCTTGTGATCTCCAATACTTCTCAACAATAAATGATTGTAAAAAAATCAAACAAATATTACATAATCATTATCCAGCTCATTCAAGTACCCATTGAATACCTTACATATCAACTATGTCTTCATCATGCTTTCTTCAAATCCTCTTCATCAATTTAATAATATGGTAATTTTCTGAGTTAGCATAATATTTAGTCAACTAAGACTTTGACATCAATGACAATATAACAACAGATATGGCTCTTAACATAAATTCATAGCACCATCACCTAAAAATCTCCCACTATCAATTACAATATTAGTTGGGGCTAACATGTATATGATACCTTATTTGACAATCTAGCTTCTAGAATAAGGTTTATCTGATGAATGGTCTTTCTCATTGGCGAAAATCCCTTGGGTACATTATTGGATACAATATCCTAAAACTTTTCTAACGAATTTGTAGCTTCTATAGGTACATATTTTACTTCCTCTTTACCATATTTTGGAATTAAAGAACAACACATATGCTCATGCCTCATACTTTCTGGAAACTTTCTTCCATCAACTAAACATATCATGGCATTGCTATGTATATTTTTCTCTATTTCCTTCTATGGCTTCAACTTGTGTCAAACTTTATTCTTTATCAAAGAATAAGTATTTACATACCCATTATGGATTGCACACCAATCAAACTATCAGGGTCGGCCCAACAATAAATAACAAACATCAACATGCATAATCTTACATAGACCATCATCATCAATCTTAAACTTTACCAAATATTGTTCATTAACCAAGGCCTTGTGATCCTTTTGTAACCAAACAATATGATAGTGTTTCAATTGCTTCTTTCTTTCTAACTTCAACTTATTAACCATTTCCTCATAAACAAGAGTATATATGCTACCACTATCAATAATAACATTACCCACTATCTCAGGTGCAATATTGAGAACATGTCATCTACCTATTTGGGGCTTCCCCTGGGTCTTAAGCCTCTGGAAAATTTTTGGAACTCCTTGGTGGACAAATTTAATAGAAAACTAGCTCAATGGAAAGGGACAACTCTGAGTCAAGTAGGAAAGATATAATTGCTCAAGGAAACTCTACAGAATCTACCTACATACGCTCTTAGTCTCTTCTAGATCCCTTATAAATTTGTGGAGGCTATTAAGAAGATTCAGAAAAGATTTATTTGGGTAGGTGTTGAAGAGAAGAAAAGATGACCATTGATATCTTGGGATAAGGTTTACTTGCCTAAGGATTATGGAGGCTTGGAATTGAGGAAGATTATAGTTTTCAATTCTTCCTTGCTTTCCAAGAAAGTGTGGAGACTTTATCAAAACAATGATGAATGGAGTAAAATTTTCTTTGCAAAATACTTGTCTCACCATCCTTCTTTATAGGATTTTCTTAAGGCTAAAGACAATCCTAACGAGTTTTCCTGAAGACAATTCTAACGGGTTTTTCATCTGGAATGGTCTTTTCAAAGCTAGGAAGGCATCTTCTTTAAAGGTAAGATGGAAACTTGGCAACGGTAACCCTATCAAGTTCTGGAAGGATTATTAGCTTCCTTTTGGGTCATTGGAAGATCAAGAGGAGATCAAAAACTTGAAGAGTTCTTGTGTGGATAGGGTTGGAAGTAGTGTTTCTAACTATTGGAGAAATGGTTCTTGGGTGACATAGGGAGTTCCTAGTCTTCAACCTTTGGCTTTTATGTTCAACTCTTTTGTTCCTTTGAATAAACCTGACAATATTATTTGGGAGACATCTACCTTGGGGGCTTTTTGGTGGCTTCTGATTACCAGACCTTATCCAATTGTTCTCTCCCTCCTTCTCCTTGGGAAAAATCTTGGATATTGTCCCTCACTCCCAAGATTAATATTTTCTTTTTGGATCTTGCTCCAAAACAAAATTCTCACTATGGATAATCTTTGTAAGAGAGGGTTTCTTCTTCTTAATAGATGTGTTTTGTGTTGCTTTGAGGAAGAGACTATCAAACATCTTTTTTTGCATTGTTCCTTTGCAACCTCTATTTGGGCCAAAAAATTTACTAAAATGAACATCTCCTGGGTCCTACCTCATTTTGGTCTTGATTGCTCTACTCAATAGACCCCTCCTACTTAAAGTCCCAAAGATTCCACTTTTTTTTGGAATCTTTCTATGCTCCATCTATTATGGGGTATTTGGAAGGAGAGGAACAATATAATATTTAGAGACAAGAAAACCCTGCCATCTGTGGTGTGTTCTAAATTATCAATGCAATAATAGAAATCTTAGTCTTTTTGGAGATAATAGGAGTCTAAATGTTAACTCTACTATAAAGGCCAGATTGGAGACCAGATGGAGTTTTCCTTTGGAGAGTTGGTACAAAGCTAATTTTGATGGGGTGGCCATAGGAAATCCATGGCTAGTTGGGTGTGGGGGAATGATAAGAAATAATTTTGGCCAAAGCATTGTAGTGATGGCTCTCCCCTTGGCATCACAGATCAACCATGTCATTGATGCTATGGTCATTCTCCAGATAACCAAATTGGCAAAAAGTTAGGGCATTTCCAATCTCTCGTCAGAGGGAGACTCAATGAACATTATCAATTTCCTTATAGAAAAATCTAAGCCCTCTTGGAATATTGAAAATATAATAATGGAAACAAAAAATATTCTTAATTCTATGGAAAACTAATATATTTCACATATCTACCATTAATCCAACATAGTGGTTGATGTTATCACTAATGAGGTTGTGAGGTGTCAAAGGAATGTGACCTGGTAGGGTGATGAAAGCCTCCCTAGGACTATCATGTCTGGCATTGATTATGACTTCATCAATGATAGGGTAGGATTAATTATGAATAAAGATGGACACACATAGAAAGATTGTTTCCTTTATTTCAAAGCGTAAAGATACCAATATGATAGGTAAGTTCCATAATCATCCTATCCATCTGCATGCTTTCTAGGTGCTTATGAGAACCACTTCTTTTTTTAGGGTGATTTCTTTGGTCAATTTTAGCAATTTTTTTGCAAGTCAGGAATCATAGAACTAAGATGGGGGGCCAAAAAAGAAGACATGAACCATCCAACTATGAAAAATGGAAAAAATACACCAGGATCTAGGAAATTTTGGAGAGAGGGCACCTCACCACCTTCATGATAAGACTTCATGGCAGAAACCCTAAAGTTACCAACCTTTTCCAAAAGAAGTGGAACACAAGGTCCCTGAGCCTAGATGAGAGAAATTACATTGTCAATGAGCAACTCATCTCCACTATCACTAGTATACCAATGATGGGAGGAAGTTCTACTAAGATCGTAAGTTTCTTGATGTGGCCATTGATGAATTCCCAAGGAACCTGGCAAAAGAGAGTCTCTTGTGAAGGATGAAGGTAATACCTACTTTTAGCCAAAATGTATCAAGAAACTTTGGAGGTTCATCTTGTGAGCCATTATCTATTATGTTACTCTAGATCCTAGATTTTCTATAATTTGCTTGCATCAGTTTTTCTTGTTAAATCATTTTAGACACAATATCAAAGTGTTTATTCCTTTTTACCTATATCTTCTTTAAATGTTAGTATTAATGGTATCGAGGAGAAAGACGTTGCAAATCCTTCTTTTAATGAGGACCTCATGTTGCTCATCTATGAGCATATTAAAGCCCACTCAAGAGGGAAATTTCTTGATTTGAAGGGCAAGGAGGAAATTGTGGATAGTGATACTACAGATTCCCATGGATTTTCTAATACCAAAGATAGTGAAGGGCGACATTAGGATGATGAGGATTTAGGGTTGAATTCCAAAGGCAAGGGTAAGTAGTCTACTCATAATACCCCTAGCAAATTACCAAAGAAAATTGGATACAACCCCAAAAAATAGAAGAAGAAGGTAAAGTTAGAAGATGAGCTATATAATGAGGACACGACAGAGTCAAAGGAAGATGTTGAGCTGATACAAAAAAAAGTAGACCCCCAAGAAGAGAAAGCATGCCCAAAATATTAAACCTCATAAGCCAAATAAATAAGTGAAGGTGGCCATTTCTTTTTATGAATATGAGGGTAGCGATGACATGGATACTAATGATCAAGAGGAAAGGCCCTCTAAGGTGGTACTAAAAAAGGAAAAGACTAAGAAAGGAACCACGAAAGATGATGAGGATGATTAGAGTAATAAATTTATTTGTTATTAATTAAATTATATTGATTTAATTATTAAGTCACGTATTATTTCTACTTTACTTAAGCTAAACTTTGGGCATTTAATAATAATTCTTTTATTAGTTATTATCATGCAACCTAGGTTAGTTACCTGTTAGGGTTTTGATCTCCTTTTATAAGGATTGACCTATTTGCAATTTATTAATTCACTTTTGATAATAGTAATCTCTCTTTTTTCTCATCATGAATGTCTCATCTATAGATCTGGGAATTCCAACCTCCAGAGATTTTGCTTCTCTCTTTTTGTGACAAGTTTTTGCATGCAGGTGATTCTTGGGAGTTGTGGGGTTGATCTTTCATCAACTTCAACATGGTATTAGAGCTCCAGATCTTCATGCCTTTGTTCTAGTTATGAGAGGGTTGGCTTGGCTTTTAGATCTATGTTTTTTCTTTTAGAGGGTTTCATTTTTCAGAGTTCTTTTGTATTGGATCTGGGGGGTCACCTTTTTCTAGTGCACTTTGAGCCCAAACAGACCTCATCGTTGAGCTCAAAGTTCCCAAAAACCCTTATTTTCATATCAAATTTGTTAAATTTGAACATAGTTAAAATCTAAGGTAAAAAAAAATATTGCTACAAGATTCGGCACATTTCTTGAGGTGGAAATTCAAAGTTTATTTTAGCATGAAAATTGAGATTTTTTGACACATAAATCAATGTTTTAATTTGGCACAAAAATTGAGATTTTTGGTATGCAAATCAAGATTTTTCATTATGTGAATCAAGTTTTTTTAGCACACAAATTGAGATTTTTTATACGCAAATTGAGCTTTTTTGCACAAAAATCAAGGAAAATTTTGTTACAAAATTGGCATGCTTCCCAAGGTAATTTTGGTACTGGTGGACATGCTTCCTGATACATTTCGACACAAATCTCAAGGCAGTGATTTTGTTGCCATTCCAATGCTTTTTTCACCTACTTGTGATTTTTTTGTCTTAACTTGCTCATTCAGACTCTATTTTTCACAAACAAGATATCATTGGAATGCTAGTTTTGAACCCATTCTAGTGGTATATGTTATTTTTAGTTTTGGTTCTTTTTTATTGTTGTTTTGGATATTAAAGTTAGGATTTCTATTTTGCACTCCAGGAGACATATCTTGAGACATTCTATTTTCTAGATTCTACTCTAGACACATCCCATTTAGCTTTTGCATTTTTTGCATTCTAGTGGATATCTTGGTTGTTTCAAGTCTAGAGATCGATTTTGTTGCTTCAGATGATTTTTCATAGGTTGTATTATCTCTTGTATCATCCTTATGTCTCTTTTGATCTTTTTTGACATCCCTTTGTAGTATTTTTGCAAATGCGTTGATATAAAGTGTCACTCTATTATATTTCAGGATCTTGCACATCTTTGTGTTTTGTTGTACTTGCACTACATTATAAAGCGCCTTGGGGGGTTTCATGTTGGCCATATTTTTCATCTTCCTTTGTCAATTGAGTGTTCCTTCCATGACATTAGCCTCATGATGTGTTGATGACACGTATCATTATAGGTGTTTGTATTTATTTTGTGCTCTCGATGTTCCTGGTTTTTCTTTTCTGCAGGAGATATTGCATTTAGTTTGAGTGTTCATGTCTTACCTCTCAGCATTATAGGGGGTTATGTTGGTTATATTGCTTTCTTGGTTTGATGGAGTCAGTATTTGATCCTATGTACTAGGTGATTGTAATGGCTTGATACCTATGCATTTTGGTGAGATGGATCATTTACCATATAAATATTTTCTTGTTTGTGTAGGCCATGAAGATACATTCCATCTTTGATTGATTAGATCTTTAGACTTAGTCTTCTCTACCTAGTCATGTTTTATACAATGGAGGTTCTTCAGATCAACAGTTTGGGAGTGTTTGCAACTTCATGCTTCAATGGTGTTCTTCATGATCATCTTTTGTTCCTATCTTCTAGGACATTCCCTAGTTTGGAGGCTTCTTCAATCCTTCACTAGTTCTTTTTAGCATTATTTCCATCTCTTTTTGGAGCAGAGTTTCTCAGGTGGTTTTCTCTATTTCTCCTTTTTTCAAAGATTTGGTTGTGCTTGGGTACCTCATTAAGCCTTGTTGTCGTGATTCAAATTTCCTTTCAATAGTAGTTTCTAGGTTTTTAGCTACTCCCTAAGTTTATCTTAAGTGGGGGGTGTTAGAGTAATAAAGTATTTCTTATTAATTAAATCATTTTGATTTAATTATTAAGTCACTTATTAGCTCTACTTTACTTAAGCTAAACTTTGGGCATATAATAATTAATTCTTTTATTAATTATTATCATGCAACCTAGATTAGTTACCTATTAGGGTTTTGATCTCCTATTATAAGGATTGATCTCTTTGTAATTTATTAGCTCACTTTTGATAATAGCAATCTCTCTTTTTTCTCATCAAGAATGTCTCATCTATGGATCTGGGAATTCCAACCTCCATAACTTTTGCTCATCTCTTTTCATGATAGATGTTTGCATGCAGGTGATTCTTGGGAGTTGTGGGGTTGATCTCTCATCAAATTCAACAATTACTCCCCCTGGATCTTATTAAGAACTAGTATGGAAACTCTCTATCCTTTGAGGATAAAGATAATCCTTCCCCATTTGTTGAAAAAATATACAAAGAAGAGCATCAACCACAAGGCAAAGGAAGAAAGAAAACCTAGAAAAACATGTCCTTAGACTTGGTGAGGTTGGGGATTGCTAGATAAATATAAATCTAAAGTTCGGAGAAATAGATCAGGGTAAGGTGTATCTCCATACTCCAATTGATCCTTCTTTGGTCATCTTTAGTGACACCAACAAAGAGGAAGTCGGATACCTCCTAAACAATGCTAAAGATAGCTTGTTCGATAACTTTAGATCAATTAAATAGATGTCTCATCAGATTCTAGGTCTAAAGGATAGGATGTCCATGGTTGAGGAGAAGGTTGGTGATAACAAGGTGCAGGATGGAGATAACAAGGACAACCTTCTCCTTGGGTCCTTGATTGACTTGGCTACATTCTACATGCTAGAAGTCTAGGTAATGGAGTTGGATAACAAATTTAATGGTATTGAGAGTACCCCCTGGAGTATAGATCAACAAACCTATAACATCCTCAAAGCCTTCAACAAACATATCAAGATCCTGATTAATAAGCTGGAAGGAAGCTTGGGGGAGAAAGCTATCATTGGTGTGACTGAGGATGTTGGACCAACTGCTAACAACAAGGAAGGAATGGGGAGAAGAACCAGAGCTATCACTAAGAAGATGATGGCTGGAGCTTCCTTAGAGATCAAGCAAATCAAATCTGTAATTGAGAAGATGGATGTGTTGCAAGAACAAGCAACATAAATGATTAAAAGAGTGGGTTAATGCCTTTGCTATCTTAGGCATTTTTTTATTTTTTTTCTGGTTTGTATGCTTTTTGCGTTATCTTTCATGTGTGGGCATTTTGTTGGCTTTTTTGTTTTTGGGTTGTAGTTTCCTAGGTTGTAATGTTTAATCTTTAGATTTTTTTTGTACAAGGTTTTAGGGCCCCTTCAAAACATATTTTCTTAATAAAAAACATTACACACTTTACCACTACACTTGCACTTGGTGGAAAATAAATTATTCCTTTGCTTAAATTCATTCTCATCACTCAACAAGGCTCTTCTAGTAACCATGACCTCTCCTCTCTTAACATCTTAAGAATGGGATGACTTGGCTTCTTCATTTACATGCACAAATTGTGCATTACCTCCTGGTCTTCTATTGATTCTTCCTTTATGTTGAGGAAACTCATAAGCTATATATCCTTCTTCACAATGGAAACATGTCCCATGAAAACCTCCTCTTCCTAGTCATTGCCCTCTTTCACTTCCTCTCTAATTTGTGTTATTTTGATCATTATTCTCCCTCTAATTTTGTCTACTACTTGCCCCATCATTCTTTTTTTTTAAATCTTCATTTCAACCTCCATAAGGACATCTACTAGATCATTTACTACAACCTCTTCCACCTTGCTTGCTCTAAAACTTCTTGTTCAACTTTTCTTCTACCCTTAAAGGAAATTGGTAAACTTCTTCAATACTAGTTATTCTTACAAGGTCTAATTCCTCCTGAGTACTTGGCCTTAACCGATTAGGGTACCACACAAATTTTGTATTCTTAGCTTATGCATGGTCTATTCTAACAAGGACTCGATAAAACTCTTTTTTATGTTCCTAAACAAACCTTCCCACTTTCTTTAACACTTGCATTTTTTTTAGCAAATCAAGCTCATAATCAGGATGAATAAATTGTCTCTTCAATTTCTCCACCATATGATGTCATCTTTTGATTTTCTCCTTTCCTCTTCTATTCCACTCTAACTGAATCTCTTTCCACCATATTTTTTCATGACTTTAGTTTGGCCTTCACAAATTTGACCCTCTCAGGATCTTCAATATCTTTATACTCAAAATATTCTTTTAACTCATTGATCTAGTCAATTAGTTCCTCCAGATTAAGATTTCTCAAAAATATGGGCATTTCAAACTTGGTTCTTTTTCCAATCAAATAAATGACCCTAAAAAATCTATCCTCCTCAAGGTCCCTAGTCGCTTCTTCAACTTCTTCTTACAATTTATCCCCACTTTCATCTCTTGTTTCAATATTTGTTCCTCTACGAATATCCTCTTGGAATGTTTTCACTTGTCTCCAAAGGGCTCTAAAACCCTCTTCTGTCACACCTCCTTCTCTTCTACTATAGTTCCTTCATGGAGACATTTTGTGCTTATCACTTAAACCCATAACCACATTCCTAGTGCAAACTACTTCACATTCAATTATCTATCTACACACTCATGAAATTATTCTTTGATATAACCTAATGAAGGGTAATCCCCTTATTAACACAAGCAGATACAACAAATTGCATGAATGAGAAATTGGTTTCTTATTATCTCCACAAAAATGAAATTATAATATTGAGAGATATGAAAAGAAAAACTACATGGGAACTTTCCTTTACAATATTGTACAATCTAGATCCACCATATACATCCCCTAGAATTGTCCTAGACAACCCTACAAGCCTTTCTTATATATGAAATTTTCTATTGTCCAAGAAGGCTCTAGAAATTTTAACCCAAAACTTTGAAGATAACCAACCCTAATATTTATTTATTCACAATTTATTACATTAGAGTAGGCTATAAAAACTTTCAGAACTCAAAAGAAATTTTGTAAGAAATTAGTTTTCATCTATTTTAGGCGACGCAACTTCCAAAGACCATAACTCATCACCAGTTTCTCTAATTTGACTATTATGACCCCATTTCATAAATACCATAAATTTCTCTCTATCCTAAATTTGTGTAACCTCTAATCACTTGAGGTTTGACCCTACTTATAGCCATTAAAGCCTTCAAAACTGAGTTCAAAGTTTGTATACACTGTCTCCAAAATCTTTTTTTTTTTAATATCATAAAAAATACACTTGATTTTGCAATGAAAGATTACTAGCACATTGATATATCCAAAGTGAACCTCCAAGGAAAAAATCAAAATTGTTAGCAAGAATGTTGATGATATTCCTTTGGGGGGTATTCTAGCATTGTTGGAGCATTGGAGAGACAATTACCATGACTGTGTATTGCATTCACAACTATGTTTGTCATTAACATCAACATACTAAGAAGGTTGGTAGAGTAGAAAACAAAGATTAAGGCCATACATATTGAGTATTAAAGATGAGGCCAAGCATCGTTGGGGACATATTCTTTAGTCTATCCTGATTTAGTGGTCAAGTGCACAAACAAAAAGTTGAAGACATGTAAAAGTTATTTGTGATTTATAGAAGACAATTTGCAGAAAAAGTTCCTGAGAAATGATTTTTGGTGATTGCATCATATCTTTTAACAAGGATATAATCTAGATGAGAAAATTTAGATATAGACAAAAGATAACCTGATGATGATGTCAGTGAGTGCACAAAGTCCAAGCTCACATGTCTAAGAAGTTGTAATTACTGTGAGGTGAAAATGTTATGTAATTATGAAAAATTGTAATGTAACACGTTATCTTAATGAGTTCTTATTGAAATTAATTGGGAAAGCCTCAAGGCCAACTCAATGAATTATTTTGAGGACATGGTATAAAGGAAAATTATTTTCCTTGTGATGGTGTTATGGTTGATGAATTGGTCAAGTGTGTGCAATAAGTAAAGAAGATTGGTAAATGTGAGTAAGCAATCAAAGGGATCATTGTAATATGAGTTTGTTGATCTAGTAATGAGATCTAAGAAGTGTTTTTGTGTAGTAGAGGCACAGTAAGAGGACAAAGAAAGAGTTTGAGTTTCTGAGATCAATTACATTTCTATTATTTTGAAAGGAACAATATAAAGGCTAGTTGGACAATGAGTTCGGTGGTCTTGCCCACAAATTTGTTTGGACAGTGGGTCCATCTACTTTCTACAATTCCTAATAGGGTTGGTACAACTCCTCATAGGGTTGGAATCTCCTCATAGGGATTCAAATTCTCCTAACAGAGGTTGATATGTACTGAATATATTTTATTGGCTCCTAACAGAGTCCACCCTCTTACAAGTAACTTATATATTAATACATCATTTTATGGATACCATCCTCACTGAAGTTTTCCATCTAATCAAGGGTTTTGCTAGTTAACATATATGGTGTTATTGTGTATGTGTATCTTCTCATGGTTGTTGTTTATATTGATCGCATGTTTGAAGTTTAATAAGGTTGATAAAAGTTGTATTGATTAGATTACTAATTCACACCCCCCCTCCCCACCCTCTCATTTATCTTGGTGGACTTTACATTCTAACAATTGGTATCAGAGCTTTAGGTCCTTCAAGGAAAAGCTTAATGACTTAAGGAGATCAATGACAACTCATTTCAGAAAAGAAAGTCCTAAGATTGATGGAGGTAACTATGACAACTAGAAAGAGAAAATGAAGATACGTTTTCTATGCATGAGTCTAGGACATTGGCTAATTTCAAAGAATGGAAAGACCATTGTGGAAGAAATCAAACTTGAAGAACTTACAAAAGTTGAAAGAGATTTATTCATGTGTAATATGCTCACCAAAGAAGCACTTTTGTCAACTCTTCCTAAATATGTGTTTAGTCAAGTAAAATCCTTGGTATCATCTCATGAAATTTGGAAAGCTTTGGAATCTACTTTTGAAGGAGATAAACATTCTAAGAGAATCATATTGCAAAATTGGATATGTTTATTTCAAGAGAATAAAATGATGGAAGATGAATCAATAAGAAGTTATATTGGAAAAATATCATAAATTGTTGCAAGAATCAAGTCTTATAATCAAACTAAAGATGAAGATGAGATCATATGGAAGATCTTGAAGACTTTGACACCACCATTCAATTAGACAATGCAAATGATTGAACAAGTGATATCTTGTACTGAGAAATATTCCAACGAGACTCTTCTTGAAAGATTGGAAGCAACAAAAGTTAGTTTGAAATAGTTTGGAGATTTGTCTAGAGTGGAGATTGCCTTTAGTGCATTAACTATTCTCCCTTCATTATCAAGGAGTGCAAGCACAAGTGGAGATTATGATAGTAGTAGTAGGTCAAGATCTAAAGAAGACAAAAATATTGAAGGAATTGCCTTACTTGTGAAGAGAGAACCAAAAGGTGAGAAAATATTTAAATATTGGACTTGTAATGGATTTGGTCATTATGCTTCTAAGTGTCCTAAAAGAGTGAAGGAGTGTAAGAATAATTTCAAGTCTAGAAGGCCTAGAGAATGTTTGTATGTAAATGACGGTGATGAATTTGAAGAAAAGATTGAAAGTGATGATGAGTTGTGCTATGTTTCTGTAAAGGAAGAAAATTGTGGAAAAGAAGTCAGAGAAGAGAAAGCCCTAGTGTCATAGGTTGAGAAGAAAGTTGATTGGATCATAGACAATGGTTGTTCACATAATATTACTGGTGATATGAATAATTTTTTTGAGTTTAATAATTGTGATGGAGGAATTGTTAAAGTCGATAATAGTGCAACATTTCATATCAAGGGAATATGATCTATTAATCTTGATGGGAAAACTAATACAAATGATGTTTATTTTATTGATGAACTAAAATATAATCTTCGAAGTGTTGAACAATTGGTTGATAAGGGATATCAGTTACAGTTCATAGAGAAGACATGCATCATCAAGGATAATAAAGGTAAGATGATTGGTACTAGTACAAGATGCAAAGGTAATGTTTTTTAGTTGAATCCTACAAAGATGACATGCTTGGTTGCTAAAGTTGAACAATAGATGGTTGTGGAATAGAAGGTTTTGTCATATAATTTTTGATAATATTGTGAAAGAAAGTAGTTCATTTCTTGTAATATATTTACTAAAAATTGTGAAGCCTACCAATGTTGTGTGCAAGGAATGTGTTGTGGCTAAGCAGAAGAAAAGTTCTTTTCCTAGCAAGAAGTTTTCTACAATAACAAATTGGAGATTTTTCAAATAGATCTAAGTTGTCCTACAAAGACAAGAGGATTGTACAGTGGGAGGTACTTCATGATTATTGGTTATGACTTTACTAGGATGATTTGAGTAGTGTTCCTTGGAGAAAATTCAAAAGCATTTGAGAAGTTTAAGTTATTTAAGAATAGAGTTGATAATGAGTCTAGATTGGAGATTTAATGTTCAATATCAGATAGAGGTTGAGAATTTACCTCAAATAAGTTGAATACTTTTTGTGAAATGAATGGTATTAAGAGGCATCTATCAACCCCTAAGACTCCTAAGAAGAATGGTATTGTTGAGAGAAGAAATGATTTTGTAACAAAAGTAGCAATAGCTATGATATTTGAGAATAATGTATCAAAGACTTTTTGGAGAGAAGTTAATAAAATAATGTATACAATGAACATAGTGTAGATCAAAAAAGGTACAAACAAGACTCTTATGAATTATGGTTTGGACATGCACCATTAGTGAAGTATTCGATAATTTTTGGAAGCAAATGTTATATCAAGAGAGATGATGGCATTGTGTAGGGCCCATTTGCCGTTGCACCAAAAGCCATGACTGTTAGTGAACATGGAACACCACATAATTAACCACCTATGGACAGGGGAGCACGTCGCATCACCCAACAATCTCCCCCTCGATGCGCATACCAGGTGCTTACGTGGGTCGGGAAGGCACCGGGGAGATTTGAACCCATGACCAAGCCAAAACCAGACTCTGATACCAATTGTAGGGCCCATTTGTCGTTGCACCAAAAGCCATGATTGTTAGTGAACATGGAACACCACATAATTAACCACCTGTGGGCAGGGGAGCGCGTCGCATCACCCAAAACATTGGTAAGCTTGATGTAAGGAGTGTTGAAGGTATGTTCCTTGGTTATTCATTGAAAAAAATCCTATAGATGTTTAATCAAAGGACTAAGACTATTGTTGAAAGCACAAATAGAAAAGTGGATGAGAAAATTGGAGTTCAATAGAGAATGCTTGATTGTAATTTTGATGATGAAGAAGATAATCCTAAGCCTATCCAAGAAAATGTTGAGACTTTGAAAAGACTAATAATTCTTTTCAGGATGACATGCAAGTTGTGGAATAGAGAGATGAACCAAGATTTGAACCTAAACTGGAAGTCAAATTAGAGATAGTGACACCAACACTGAACAATAGTTTTACAAAGAATCACCCTATTGATCAAATTATTGGAAGAAAAGACAAAGGAGTTATGACAAGAAATAGAGTACATGAAGAATTATGTTTGATTTCTCAAGTTGAACCAAAGAGTGCAAATGAAGCATGTAAAGATGATCATTGGATTCAAGCAATAAAGGATGAACTAGATCAAATTGTGAAGAATGAGACATGGGAATTTGTCCCTAGACCAAAGGACAAAAATGTTATGGAACTAAGTAGGTTTTTAGAAATAAAATGAATAATCAAGGTACGATTGTGACAAACAATACTAGACTGGTATGCAAAGGATATTCATAGAAAGAAGGTATAGATTATGAAGAGACATTTTCACCTGTTGCTAGAATTAAAGCAATAAGGATGTTCTTGGCTTATGCAACAAACAAGAAGTTCAAAGTGTATTACATAGATGTAAACTCAGCATTTATGAATGGAAAACTTGAAGAAGAAGTCTATATTGAGAACCCTAAAGGATTTCCTCTGACAAAAGAAGGAAATGTGGTATGTAAGTTGAAGAAATCATTGTATGGACTAAAACAAGCACCTAGAACTTGACATGTGAGGTTGGAAAAATATTTGGCAAAATTGGGATTTGTTAAAGGTATTGTAGATTGTAACATACATTTTAAAGAAATTGAGAATGGTCTATTGATTATTAAGATATTTGTGGATGACATAGTCTTTGGAGGTGATGATGAAGCAAGTGAAAATTTGCTGATGAAATGAAGAATAAATTTTATATGAGCATGATTGGTGAGATGAAATATTTCTTAGGTTTAAAGATTGTGCAGAACAATCATGGTTTTTTCCTATTTTAAAATTAGTATTTGAAAGACTGGTTGAAGATATTTGGCTTAGAAAGTTGTAAACCTGTTGGTACACCTCTGATACCTGGTCACAAGTTATCTAGCAAAGATGAGACACCTAAAATTAAGCAGAAGAAGTATAGATCCATGATTGGAGGTTTGTAATATTTGACTCATACAAGACCAAATATAGAAAACACGATTGGTATAGTAGCAATATTTCAAGTTGATCCTAAGGAATCACACTATGCAACAGTAAAAGGATATTCAAATATTTGAAGGGTATACTTTTATGCACCCAAAAATGGTCGCCTAGACTATGGGCCCCCATTATTCAATTTATCAATTTATCAAATTTTCTGAATCAATGGTTTGTAATATATTCAAATCAATGGTTTCTAATATGTTCAAATCAATTTTCTTGATCAAATTCAATTTATTTCATTTCTAAGATTGATCATTTTATTCCAAGTCTTATTTAATTAAAAGAAAATCTTCTCTTTTAATTAAATAAAATAAAATCCCCATTTAATTAAAAGAAAACCTCTCTTTTAATTAAACAGTTCATCCACATTTAATTAATTAAGAGAAAAACCTCTCTTTTAATTTAATTAAATATCTTCTATTTAATTAAAAAGAACTTGCTCCCTTTTAATTAAATAAAAATCCCACTTAAATATCTCTTTTGATGAAAAAAAGAAATAAAATAAATTTTTTTTATTTAATTTCTCTACACTTAAAAATGTGATCTAAGTGGGATTTATCTTTCCACTTTCTCCTCAACCACTCCTCTTTTCTAATTGGTGGAATCTTGTCTCACATGGATCACCACTTTCTTCTCAACCACTCCTCTTTTCTCATTGGTGGAATTTTGTCTCACATGGATCAAGCTCTATTATCCCATATTGGTTGTGAGAAGCCTCTCACCTCCATAATTTCCTTTATAAGGGAGAGCCCTCTCCTCATGTTAGACACCCATGATTATGCTATCGTTATGCTGCAGGTTTGAAGACCAATTTTTGAAAGAGTTTGAATACAAAAGCTTTTTGTGGAGAACTTCTATTTTCTTGTCTTTTTCTCTCTTGCACCCATCATGGGCTTTTAGCTTAGATCTTGCATTTATAGATTAGATTTTGCTTTCATAGATTAGATCTTATTTTCATGCATATTTGAAGATCATGGAGACTAGCATTCTTGCTTTTCCTCTTTGAATCTCTCGTCTCATGGTGTACTTGCATGGGCACAAAAATAGGTCAAACTGAGGGCCTCCATTGCAAACCCTTGCACTCTATGAGTAGAGAGCTATGGATCAATTTGTGAGGGCTCATTCTTGAGTTTTCTTACATGTAATAATTCATAGAAGTGTGACAACATTTTAGCACACATTTTTGGCGCCCACCGTGGGGCTTGAATCAAGTTTCTAGCTCCATTTGCTTTTATTTTTCATCTCTAGTTTTTTACAGCAGCATATTGGATCTAATCAAGTGCTTTTGTAAATTTTTCACTTTGGTTTTAAGGCCAACCCATATATAGATTGGTTTGCAGGCAAAAAATCTAGTTGGTTTAAAGATTCAATCATATCTTTTAAACCACTTAGAGTTTGGTTCTAAAAATTTTTTGTGGGTTGGGTATGTGCCCAACATGTCCCAGTTCGATTTTCAAAGCCTTTTGACATGATTTGCGTGAGTTATGAATTTCTCTTTATTTTTCATAAAAAGCCATTTTTATCGCAAATCAGCATATTTTTTAGAAAAATTTACATTTTCAAAAATATTTTTGAATTCTAAGGGGGGTTCTTTCTTTGTGTTTTGAATTTTGAGGTCGTATTAAGGATCAAACACTCAATTTGATGAATCTGGCCTATTTTGAAAAATTGGGTCCCTAGGGCACAAATGAAGAGATTTTTTTGAATTTCTTACATTTTTGGAAATCTCTTTAGTTTTTAGCAGGGGTTTCTTCTTTTCATTTCTATTTTTGGGTCCGAAATCATAGCAAAAAAAAGGTCTAATCATGTTGACTAGGTTATTCATATTTTTTTTTGCAGGGATTTTCGTGTTTTTCTGATTTTTTCTGCTAACTGCTCATTGTTTTGGGTTTTTCTGTGTTTTTTGATTTTTTTTGGAATAGCATAGCAGCAAGTTGTGATTTCATTGGAAAAACGTGCTAAAGTTGTTAAAAATAGGTAAGATCTACTAAGCGCGTTGCGAGGACTTCAAGTATTCTTCTTTGACTGATAACACTTTGATTTGGAACCTTAAAATGAACCTCTCATGTGTCTAGCTTGTGTGTTTTGCTTATGCTTTTATTTTTCAAACACATGCATAATTGATACTAGGTTGTAATCTCCATTGATTTTTATTTAGCAAGCTTGATTATTAGTGATAGATTTAGATAGCTATATTGGGTTATTGGACTCGCTGAATCCGCCGGCCCCTCATTCCACCTCATGGTTGCAAGATCAGTGCCACATTAAAGGGGAGGGGTCTACATGATATAAGTGTTAAGTGCTCCACTTGGCAACCCTCTTGTGCTTTCTAGAACTCACTAATCTTTGAGTTTTGGACTTGTTTTGGGCTTGTGTGAGGGGTTAAGTGTTCCACATCTTTGGACTCACCTTGCATTAGTTAAAGCGTTAAGTGTACCACCTTGTGCTTTTTGATTATTCTTGGATAGATTTTCTTTTGGAGAATTATCATCTGTACACACATAGTAATTAGGCCCCATGAATACTATTCGTGGATCTTGAGGGAGTGAGTTCCTAGTGAAACTCCTCTCAAAGATGGATTCCTTGTAGGTGGGGAGGATACTTTGAGAATCTCTTAGATAGATGGATCTTCAACTTGGTGATTGAGGCATCCTTTCTCTGGAGAGGTTGATAGATCACTAGGGGTTGATATCATAGATCTTGAGATAATCTTAGTTAGCGTGTCGGATTAATCTGCTTGCTTTGATTGGGCTAAAAGTGAAAAGGTGTCAAAACCTTGGATCTAAAAGCTAAGTCCCCTTGTGGTCCACTATTGTGAGTCGGTCACCTTTAGAGAGGGTTAACCATAGCAGACAATCCCTATACAGGGCAAACTGCGGATGAAACCTCAAGCGGTAATAGCCACTTCTGCCATGGTTGCAACAATCGCTATATAAATGTCCTCGTGGAAGAAATCTCCATGGGGTATGGTTCATTATGGGTTGTCAGATCTCCCTAGTAGCTCTTGAAGATTAAGTTCTCAAACTGTGTCAAAACCTTGGTGCGTCGGGATTGGAGGTCACCCCTGTGAATCATAAAATTTGCAGAGTCAAACCATTACTAAAAACCTTAGAGAGGCCAACTTTTATTTTCTAGGGATGTATGCAATTATTGTGAAACTCTTTGAGAACATACACAATTAGCTCTCCTAGGGATTAGCATAAACTAAGTCACTTGATTGCTCATGCGCAAGGTTTCTTTGCCCCTTGTCCATTGTTTGAAGACTGTTTGCTTGAAATCCCTGTTTTCTATCTTGCGTGCTTTGTTTATGATAAAGAATCTATTGATACATCTAGTTGGATATTTAAAATGAACAAAATTTGAGTTCTTGAGTTGAGACTTTATGATCGAATAACTTTGTTATCCCATTATTTCTAGTCTCCCTAGGTTGGTCCTATTTGGATTAGGCTACTTTTCTCATTGTTAAAAGCCTTTTTGCACCATGGGTTATTGTGCTTTGACCTCTTGAATTAGTAATCATTGATTTGATAAGAGACCTTGTTTGGAGTTGGTAAGTTAGAAACCGTCCTTATTGAGAAAGATATACACTTGGATCCTTTGATATTACACTTGGAGAGTCTTAGTAATCTATTGTCCATTCACTTTCATCAAAGTTCAATTTTAATTATTTATAATTTGGGTCAATTATCCTCCTGGTCCATATGTGCTAGGGTATTTACCCAAAGTTGTGGGCACCTCTGTGGCAGTGTTGGTTTACACCTATTGCAAAATTCTATCTTATCACATCTCTTTTGGACAAGTGAGAGCTTTTACTATCCTAGTTTGGTACCAACGTTTCTTAGGGTTATCCTATCAACTAGTGCCTTTTCTTTCATGTTGATTACAAGTGCTATTACATGTTGCTCAACATTCAAATGATCTCAAATGATATCAAATTTTCCAAAATGACTCTTGGTCTTCTTTCTTCTTTATCTTCCATGTCTTTCTAATTTGTCATTTCAACTCTTCCTCTTCTTCATGTCTTATTGATTCTTTTCCTCCTATTATCATATAGTCTACCTTCTTCTATTCATTCTTTCTCTTCTTCCATACTTGATTCTTCTTCTTCTAGAACCATGGATCTCGGATGTCTTTTTAGGGATCCTCATTTGAGCTCAGATGAAATCCACCTCCTTCTTGAATTTGAAAAGTGTTGTCACTCCAATAGATGCATGGATGCTAACGTTGCAACAAAAATGATTAAAAAAATGGATAAATCAGACACTTTTGCTAGGATCATGTGCAAGATTAAATCACAATATCCTTCTTCCAAATATTTTCCATCTTCCAAGTCTTATCATGATTCTTCTAAATATCATACAGATTCTTCATCCTCCAAGTCTTATCATGATTCTTCTAAATATCGTTCAAATTCCTTATCTTCCAAGTCTTATCATGATTCTTCTAAATATCCTTCATATTCTTCATCTTCTAAGTCTTACTATAATTCTTCTAAATATCATTCACATACTTCATCTTCTAAATCTTACCATGACTCTTCTAGATATCATCCATCTATGTCTTCACCTACCTCTTTTTCACGATATCATTCTTCTTCTACTTCTACCAAGAGTCTTATTCCTCTTATTAAGACATATGATAATGAACAACATGAAAAGTCTTGTGATATGCCTATCTATAATTCTTCTAGTGACAATGATTATGATGGGGATGATTATTACATTCCAACAATTCTTAAAAGTCCTCCTAGTCCTATGCTTGTGCTTAAAGGGGATGAGTCACGAAAAGATATTGATGGTAATTCACATGAATCAAATCTTGAAAACAACATTGATAAATTTTGTGAACAATACCTAAATGATAAATCTACATTTTTTGATGAAGAGAAAGCATTTTTTTGTGCTGAAATACAACATCAATGGGACAAGAGTTCCTCTTCTAAGAACCCTCATGCTGAAAGTAAAGATTACACTCTTGAGCAAGATCATGTTAATGTTGAACCTTTGTCTTCTGATGCTCCCCTTCCATCTTCTACTTCCTCCACTATCCATACATTCCCTAAAGATTTTGAGGCTCTCAAATATTCTACCAATCATTCGTCCAACAAAGATCCTAATGCTTTTCATGCAGTTCCCTATAGTTATCCTCAAGGGCTACCTCTTAAAGAAACTCAAGCTAACCTTCACTTGGCTACAAATACCTTTGACAATGCTAAATCTAAAGATCCTAAGCCTTCATGTGCTATAATGCCTACTTTAGCTAGTCCTTCATCATCTATTCCAAAGTCTTCCATACAATTCCAACATGCTTCCTTCTCCTTAGCACTGGCTTCATGTCAAGAGGACTCTAAAAATGATAAAGAAAAGAATATAAAAAAAGATCAAGATCAAGAACCTTCCATGTCATCCAATCCTTTTCACAATGTTTCTGATACATTTCATGGTTCTTTTGATCCCTTACACCCTTTCTCATTCATTCCACCATGTCTTAAGCCTTCTCCTAAGCAAGATCAAGATACTGCTTGTACCACTGAGCCTATTGACAATAAAAATGGCCTTAGTACACTTTCTCCTTCCAAAGATGATACTTCCATTAAGGTTATTAAAAATGATGCTATTACTTCCAATGTTGAGCCTATTGAAAATCAAGAGAACAATTCTATGCTTATGTTATCCAAAGATCCTTGTCAAGATCAAAGTCTTCCATCTTCTTGTTCTACCACTCCATGTTCCCTTCCACTTTCTACTCTTCCTAAGTCTTCTCAAGCTATAAGTTCTCCTATCAACGAAGTTGCTCCTATTAAAGATGTTTATGTTCCTATTGAAAATCCTAATGCTCACTCTAAAGATGCTGATGTCCTTGATTGTCATATAGATGTTAATGAACTTATTGATTATCCTTTTGCATCTTCCGCATCCATCCTTGGACCTCGCCCACCAATACTAAATCCTTCACATTTTCTTTCCATCTTGGGTCCTTATGTCCCTTCACTTTCCCCTCCCAATTCTCCTAGTTCTTCATCCATTTTGGGTCCTTATGTCCCTCCCTCTCCTATCTTTCCTCAAGATCAACATAGATGCATATCCTTGAATCCTTTTCATCCACCCACTCACCTAAACCAGTCATATCATCCTTCTTCTTCCACAAGTCCCAAGTCTTTTGGAAGTAACTTGAATGTTCAATACAAGAAAAAGAAGCAATTCAAGAATCCATATAAAAAAGAAGACCACCATGTCTCTTCTAATCGACATGGGGGCATTAAGTCAAAAGAGATATCTAAGAAAAAAATTGCAAGACAAGTATGGGTTCCAAAATCCATGATTGAAGATATTATCTCTAAATCATCAAAAAGAAATGAAAAGAAGCCTAAGGCTATATGGATTCCAAAATCTCTCTTGAGAGAGTCTAATGTTGAACAACAATTAAATTTGACATTCAAGCTTCCAAAGAATTCCACTTCATCTTCTTCCAAAAGCATTCTTCCATTCCATGTGCCTAAACTGCAACCTTTTCTATCCACTCACCATATTCCTTCACATATTCCTTCATTCACATTTTCTCCATCCTTTCGCCACCCTTCAAGGTGTGTGTTGACGTTGATCTTGCCTTATTTCCATTTTTCAATCTCACTCACTTCGCATAAAGCCATATCCTCCATTTTTGTCTCCCATCTTCCTTTCCCTATTAGCATCTTTGAGCATATCATTTGAATTCCTTTGTATATCATGGTTTAAAAATTCAAAGAGCATTATATCAAAAGCTTGACTTCTTCCAAAAAAAAAAATTGAAAAAGATTGAAAAAAAAAGAAAGAAAAAAAAATAAAAAATTTGAAAATGTGCCTTAGTGAAAACCTGGTAATCAGGCACCTTGGTAGCAAAATTAAAGAGAAATAAATTCATCCTATGGTGAAAACCACTCCCTTGTGGTGCCTTGGATAAGTACCATGATGAAAACCTAACAAATAGGCATCATGCATAGTTCTTCTACATCTTTCATTCATTTCGTCTTCTCTCTTTGATCTTGACAATGTTGACCTATAGACAAACATTTGGCTATCTTGTGAGATATGTTATGATGATCTTGTTTTCATTCCTTTCATGTTTAGCCTTCATATCTATTTTCCTCCATTCATTCTAGTATTTTGCTACCCTTTTCCCATTTACCCCTTTGGTCTTGATCTAATAAAATAGAGTAAAATATGATGCTATAAAGTCTCTTGACATGTCTACTTCTTTGGATTGCATCTTTCCCACTTTTACATTATGCTTTCTTGAATTATCCTATACTAGCCTTTCATTTCTTATCCAAATGTTCTTTACATGACAAATTTTCCCTAGCTTAGGTACTCTTGCGGAGTCAACCTTTGAAGATCACTTTCACTTGCTTCATACACTCCTTGCTTATCCATAATATCCATTAGCTTATTGCTTCATCATGTCCTCCACCTTGTTAGACATTAGGACTGCATGATGTGATCTTGATTAAGAGTTTAATGCCCATTCTGTCTAGGGGTATCTTTGTACATATTTATGGATCCTGAAAAAAAAATCCAAAAAATTTGATATATTTTAAAAAATCCAAAAAAATGATATATTGTAAAAATTCTAAAAATTGAAAAATGTCCTAAAAAAATGATCATCTTAGTGACAACCTAGCAAAAGGCACCTTGATGTATCTTCAAAAAAATTATATATTACAAAAAAAAATAAAAAAATAAAAATCCAAGTGGTGAAAACCTGGAAACGGGCGCTACTTGAGGCCTTTGCACCCCTATTTCTTAGCACATGTCCTCGACACTTAGCCTTTCTCCACCATGCCTTGTCTTTGTTACCTTGGTTTGGAATTGGTCTTTGTCTAGGGGGCATAACTATGTTAGCTTTGGTTTCTTAGATGTGTGAGTCTTTAGGACACCTCACAAATGGTGTTTTTCAACACTTATTGGTTTGGTCTTACCCAGTATCATCATGTGATCTTACCTTCCTGCAAGCATTTGATCCTTGTCCTCAGAACTCAGTATCAGTTAACACACTTAAATTTTTTAATGCAACACTTAATGCTTGACTTATGTCATGATTTTTTTTCTCTGTGTACTAACTTTTATTGATTTTTGTTGAGTGTCTTTGTCTGATAAGTCTCTCCATGATGCATCGCTAGAAGACTTGGGGCATGAGACATGTTTTTATTTATTTAGTTATTTTTTTCTTGTGGGTGTGGTCTTGAACTCTAGAGTGTCTTTTTTTGTCCCCTTGAAACACTTAAGAGATTTGAGACATCATCCTTGATTGTTTTTGCACAACCATTCTTATAGTCATCTTGGCATCTATGCCTTGATGCGAGCATAGTTTTTCTATATTAAATTGGGTAAGCTAACATCGAAGTCATCTTGACCTTTATGTCTTTGATGCTTATGTTAGAATCTTTCCACATTTCAATCCAATATAAATCGCATTCATATCTTCATAGTTGCATTTGTAACTAGTGATGATTGTGTGATTTTTCGATGTCTGTTAATAATGGCCCAATGATGAAAATAAGTTCTTTTACATTCTCTAATGAATGATGAACACAAAATCCTATTTACAGTTGCTCTTTTGCAAGTACACCATTGCATTTCATGTAGCTTGCATTATTAGACTTCATGTTAGTTTGCATTTTTAGGCTGCATTATGAGTTTGAGAGGGTTCTCCTTTCATCTTTATTGTGGACATTTTATCAATTGTGGTCACATTTTGATCTTCATTTCCTTATTTTCTTTCGTGATATCAATCAAAATTTCTATCTTAAACAGTTGATTGATTTTTGGAGCATTTTCTTTTCTTATTTTTATTTCTTTCCATATCTTTCTAACTTCTATCTTCCATTTTCTTTTTCCCCACTTCTTTTCTTCTAAATCATCTTTGGGGCATAATATTTCATGCTTGATGATCTACCTTGGTTCTATGCTTCTTATATCTTTCATCTTACATCAAGAACCTTATCTTTTGTTCGATTTGATCAAATTTATCAATTTGTTGTTTCTCCTCTATCTCATTTCGATTTCGATCACGAGGGGGCAGTAATTATCAATTTCAATCCTTGATTCAGTTTTATCAATTTTATCCTCGACTTTTTCAAGTTAAAATTTATTTGTATTCTTTGTCCTGATGTGTTCTCGAGTCAACCACACATCTGGGTTGTTTTGTGATCCCAAATTGACCTCACACTTCAATTTTTTTCTTTGACTACATGTGTTCCCGAATTGATCACACATTAGTCAAAGAGGGGCAAATGTATGCACCCAAAAATGGTCGCCTAGACTATGGGCCCCCATTATTCAATTTATCAATTTATCAAATTTTCTGAATCAATGGTTTGTAATATATTCAAATCAATGGTTTCTAATATGTTCAAATCAATTTCCTTGATCAAATTTGATTTATTTCATTTCTAAGATTGATCATTTTATTCCAAGTCTTATTTAATTAAAAGAAAATCTTCTCTTTTAATTAAATAAAATAAAATCCCCATTTAATTAAAAGAAAACCTCTCTTTTACTTAAACAGTTCATCCACATTTAATTAATTAAGAGAAAAACCTCTCTTTTAATTTAATTAAATATCTTCTATTTAATTAAAAAGAACTTGCTCCCTTTTAATTAAATAAAAATCCCACTTAAATATCTCTTTTGATGAAAAAAAGAAATAAAATAAATTCTTTTTATTTAATTTCTCTACACTTAAAAATGTGATCTAAGTGGAATTTATCTTTCCACTTTCTCCTCAACCACTCCTCTTTTCTAATTGGTGGAATCTTGTCTCACATGGATCACCACTTTCTTCTCAACCACTCCTCTTTTCTCATTGGTGGAATTTTGTCTCACATGGATCAAGCTCTATTATCCCATATTGGTTGTGAGAAGCCTCTCACCTCCATAATTTCCTTTATAAGGGAGAGCCCTCTCCTCATGTTAGACACCCATGATTATGCTATCGTTATGCTGCAGGTTTGAAGACCAATTTTTGAAAGAGTTTGAATACAAAAGCTTTTTATGGAGAACTTCTATTTTCTTGTCTTTTTCTCGCTTGCACCCATCATGGGCTTTTAGCTTAGATCTTGCATTTATAGATTAGATTTTGCTTTCATATATTAGATCTTATTTTCATGCATATTTAAAGATCATGGAGACTAGCATTCTTGCTTTTCGTCTTTGAATCTCTCATCTCATGGTGTACTTGCATGGGCACAAAAATAGGTCAAACTGAGGGCCTCCATTGCAAACCCTTGCACTCTATGAGTAGAGAGCTATGGATCGATTTGTGAGGGCTCATTCTTGAGTTTTCTTACATGTAATGATTCATAGAAGTGTGACAACATTTTAGCACACAATACTTGATTTTGGGTTGTGGTATGACAAGTCAAACGACCTTACTGTATGTGCATTTACTAATGTGAACTAGATAGGCAGTATGGATGACAAAAAGAGTACAAGTGGTGGATCATTTTTCCTTGGAGGAAGATTGGTTTCTTGGCTAAGCAAGAAACAAGATTGTATTTCACAGAGTACAGTAGAAGCAAAGTATGTAGCAACAACAAACAATTACAATCAAATCATGTGGATGAAACAAAAGTTGAAGGATACTAGGATAGAGTTTTTACAACCTATTAGCATACATCATGATAACAAAAGTATAGTAAGTATGTCTAAGAATCCTATGTTACATTCTAAGACAAAACACATATCTATTAAATATCATGTTTTGAGAATGAAAGTGACAGAGAAAGAGATCATATTGGAGTATGTTAATACAAAGGAGTAGATTGCATATATATTTATGAAGCCTTTTCCTAAGGATACATTTGAGTATTTGCAAGGTATGCTTGGGGTTATACCCCTGCCTACTTCTGATTAGATGATGCAGAAATTGCATTAGTCTAGTTGTACAAAACATTATTGTTTACTTGGACTGAATGTTGATGCTTCCTTTATGGGAGAGTATTTGTGATTGATCAAAGTCATGAAGGAATCTTGGTAGCTAGTATTGAACAATGTCTTTGGATACTTGAGCTAGTTTAAGACATTTGAGTGGCATATTGACATAATGATGCCTTTGTCATTGATGTCAATGGGGGAGAAGTAGCACATGAAAAACATCTCCTATGAATGGAGGAGATGTGAGTACATATGATAAAATATCTTGTGAATGGGGGATAGTTATGAATAAAACATAAATTAATGTCAATGCAAGAGAGATATGTCAATAAGAGAAGTATATCAATGGAGGAGCAACAGATATTTCTAAGAGTTCAAATTTGATTGATGAGGATAATCTGAAAAGATGAGAGTAGCAATAGAAGAGTTGTATGTTTGGTATTATTGGAACTTAGATTTTTTTCATCTGTGTTGCCATAAATTCCAAAGGGGGAGATGGTTAGCATGAATATTGATGATATTCCTATGGGGGAGTATTCTAGCATTTTTGGAGCATCGGAGAGACAATTAGCATGACTGTGTGTTGCATTCATGACTATGTTTGTCATTGACATCAACATACTGAGAAGATTGGCAAAGTAATAGATAGAGATTGAGGTCGTATGAATTTATTATCAAAGATGAGAACAAGTGTAGTTGGGGACATGCTCTATAGTATGTCATGATTTAGTGGTCAAGTGTGCGTACAAAAAGTCAAAGACATGTAAGACTTAGTTGTGATTTACAGAAGACAGTTTGTAGATAGAGGTGATTTTTGGTGATCGATCATATCTCCCTAACAAGGATAGAACCAAGATGAAAAAAGTTAGACATAGATAGAAGACAATCTATTGATGATGTTAGTGATGTGCAAAGTCCAAGCTTGCACATGTAAGAAGTTGTAATTACTGTGAGCGAACAATGTTATGTAATTATGAAAAGATGTAATGTAGTGTGTTATCTTCATGAGATCCTATTGTAATTAATTGGGAAAGCCTCAAGGATAACTCAATGAATTATTTTGAGGACATGGCATAAAAGAAATTTATTTTCCTTATGATGATGTTATGGTTGATGAATTGATCAAGTGTGTGTGATAAGTAAAGAAGATTGGTAAATGCAAGTAATCAATCAAAGGGATCATTGTGATGCAAGTTTGCAGATGTGGTATTGAGATTTGAGAAGTGTTTTTATGCAGTAGAGGCGTGGCAAAAGAATGGGAAAAAGAGTTTGAGTTACTAAAATGAGTTGCATTTCTATTATTCTTAAAGGAATAATATAGAGATTAGTTGCATAATGAGTTTGGTGGTCTCGCCACTGAAGTTGTTTAGATAGTGGGTCCATCTGCTTTCTACAACATCTAATAGGGTTTGAATCCCCTCATAGGGATTCAAAGTCTCCTAACATGAACTAATATGTATTGAATGTATTTCATTGGCTCTTAACAAAGTTCATTCTCTTACAAGGAACATATATATTAGTAGATCATTTTGTGGGTACTATCCTCACTGAGGTTTTTGTTAGAAATAGGGAATAGTAAGAGGGGGGGTTGAATCAGTATTCTACAAACTTCTGTCACCAAATGGATATTATTAAATACTTTGAACCATGCATAAGAAAATAAACAAGTAATACTGAACAATAATAGTAACCATGCATAAAGAGAACTCATAACACCATATTTTGTTAACTAGAGAAACCCTAACCAAGGGAAAACCCCGGTGGAGATGATACCCACTAGATAATAGACTGATATATATGCTTCTTGTTAGAGGATGGACCTTGTTAGGAGTCAATGAGAAAATTTTGTATAGAGAGTTCTTGTTAGGAGACTTTAAATCCCTATTAGGAGATTCCAACCCTATTAGGAGTTGTAGTACAATAGGTGCAAGAAGAGCTCACTGCCCAAACATGCACTTCTAATTACAAGAAGAGCTCATTGCCCAAACAAGTAATTAGTCTTTAGGTATATAGCTGTTGTATCTTCTTTCTTGACTAATCTCTGTCCTCAGCTCGATCTCAGATCACGAAATCAGGTTCTTAAAACTTCACATATATTGCTTCACAAAAAGATTGCATATCACTTATTACAATACAATTGCACACTACTTCTCCTAATGAATTTGCAAGTTGCCTTTGCATAAATACCATGCATTTTCACAAATTGTTGCTAGGTCAGCTAAGACAATAATATACTTTTCCAAGTTAGAGTAAACATCTAGGATGTCAACCCTAATTGGTCAAGTAATTATTTTGTAAACAAAATTATTCCTCTTCCTTAATTTTGTTGTTCTACTTCACTGGAAAATCATGAATATCTCTTTTTTGTATTGTTCGTACTAATGTTCGAGGTTATATATGTCATCATCAACATGTACACTATCTCCATTTAACTTTGCTAGTCATAATATGATATCAGAAATATTTTACATATAAAACAATGTGTTGTTGTAAACCAATTTCATGCTTAGACAATTTTATGAGTACCAAAAGCTAAGTATCTTTATTACCAAGGTTTTTTGCAATTAAGTATATCATGTGTTTCCATTAATGACAATAATTACATCACTATGTAAAGCCAATTGTCAACAGTTTTCCCTCTGATCAAGAGTTTCCCTAGTTAAAATATCTGGTGTTATTGTGTATGTTTATCTTCTTATGGTTGTTGTTTATATTTATCACATGTTTGAATTTTAATAAGGTTGATAAAAGTTATATTGATTAGATATCTGATTCAACCCCCCCCCCCCCACTTTCAACTATCTTGGTGGACTTTACTTTCTAACAAAAACATTATAAGCTTAAATGATTAACTTACTAAAAATCGTAAGCTTCAGAACTAAAAACTCTACATTAAGATAACTCTTATTCAAAAATATAGACCGTAAATATTTTTGGGTGATGCAAGATTTCCCTTACACCCAAGATGCTCCTCCATCACCTTCACCATCCTTATCCCAAGTGAGCTCCTTTTTATCCCTATTAACCATCTTCTCATTATAGATGAGCATCCATATTCTACATCATAAATGTTTGATCTTCAAAAGTATTTGCTTCTAAACCCTTCCCTTTTTGGTTAGCAATGCATTCCTCTTGGCTATGACCCCATTACCTACATTTTGTGCAATGTTCTATCACTTCTTCAATCTCAATCTCTCTCTACCACGCAATTTTTGATAGAAAAAGTGATTGATCAATGCAAAAGATATAGAGAATATCTATGAATATCTTCATTTTTATTATTTTGCGATACCACCCATGCCCTATCTCACGATCGCAGTCCTTGCATGGAAAACAATCCTCCTTGAAGCCATTACAACTTGTGATATTGTTATTAGGATTTAACTGTGTAGTTTTTGAGTCAAACTCATTGACCCATATTTCATGAGTAGTGACTCAATAGAAATCCATCTCTCATGAGAATAAATGGAACACTTAGAACTCATTGGATATAGGTGATTCTCATTGAGGTGAAGCATCGAGACTTCTCGGGAAGGTCATCCATCCCAATACTACTCCAGCTTGAGCGCACTTAACTATGAAGTTTCCTCCAAGGTTAAACCCACTTTGATTGCAACCCAATTTGCAAAACCTTCACCAAGTGTTGTGCCTTATGAACCATTCATTAGAAAGCCCCTTAAGCTCATCAATTGATAAGTAGGAGATAATTTCCATAGCAAGTCAAATTGTGATATTGCTATCAGGATTTAACTATTTAGTTTTTGAGTTGAACTCATTGACCCATATTTCATGAGTAATGATTCAACACAAATCCATATCTCATGAGAAAAATTGGAATACTTAGCACTCATTGGATCTAGGTGATCCTCACAAAGGTGAAGCACTAGGACTTCCCAAGAGGTCACCCATCTTAGTACTATTCCAACTTGAGCACACTTAACTACGAAGTTTCCTTCATGGTTAATCTCACCCTAATTGCAACCCCATTTGAAAAACCTTCACCAAGTGTTGTACCTTACGAACCACTCATTAGAAATTCCCTTAAGCTCATCAATTAATAAGTAGGAGATAATTTCCACATCAAGTTAATTTGTGATATTGCTATCAGGATTTAACTGTATAGTTTTTCAGTCAAACTCATTGACCTATATTCATGAGTAATGATTCAACATGAATCTATCTCTCATGAGAATAAATGGAACACTTAGCACTCATTGGATCTAGGTGACGCTCACAAAGGTGAAGCACCAAAACTTCCCAAGAGATCGCCCATCTCGGTGCTACTCTAGCTTGGGTGCACTTAACTAAGGAGTTTCCTCCATGGTTAAACCCACTTTTCTTGCAACCCCATTTGCAAAACCTTCACAAAGTGTTGTGCCTTATAAACCATTCATAAGAAAGCCCCGTAAGCTCATCAATTGATAAGTAGGAGATAATTTCCACAGCAAGTCAAACTATGATATTGCTATCAGGGTTTAACTGTGTAGTTTTTGAGTCAAACTCATTAATCCTTATTTTATGAGTAGTTATTTAACATGAATCCATCTCTTATGAAAATAAATGGAATACTTAGCACTCATTAGATCAGGTGATGCTCATAGAGGTGAAGCACCAGGATTTCTTAGGAGGTCACCCATCCTAGTACTACTCTAGCATGTGCACACTTAACTACAAAGTTTCCTCTATGGTTAAACCCACTCTACTTGCAACCCCATTTACAAAACCTTCACCAAATGTTGTGTCTTGTGAACCATTAATTAGAAATCCCCTTAACCTCATCAATTGATAAGTAGGAGATAGTTCCATAGCAAGTCAATTTGTGATATTGTTATTAGGATTTAACTGTGTAGTTTTTGAGTCAAACTCATAGACCCATATTTCATGAGTAGTGATTCAACACAAATAAATCTCTCATGAGAATGAATGGAACACTTAGCACTCATTGGATCTAGGTGTTGCTCATAGAAGTGAAGCATTGAGACTTCCCAAGAGGGCACCCATCCTAGTACTACTCCAACTTGAGCATACTTAACCATAGTGTTTCATCCATGGTTAAACCCACTCTTCTTGATACCCATTTGCAAAACCTTCACCAAGTGTTGTGCCTTATGAACCATTCATTGAAAATCCCGTTAAGCTCATCAATTGATAAGTAGGAGATAATTTCTATAACAAGTCAAATTGTGATATTGCTCTCAGGATTTAATTGTGTAGTTTTTTAGTCAAACTCATTGACCCATATTTCATGAGTAGCGATTCAACATGAATCCATCTCTCATGAGAATGAATGGAACACTTAGTACACATTAAATCTAGGTGAATATCACAAAGGTGAAACATTGAGACTTCTTAGGAGGTCCACCATCCCAGTACTACTCCACCTTGAGAACTACATAGTTTCCTCCATGGTTAAACCCACTCAGCTTGTAACCCCATTTACAAAACCTTCACCAAGTGGTGTGCCTTATGAACCATTTTTTAGAAAGGCCATTAAGCTCATCAATTGATAAGTTAAAGATAATTTCCACAAGAAGTCAAATTGTGATATTGCTATCAGGACTTAATTATGTAGTTTTTGAGTCAAACTCATTGACCCATATTTCATGAGTAGTGATTCAACATGAATCCATCTCTCATGAGAATAAATGGAACACTTAGCACTCATTAGATCTAGGTGATGCTCATAGAGGTGAAGCATCGAGACTTCCTAGGAGATCACCCATCCTAGTACTACTCCAGCTAGAGCATGCTTAACTACAAAGTTTCCTCCATCATTAAACCCACTTTGCTCACAACCCCATTTGCAAAAACTTCACCAAGTGTTGTGCCTTATGAACCATTTATTAGAAATCCCCTTAAGTTCATCAATTGATAAGTAGAGGATAATTTCCACATCAAGTCAAATTGTGATATTGTTATCAGGATTTAACTGTGTAGTTTTTGAGTTAAACTCCTTGACCCATGTTACATGAGTAGTGATTAAACATGAATCCATCTCTCATGAGAATAAATGGAACAATTAGCACTTATTGTATCTAGGTGATTCTCATAGAGGTGAAGCACCGAGACTTCTCTAGAGATCACCCATCCTAATACTACTCCAGCTTAAGTGTGCTTAACTACAAAGTTTCCTCCATGGTTAATGTTACCAATTTAACATGCCTCTTAAATTGTTATGTTTTATGCTAAACTAAATATGTTCTATCTGTTGACTAAGTGTGTTTAGTTGCTGAGAATGTACAGTACAGAACGAAAAGAACGCAGTAAGCAAAAGATAGGAATCATACAAGTACTGGAATAATATTTTTTATTCAAGTATTCAAAAGATATTTTACAAAGTGTTCATGTTTACACAGTAATTGAATACAAAGCATTCAAATATTACTAATGCTCTCAGCTCCTAGCATAAATATTTGAATTAAATGCATTGTACAAACAGAAAAGTACTAAAAAAGGAAGATAAGAGAAAAGGCATCCATTGCCTGAATAGAAGGTTGTTGCGCTGAACGTTGAAGGGTTGATCCTGCATCTCCATTTAAGAGTAAACTTGCAAAAAATGAATGAAGAAATGGGTTAGTTCATATGAACTGAGCAATGGAAAACTTTCCTATCATCTATACTCTGCTATTTATACAACATGCTTATCCAGATAACTATGGTAAAAGGCAAGAAGGCAAGAAAATCTGAAGAAAATAAAACATGTTTTCACTAATGAGTTTGTTCCATGTGTAGATATAGGTATGAATACTTGAGGCTATAGAAGGATCATGTGTAAGTTATATGCATAAAGCCTTTTGGCTGAGTTTGTTTGGGCAAAGACAGAAGATATTGGGGAGACTGTTGAGGGGGCATACATAAGTTCCAGGTATGGGACCTTTCGGTTAAACCAATGTAGTTGATTGAAGACATTGAGGAGATCATTGAAAGGATGTGCATAAGTTACAAGCATGAAACTTTTTGGTCAAATCAAGGAGGGGCGAAGACCAAAGATTTGAGGAGATCATTTAAGGGACACACATACACTACAAGTGTGGAACCTTTTTGGTTGAATCATGTAGCGGCAATGGCAAAGGACAAGAGGAGACTATCGAGGGGGCATACATAAGTTTCAGGTATGGGACCTTCCGATCAAATCATGGAGGACATGTAAAGTTGGAACTCTTAGGCATACATAAGGTTCAATTATTTTTGCAAGGATATTTCAGCGTATATCAAGAAAGTACAAATGCAATCAGTCACAAGGATAGTCAAAACTAAGGATCAAGTGCCAAATCAATAGAGGAAAAGAGAAATCTATTGCAAGAAAATATAATAAGCTAAATAGGGGCATTAACATCAAGGAAAAACATTAATGTATACTGTTTAACAATGTGAAAGACATACAGAAATAACAGGAAAGGTAAAGGGACTGGTACTAAAACATGTGTTAACATCCAAGGTCAAATCAAGGGACTATTATCAAGTTGTAAACAAATAGGAACAGAATGAGCATCATCTTGTTGTTACGAAAACAAAAGGTTTTGTGGAATACATAACCAGTTCAGGATCCCTTAAAGATGAGATGCGAATATCAAATGTTTATGTTTAAAAGATTTTGACATTACTTTAGAGATTTTGCTTATGTAATCAATCATGGTATTTACAATAATAATCAAGCTAACAACAAGTAAGTTGATATTGATATATGCCAAGGAAGCATACATTACATTTGCCCCTTCAAGTACAATGGTAAAAGCAATAAATATTCATGCATAACAGTATATGAAGGGAGAATTATATTCAGAGATACTACAATAACAGGGTTCAAATCTTTAAAGAACAAGCCACATTGAGGTTTGAAAGAATCAATAGTAGGTGCAAGGTTACTAGTTGAAACAACGGTAATGCAACATCTTGAAACTAGAAAAAGAAAGATGCCAAAGAAGATGCGTATGATAGTATAGAAGGAGTATTAAAATCTGCAACAATAAGAGTATTCAAGCCCATATAAAAATTTGAGAATATTATTTCACTTCTCTTCATATTCATAATATACACGAAATAAGGTTCTTATAGATTGCATTCAACAAGCAAACAATCTCAGGGAAAATGTTGTGCAGATTCATTAGGATTGAGAGCCATTATTTAAAACCATTATCAGTCAAAGAGATGCAAAACCCAAGTGCAGATTTTAATGATGTTATCTCTTATTTTTATCAAGTAAATGAAGCAATCTATGAAAATAAAGTATAGCCATTATTTAATGGTTCATATATCAGAGGTGCAAGAAATAAAACCCATAGCTAGAATCTAATAGCAGGTCATTTATTTTCAAGAAGAACAGTTGCTCACATCAGGGTTCAATTTTTCTTCTTAAAGAAAAAGAAGCTAGTAAATGTACCCTTCACAGCATGTTTGAGGTAGCAGTAAAATAAGCTCTTATACAACATCAAGTGTATTTTATGAGAAAAGACTAAAAGAAAATATGCAGACCCATATGTAACAATGGAGATTTTTAAGCTTACAACTGAAAAATCCGTAGTAAAGATCCAAGAAAAAGGCTCATACCAGTGAGAATGGCACCCAGCACTAAATAGCAACATGAGCTCGCAAATGGAGAAAAACCCATGAAATTTCAAATATAATATGCCTAGATTTGCGAGTTACTCACAGTAAAGATGGTATCAAAAATAAACTGGTGAGCATGGCATCTCATACCAGCAAGAGAGCTCAGTATGTTTGAGCTACAGCAGCAAGTAACTCACGGCTGCCCCAAAATAGAACCCATTAAACACTTCCAGTAAAATCAAACGCATGGAGAGAACCCAAAAAAGATGGCATCTCAATTTTGTCTACTATCAAAGTAACCCGCGTGCCAAAGGATCAATAAAAATGGCGTCCATGACTGTAGAAAAATCCACATGGTGAATATACGACAGCAAGAATATGGCTGCGATAAGGTTTGAAGGAAACCCTTCATCATACCTCACGTAAATGAGCATAAACACAACACAAATGATGTTGTTGTTTATCGCTTTTTGTTTTTTATAAGCAAAATATGCCACATTTAAATGCATTTCGGGTCCATGCAAAATCAAGTGCATGAGACTCAATATATTAAGTCCATATGCATAACTTTTAATGCTAAAAATAAAATATGCTATGGACTTAGTATAATAAATAAAGCACAAAGAATGTTAATCTTATATATATTAAATGTTTTATATCCATTATAATCATTTGATATATATAAAAACTTATATTCCCCTTTAAATATATTTAATAATAATGTGCTATAAATGAAATATTATATGAAACACATTAATATTATTAAATATGTATAAAAAGAAGATTTATAATTGTAAAATTAATAAATTAAATGGCTATCATTATAAGGCCTTTAATTTTTATTAATTACATAAAAAGGGGATTAAGTGGAGTTAACATTTTTTATATGCCTAAATGCAAGGAGAGTTATATTAGGAGGGGAAAGAAGACATTCAGTTAACGCTTGGATATAGGGATATTTTTGAGGCCAAGTTCAGTTCCAGTTTCACATGCAGATTTGTGAGTTATTTGATGATATTTTTAGCAGTCCATGGAGCAGATATGATCAGTTATGCATGCAGTTCAGATTATGGGCTTATTTTATGCACATATTGTATAATTAGGAGCAGTTTCATATGCTATTCTTGTGGGTTACTTAGTGCATCCGAGTTTGATCATTTTGTGCATGATTTTGGAAAGCCAGAGTCAATTTTGAGTTATCCATCAGTTGGGCAGGTGGTTGAGTGCAGTTTTCACACGCTCCATTTTTTTTTATCATTTTTTGGTGATTCTTTCTAAGCATGATTTTGGAATCCGAGTTAGGGTTATTTTTCTATATATTGTACTTTCACCTCATTATGAGGGACCTTCTTTCAGATTTAGATTTTTGCACATTGTAGATTTGGAGTTGATTGTAAGGGCATTTGTAGCAAAGATTATTTTTCCAGCATTGATTATAGAGATTCAGCAGTTCCTTCTCATAGATTCTTGTGCAATTTTGTGAATTTATTACTTTAATGTTGTGTTCACCTTCATTTTAGTTACGTTCCTAGTTGCATATTTGAATCATGATACATATGATTGCAGGTCTATGTTTGTGATTATTATTTTCTTGCAAAAAATTGGTGAAACTTAGGTATCCCTTTCAAAGCAGGAGATCCCAGTCCTTGCATAGAAACACTTTTGTGATTACGTGTTTGTCTGAGTGTTGTGAATCAATTGTCTTTTGTAGTTCGTGCTAAAGTGGTCAAAGTTACATTCAAAACCATTAGTGTATCACCTCATTTAGATTAGTTTTTCATTATTCATTCGTTCATTTCTTACCCTTATCTCGAGTACAATTTAGGATTAGGTGATCACAATTTAGGAACCGGCCTAGCTTTCGGAGATTCTTCTCTCATTTTAGGACAACCCACCACCCGAGAGAGTTTCCATTATTTTAGCAGGATAGCTAGATTATACATCTTGCTACAGGTGCAATCCTGATTGACAATAATTAAACCCACTCTTCTTGCAACCCCATTTGCAAAAACTTCACCAAGTGTTGTGCCTTATGAACCATTCATTAGAAAACCCCTTAAGCTCATTCATTGATAAATAGGAGATAATTTCCACAAGTAGTCAAATTATGATATTGCTATCATGATTTAGCTATGTAGTTTTTGTGTCAAACTCATTGACCCATATTTCATGAGTAGTGATTCAACATGAATCCATCTCTCATGGGAATAAATGGAACACTTAGAACTCATTGGATCTAGGTAATGCTCATAGAGGTGAAGCACTAGGACTTCCCGAGTCACCCATCTCAGTACTATTCTAGCTTGAACACACTTAACTACGAAGTTTCCTCCATGGTTAAACCCACTCTTCTTGCAACCCATTTGCAAAGCCTTCACCAAGTGTCATGCATTATGAATCATTCATTAGAAAGTCCCTTAAGCTCATCAATTGATAAGTAGGAGATAATTTCCACAACAAGTCAAATTATGATATTGCTATCAAAATTTAACTATGTAATTTCTGAGTCAAAGTCATTGACCCGTATTTCATGAGTAGCAATTCAACATGAATCCATCTCCCATGAGAATAAATTGATCACCTAGTACTTATTGGATCCAAGTGATACTCATAGAGGTGAAGCACTGAGGCTTCCTGATAAGTCACTCATCCTAGTACTACTCCAACTTGAGCACGCTTAACTACGAAATTTCCTTCATGGTTAAACCCACTCTGCTTGCAACCTCATTTGGAAAACCTTCACCTAGTGTTGTGCCTTATGAACCATTCATTAGGAAGCCCCTTAAGCTCGTCAATTGATAAGTAAGAGATAATTTCCATAGCAAGTCAAATTGTGATATTGCTATTAGGATTTAACTGTGTAGTTTTTTAGTCAAACTCATAACCTCTATAACTTGCTTACCTAGTTTGAAACACTAGTTGTTCTTGTCCACGTTTTGTAACCTAATTATTTTACAAATTAATAATATTTTGAATACTATTAAATTAAACATTTAGATTGTTATGAGATGTTAAGTACTAAAAATATGAGTGGCCACAATTTGTTAGGGTGGGGTTAGTATCATGGTTAGAGATAATGTGTGTCATATTAGTGTTTGGATCTAATTTAGGTTATAATTTTATTTGTAGATCTTATTATGATCATAATATTTTTTTGAAAAATTACAATTTATTTTTTGAGAAAATAGGCTTGGAATAAAGAAAATGTATTATATCAATCTCACATATGATAAAGTTTACAAGTGGCCACATTTTTGAGAGAGATAAAATTCTTGTTGCTTGATTGAGAACCAATTCTCATCAACTATGTTCTAGATATTATATCAGATAACATTACCAAAAGATAAAATATAATGTATACAATGACAACATCAACAAATTGTAGATATTATATCAAATTACTCTATAACTTATTGAAAACACCATGTTTAAGGAGAAAAGATGGCGAGCAGGAGTGCATGTGGGAGTGGGGAGAAGTGTTTGGGCGGGAATCTGAATTTGAATTCCTCTGTATCGAGTGAGCGATCTATGTCAGCTAGAGATTCCTTTGTTGAATCTAGGGATCCTGATGATGGTAGGCTTTTGGAGGACTTGGGAGGGGGGCCCAAGTAGATTAAAAAATGGTTCAACTTATTTGGGGTACGCCCTACTAGCAAGTCTGCTTTCCTACTAGTTAGGGATATATCTGTGAGGGATAAAGGTATGTACTCAATCAAAATCCTTGATCAGATTATTGACAAAAATATTTCCTATATGGACACGACTCTAGTTGAGCGATTCATTAGGGCTATTAGACCCAATATTGAAGATGTGTGGGCCTTTGTTCATTAAAAATGTATTTTAAAAGGTCAAGTTGACATTTCAACGATGGCTAAAGGGTGTCTCTCCTTCTTATTTTTTTTTCTTGTGAGGAGGATAAGCGGGATATCCTCTGTAGCAGTCCTTGGGTTATGGGAAGGCATACCCTGCTGTTACAAAAATGGACCCCCAACCTTTACTCTTTGGATGATATTGCTATTCAAGCCCCTATTTGGGTTAGACTACCTGGTCTCCCTCTTGAGTTCTGGGTGGAATATGTGATCAAGGGCATTGCTAATAATTTTGGGGAGCTCCTCTCTTTAGATCCTGTGACTGTTTCTAGGAGGAGATTGAACTTTGCCAGATTTTGTGTTGGAGTTTCAAGAGGTGTGGATTTGTCTGAATCTATCTCTTTAAAATCTAAACTTGGTATTTGAGACCAATGGATTAAGTTTGAGTCTATTCCTTTTGCCTGCTTTCACTGCAAGAAAGCTGGTCATTGGGCTAAGAAATGTCCTTCTCTAAAAGGAAAGGCTAAGAAGGTCGAGAAAGTGTGGGTGAGAAAAGAACTCTCTAAGGGTGGATTTAGATGAGTTTGTCTCCCCAAATGAATAGTCTAAGTGTTCAAGTGGTGGTGTGGTGGGTAGTGTGACTGGGGGTGTGGAGGTTCCCCCAAAACCTTGCAAGGATGGTGCTCCTCCTCAAGAACAGTTAGATAGCTCAAGCTATGATGTGGGGGCTCCCCATCCTAGTTTGGATTCACCTTTGGAGATGGAGAGTGGTTTGAATGCCTCTGCCCAGGTCCTTTCAGAGATCCCTAATAGTGACAGCTTGAAGAGGAACCAAGAAGATAAGGTGATCATGACCAAGGAGGGGAGGGATATTGTCAAAGAGGGGACCTAAAAGGATACAGTTTTGCCTACAAAACATAGGGTCCAAGAGCCTGTGAAGGCTGGAAACTTTGTTAGAGGTGAAGTTGAGGACCTTCTAACTATCTCTCATGATGAGGAAGTAGTGTGGGTAGAGGATAGTTTTGATGCCAATTGGATTTCGGTTGGTATACAGTCTAAAGGTAGGAAGAAGGTGGTAAAAAAGATGAGGAGACTGCTCCATTGAAAAACAATAAGAAAGGTCCCAAAGCAGAATCTAAAAATGGGGAATCTAAAACTTTTAAGGGTAGACATGGAAGTTCTTCTTCTAAGAATGTTGGTTCAATCCTCAAGAATGGTGATGTTGGGTCTTCTCCATCATCGATTGGAAGACCATCCAATTTGCAGAAAAGAACAACTGAGGCAAATAGAGGCATTGTTGATGGTAGTTAGAGAACCATCCTTGAATTAAAAAAAATTCATAAATTATGAAGATTATCTCTTGGAATATCAGAGGGTTAAATAACCCTCATAAACATGACATTTTGAAAAATATGATTAGGGACAATAGGCCAAACATTTTTGTTATTCAAGAAACCAAGATGTTGAAGGACAAGGTGGAATGCCTTCCTATTTTCAAGGGAGGAAGGATTATTGGTAATGATTCTGAAGGAGCGTCAGGCGGGATGGCAGTTTTTTGGATTAATTGATGGATTCAAGGGGAGCTCATCTCTCAAAACAAAAATATGATGAATGTTAGATTCTTTAATTCAAAAGATGATTTTAGCTGGGTCCTTACTAATGTTTATGCCCCCAACTCCAAATGGGGTTGTGTCATGCCCAAACTATGAGGACAAAAAAAAACACACACAAATTTATTTTTATTTTTTTAATGATAATAATTAAACATGCTCTAAGTTGAAAAGATTGACAATAGTTTTAGCACAGGTACTCTTCATAACGTCTTAAGATTATAAACATGAAGACGATTACATTATTTAAAATTTGAAACTTTTGTCATAAGATTGATATCGATGAACTTATAACAATATTAAACCATTTCGACTAACTTAACATAAAAATTAACTATCTAATCAAATAAAATCTACATTCTAAATTTTATATAGTCAATTAACCTTTATATTTAAAACTAACTAATAAAAAAAAAAAACTTAGAACTAATTTCCAACTAATCTATAATTAAAACTTTCTAAAATTTATTAAATAACTAAATTAATTTAAAACTAAAACTAGTTAATCTAAAACGTACTGACTAAATATAAATCAATAATACATTAAAACTAGTTAAAAGAAAATGTTAGAAGAGAATTATAGCTAAACTAAACTAGAATATACATATATCTACAATTACCAACTAATTAAAATCTAAACTATATTACATTAAACAATATACTAGTAAGCTAACTTAATTTTCTACTAACTTTAAAATAACACAACATCTAACCTAAACTAACACAACTTATTACTTAACAATTTAGATTATATTTTAAACTAACTATTAGAAAATATTAATAAAGAAACTAAAATTAAATAAATAAATAACTAACTAAATCTAAAACTAAACTTAAAGTTTAAAATTGACTAAACTTTAAAAAAATACTAACTAAAACTTAATATAAACTAACAACAAAACAAAAAGAAAACTAAACAACAAAAAGGAAACTTAACTAAATTAACACTTAAACTAATAAAGACCTATCTACCAAATCCTACATACTTCCCCCAAAATCTACGCGCATTCCCACACCCACAAGCCTATGCGCTAAACCAAGCGCTAGCCATGGATAGCACTCTGCCCCAACACATGCTAGCGTAGACCCAAACCAATAACAATGCATTTTTCTTTATGAAACAACAACATTGACAAGATTTGACATTAAGGTCAGTACGAACTTGCGCATCCTTTCCACCTTTCTGACCGCGCAAGTACCACTGGCAAGGGGAACATAGGACCACGTGGGTGAGAGGGCAAGTTGATAAAGGAAACATGAAAATCTTGCTTACGCCTAAACAAGAGGAAAAGGAAATGGAGTTGGCTTAATAATTTAGTTGACTTGGTTTAAAAACAATCACGTCCCTCTCAAAAAGCTGTGAGTACTTCAGGGGGGTACAGGGTGACATCACCCTAAGTCATTTGCTTGATTGGACTTTGTTTTTAAAATAAAAAAACTCTACAAGCCTTTCCTAAAAAAGCTGGCGCAAGGAGTAACAAGGAGTTAATGCAAAAGTTATGTTGGTAGAAGATAGATATTTGCTAGTGCATATGTTAAATATTTGTTTTGATTGATTGTATTTATTTAATATTTATTTATTCATTTGTTAATTTATTAAAATTATTAGAACAAGGATATTTTAAGAGAATTTTTTTGATTCTCTGTTGCTAGAGACATTAAAATGCTACTCCCATACAAAAGGCAGAGAGTTTTTACTCTCTTGGGCCACTTTTTTTTTTTTGATGAAATTTTCTAAGTGTAGATTTAAAGTCATGTATTTTTTTTTTTAAGGTGTATAATTGGAATAGAATTAAAACATAGATTTAGCCATTGACACAATAATGCAAGTTTGATTAATATCCAATAATCATAAAAACTAAATCTACATGAATGGACATAAATTTCCATTTTCAACATATATGAACAACTTGATATATTGCCAAACTGAACATCATCATTATTTCCATCCTATTTTGAGATTCGACCATCTAAATTTAAAATTTACAATTAAATCCCATAACAAGCAATTATTCTCAACACCAATTTTATTGGCAAATCTGATTCAAAGGCTCACCCGGAAAAGAATCGGGAAGAAAACTCGGCTTCGTTGCCATTTACAATAAGGTTTAAAATACAATTTACAATAGGATCTCAATCCCAAATTTCAACAATTAAATCAAATTTTTCCTCATGATCAAAATCAAGGAATTTGTAATGTTTTCTGAATCTCATTTCAAGAACCATGGAGGAAACCAATATCTGATCGGGTGACAACCAAGCAGAACCAAAAGAAAATCAAACATGCATAATCATACATGGTTTACACAATAGGATTCACAATGAATCAAGACTAGGGAAAGGTGGATTCTTCCAACAGGAGAAGTCAAGCACAACACCAATTTAGATGCCCAATCGAGGCTAATAACCAAGAACTCCCGTTCTTTCATTTAAACATGTCATACTCATACCAGGTTTGTGCTGACGGGTAGGGGCCCATAACACCCTACCCTTTATCCCTCTTCTCATCTTGAGAAGAGACTCTACACTGGTTGGAGTCCAACTAAATAGACCTCTCCCAACATTGGTCACTTCTGCCCTCTCCAAGGGTGAGTAATACCAAAACACCCATGCAAGGAAAAACTCAAAATTGCAAACATAAACAAGAAAGAAAAACAACCAAAATGACATGGTTTTCAAATCTTCCCAACATACCCACAACCATACAACAGTGAAACAACAACAAGGTAACATGAACATGAAACAAAACATAAAAAACTGAATAAGGGAGATGAGAATTTCCTACCTTCACAAAGAGGTAATGGCAATGAACAAGTTTGAGTAGAGTATCCCTTTCCTTCCTTCAACCTTCAAGAATTCCTCTCTAAAATGTAGAGATTGGGTAACAACCTCCACAAGTCCAAGAAAGGCCTCTAAATAAGCCTCTAACTCAATCACCCAAAAGGAGCAATAACTATTTCCACCCACTAGCAATTCTAGAAACTCCTAACTCAACCTACACTATGGTTAAACCCTAAGTGGAGATGAGGTGAGGTAACTCAAGATAACCATGGTCAATTTTCGCACAAAGGCAAAAAGGGACTTTTTGAGTGACCTCAAAAGTCAAAAAAAGGGGCTTAGGGGTTGGAAAAGACCCCTAACCCATACCCATACCCTTTGGTTAGAATAATAACATGTTTAAAAGCCTTAAGAAAGAGGTTTAGAGTCAAATAAAATCTAGGAATAAAATAGGTCCATCTAACTACTCTAACTTGCAAATTAAGCACTAATCCGGATTAGGGATGACTAACCTTAATTAAGAACCTAATAGAAAACTGACACTAACTTAAACCAACTTGGTCCAAAGGTTAAACAATTAACCCTAAATAGCACACCGAAGCACATAAACATTTTACGAGTGTCAAGCGACACTGAAAGAACATAATTATGAACATTAACATTCACTGAACAAAGAAGATACATACATATATCTCACAATACAATACGTGAATTACAAACAACAAGACTTCCAAAAATTAGCACAAAGAGATCGATTATGTTCCTCCGTAGGATTTCTTGGCTAAATATCTGCACACTCATTGCACACATCAGTAGTCCCGTAAAATCACATGTACATAAATGTATACGTATTCAGAAATTCACATAAATTAAAACATACATCAATAAGGGTTTCTTTATCCTACTTAATTCTTAATCATTTAAAATCTCTTAAATCAAAGTCTTAATCCTACATTTACTGATTTCATCAACATACATATACGTGAAACATTAAATGACAATCATCAAATATATCTGAAAATAACATCACACAACATGAAATAATAAAATATGTTCTAAGCATCAGATAATGTCTCGACATCTCGAGTCGTGAATATCAAAAAATAATAGTAATGCATCATTATGCTACGATGGGTCGGGGCGAGGCCTCATAGGTTGGAAGGCCTTGTGGGAAGAAATTTATAATCAAAGAAAGCTTTTTGCTGAGGAGAACTGGTTGGTGATGGGGGACTTCAATACCCCTTTAAAAGATTTTGAAAAATAGGGAGGCAATCAGACCAATCTGGATAATAGATCAGATTTAATGAGCTTTATTGATCTTCATCTTCTCCATGATCTTGACTTGCATGGGATTGAGTACACCTAGACTAATAGAAGAGCCAGAAAGGATCTTATTCAGGTCAGGTTGCATCGTGCTCTTATTAGTAATGATTAGTTCCTGAATTATAAATGTGCACTTAATGCTCAAGTTCATGTGGGATCGGATCATTACCCTATTTTCCTAGTTGTTGATAAGCTCAACTTTCATAAGAATTTCCCCTTCAGATTTGAGATAATGTGGACTCTTCATCCGAAGTTGGAGAACCTCATTAAGGAGTGGTGGGGTATCAAAGTGGAAGGTACAACAATGTTTAGAGTGGCAACCAAATTGAAAAATGTAAAGAATAATTTTAAGAAATGGAATAAACATAACGTTGGCAACACTTTTTAGAACAAAAAAATATTTTAGAGGAACTTAAAGATATTCAAGATAGGATTCAGACTGATGTTTATGAGGTGGTCTCAAGGGAGGAGGAAAGCAACAAACTGGTTAAACTTCATGACCTTATTACCAAGGAGGAGATGTTCTAGAGACAATGTTCTAGAAAGGTCTTTTTGGAGGAAGGTGACCAAAATACTAAGTTCTTTCATTTGACTACTTTAAAGCATAGGATGGCTAATATAATTTCCAGAGTTAATACGTATGAAGGTTTGACTGATAATGAAGAGATTATCAAAAGGGAGGCTAGGGAGTTCTTTAGTAAACTGCTTCAAGGTGACCCCAATTTGAATTTGGATAAGCATAATATGTTTCTGGAGTGCATTCCAACTTGTATTTCTGAGGCCCAAAATTTGTCCCTCACTTCCATTCCTTCTACAGATGAGATTTCTAAAAATTGTTTTCTCTTTTTAGGGTGGCAAAGCCCTTGGTCTTGATGGGTTTCCTCTTTTGCTCTTTCATAAATATTGGAATATCATTAGTGTTGATATTTGTAATGGTGTGAAGGAATTTTTTGTTTCTAGAAACATCCTTAGAGTGTTAAATGGCACCTTTATTGCCCTTATTCTGAAGAAGTCGAGTGCTGATAGATTAAATCAATTTAGGCCTATTAGCTTGTGTAATTCTTTTTATAAGATTATTTCTAAATTTCTTACTCTCAAAATTTTATCCCTTCTTCCAACTATCATCTCAAGGCAGCAAAATGGATTTGTTCCTGGTAAACAGATCTTGGATTCCATTATTTCAGTTCATGAAAATATCCATTCTCTTGCGGTATCAAAGAAGGAAGGGTTTCTTCTTAAGTTTGATCTCTCAAAAGCTTATGACAGAGTGGATTGGAATTTCCTCCTCCGTGGTTTGGAAGCGTTTGGCTTTAATAAGAGATTTCAAGACCTTATCTTCATGTTAGTTTCATCGGCCTCCTTCTCCATGCTTGTTAATGGTTCCCCTACCTCTTTCTTTAAGGCTTCTAGGGGTCTTAGACAAGGGGACTCGATCTCTCCTATTCTTTTTGTTATTTTGGCTGAATGTTTGGAGAGATTTGTGAATAATATGGTGGTGAAAGGGGACTTTGTGGGCCTTAACCCCTCATCTTTTGCTCTAGTGTGCTCTCATCAACAATTCATAGATGATTCTATTGTTATGGGGGAGGCTTCAGTGAGAAATGCTAGGAACATTAAGAGGGCTTTGGGTGACTATGGGATGGCCATTGGTCAAATCATTAATTGGAGCAAAAGTGTGATCTACTTTATTAATGTTAGTGAGGCAAAACAAAATAAGATCAAAAAGATTATTGGCTATGAGAGCGGTTCTCTACCTGAAACCTATGTGGGTTTACCTTTGGGTTTAGCCCCTCTTGACAGCTTTTGGAACTCACTGATTGATAAAATCCACTTGAAACTTGCTGGTTGTAAAGACTCTCTCCTCAGTTAGGCTGGTAAGGTTATTGTTTTGAAGTCTATCCTACAAAGTGTTCCGCTTTATGCTTTGAGTGTTTTCAAAATTCCAAGAAAGTTTGCTCTTGCTATTGAGAAAATTTAGAAGACTTTCTTGTGGACTGGAACAAAGACTAAAAAAAGACTCTTTTTGATTGCTTGGGAAAATGTTTGTATACCCCGGGGGAAGGGAAGGATTGGCTTGTGAAGGATTACTACAACGAATGAATTCTTATTGGCTAAATTATTATGAAGATGGCACAAGGAAGAGGGGGAATGGAAGAATATTTGGGTTGATAAATATAATAGGGACCATTTTGATTTTCATCATTTCCTTAATAGTGATTTAGAACAAGGGGGATCCCTGATTTGGAAGAATGCTTAGAAATTCAAATATATTTTAGGGAAAGGGGTTAAATGGAAGGTGGGAAATGGTATAAAAGTTCTTTTTTGGGAAGACATTTGGATCTTGGACCAGCCTCTTTGTGATGATCTAAGGTGGAATAGTATATGGAGCAATGCAAGAATCAATTTGGTTCTTTTGTGGGTGATTATTGGAAGGATGATATGTGGGTGGATCTTCATAGTGTGGACCATAACTTGGTTGAGCTTGGCAAGTGTTTGAATGCATTCTTTTTAAACCATGAAGAGGATGTTTTGATATGGAAAATTGACCCTAGTGGTATCTATTCTATTGCCTCAGCCTATGCTAACTCTTTCGATGATCATTATGAACCCTACTGGGCTAAGGCTTGGGTGAAAGGCATGACACCCAAAGTTAATATCTTCTTTGGATTCTTCTGCAGAATAAAATTCTAACTCTTGATAATCTTGAGAAGAGAGGTTTCATCATTCTTAATTGATGTATTCTTTGCAAGAATGATGAGGAATTGGTGGATCGTATTATGCTGCATTGTCCCTTTACCAAGAAGCTTTGGGATAAAGTTTGTAGCTTACTAAAAGTGGATTGGGTTTTCCATGCTACCATCCAATTGTTCTTTACTAGTTGGATGGCTCCTTCCAAAAATGCTTTGATTGTCAAATCGTGGGACTTCATTCCTCCTTATTTGTGTTGGGGCATTTGGAAGGAGCGCAATGATAGGATCTTTAGAGGAGTGGAATCTAGTCCTAATCAGGTGTTCTATAAAATTAAGGTCCTTATGATTGAAAATATTAAAATTATTGGTTCTGGACAACAACCTTGTAATGAGTGGGAAGAAGGGGTGCTTAATAGTTGGAATATAAGGAGTTTGGGAATGAATATTAAGGATCTTAATCCAAGGGATAATGCTAGATGGGACTGTTCTCTGGTGAATTGGTTTAAGATAAACTTTGACGGGGCCTCAAAAGGGAACCCGGGTAAAGCAGGATGTGGAGTTGTTATTAAAAACTCTAATGGTGACTATGTGGGTTGTATGGCTATTCCAATAGGGGATCAAACTAATCATGTTGCAGAAGCCTCTGTTGCTCTTCATGGTCTTATCTATGCCAAAAGTATGAATTTGAGGAACATATGGGTGGAAGGCGACTCCTTAAACATAATTGATTGTTTAAATAAAATTACTGAACCATCGTGGACTATCAACAATATTATCTTCAAGGCTATTAGCATTATAAATTCTTTTCAAACTTGCATTATAACTCATAATTTTAGAGAAGCCAACCGTACTGTTGATTGGGCTGCGAATGTGGCTTGTTTCAGTGATCATAAAATCATTTGGGATTTTTATGAGTCCTTACCTCCAGATGGCCGCCAACTTATCGAGTATGATAAATGGAGATCTAAGCAAAAATATTTTAATTATGATGGTGTCAGTGATTTGTAATTATGAGCTGAACTTGTTTGGAGTGTGGTGGGTTATGATTTTTAGAAAGTCGAGCATTTCACACGGATTCTAGGTAGTTTTTGCCATTCCTCTTTTCGTCTGTGGTGTGGCATTTACTTATAGAGTGATTTGGGGTTTTTAGAGAACGAAAATTAGTGAATTTGGTGCAAAGAATATGAGGGGAAAAAGGAAAAGGGTGGAGTTGGCTAGCCTGCTCAGAGTGGAGGAACAAGACGAAGGTGTGGGATATTCTGAGTTGAGGCAATTTCATAGGGTATATGGAAAGGCTTAGTAGTAAAAATTCGGCTATTACGCACCAATTTATCAAATCATGGAAGGATGGCTCTGTGATGGTTGGTAACCAACAAATGGATGTTACCGAAGAAGTAATTGTGTAGGCCACGGGGCTGGACATGGACGAGATTAATTTTTATCAGGAGAGGAAGCTCTCAGACAGGGCCATTGATGATGTTGTGGAGACAGAGCAGGAGAAAAGTCACTTGGTTAAAATAGGTAACTCATATTACAACTTGACCTCTGTTTCTCGACCATGGCGATTTGTGTTTTTTGTGATAATGGAATATCTAACTTTAGATGGGAGATTCACTAAGCTGTATGGGTATCATTTCATGTTGGCAAATCACTTTCGACATGATGTTAGGATCAATTTTTCATTTTATTTATTGCAGTCTCTTAGTATTTTCACTCAGGCTATCCAGAAAGACCTGAATGGTGAGCATGTTTGCCATGAGGGTCTTATGGTCCTAATAATGAATGTGTTAAAGTCCAAAAAGATTGTGAAACCTAGGGGTAGTTTGAAAGGGGCAGACCAGGATACGAAAGGGAGTCTCCCAGATAAGGGCTATGATTTTGATACCCAAGATGAAGCTGAAGGGGGTTTGGGTAGTTTGAAAAAGGGCTCGGTGGCAGTTCCAAAAAGAAGAAAAAGATTGTTGAGGAAGGTGATTCTGATCGAGAGAGCAACTTCATGGAGGAATTACTGAGAGACCACTATAATAAGAGGAGTGGAGGTAAAGGAAAGAGTAGTAAGGGCTTTCAAGATGATCGGGTTTCTCCTCCTTCTGATGATGAGCCTTTGGCTCACTAATTGGAAAGGAAAAGAAAATCTTTAAGGCGACAAAAGGATAGGTTACAGACTAGGAAGAAAGGGGACTTAGACAATGAGGATGTTGGAGAACAGGGGCACATTTCAGATTTGGATGATAATATTGAAGGTGGGTTCAGGTCATCCAAGGGTCTTTTTGGTAACCCGGGTTCAATTTTGAAGGAGATTGGCTTCCTTAAGCAACAAATGTAGTTGCTGGGCAAAGAAATGGAGCAAGTCAGCAAAACTGCTAGAGGTGAGCGTACATTGGGCCAACATATAGACAAACTTTCAGAGGTTATTGAGAATGTAGAAGAAGTTAAAAACCTCATGCATAAGATACCATTGCTTGAGGCCAAACAAAGGGTGATGGATAAAGAAATTAGTGGTATTTAGTAGAAGGTGTCAAAAATGGATACTAAACTGGGCAATTTGGAAAAATTGTTCAAATAGATGGTGGACAATGTGGGTAACCTCTTGAAGATGAATGAGAATGACAAAGGGCAGGATTCCCCTTTGGTGGCAGAGACTCAAGGACCAAGCAAACACACCCATGCTCATTCTAAGAAGAATGAGGATGTCAGTAAGAAGGATGAGGTGAAGGCCGATGCTGATAATATGCATACTTTGGTGGATCAATTTGTTGACCTGATAAATACTTCTTAGCTGGTCGGTTGCTGTTCTTTTACTGTCTTTTCCAGCTCTGTCTTGAGTGACCTCATAGTTGTTCTTATTGGAAGTTTGTTTCGTGTTGTCCTGTGCTACTTTTCTCTGATGTTTACATCTCTTGTTTATCTCTAGACTTTTATTTTTTTGTAAAGGTTTCGGATCCTTTAAAACCTGTTTTTACTTAATCAAAACTCTGTAACTTATTGAAGAAGAGCTACTTTGAATTCCTAAATGTACTTAAAAAACCAAGTTTACTTAAATCAGTTTAATTTGACCAGCTAAAGGTTTCGGATCCTTTAAAACTTGTTTTTACTTAATCAAAACTCTGTAACTTATTAAAGAAGACCTACTTTGAATTCCTAAATGTACTTAAAAAACCAAGTTTACTTAAATCAGTTTAATTTGACCAGCTATATTCAACCTCATAAACATTAAAAATCATCCATCTAGTTTTTGTTTTATTAGTACTCTATTTATATTACTTCCTTTGCACCTGATCATGGCATCTTTATTTTATGCAATTGGTAGTATATCTATGGGAGGAGTAAAGGATCGTTACTGAGAGGCGGTCACATGGCGAATAACGCAGTCGAACCATGTCCTCCAAGATATTGACGATTCAGATTAAGCGTACAAATTGCAAAGAATATCACTCTTTACAAAATGTTAGAATGATATATGAACCTGTCCCATTCGGGAAACGAAAACGAGTACATTTCACCCTGAATGCAGATCGCAGAGCATGAAGGGAGAAAAGGTTTAGCCAGCCCCAATCCCATCTAATGACAAGAGGCCATCAAATCCAGAACCCCCAAGAAGAACTGAAATTTTTTAAAAAATGAAGAAAAATGAAAGAAGAGTTGTTCAGATCCCATGGCAGCAAACATCAGATGGGGGAGGCATATACAGGTATCTCACACACACCTCCACACTTATCTCTTTAGAACATTTTTTCACAATAGTCGAACAATTCAATCCGACAATTCCTTTATGAGGGTTTCCAGCGTTTGCGCTCACAACCCACCTCCAACTTGTTCTATTTCGGGGCTAAAAAATTCAGGTCAAAATCTGGAATTGTTGAACAGAGTTTTCGAGACATTAAAGCAAGGGCATTGGGGTGCTATCGAAGAACTAATGCAAGAGCCGACTGCATTTCAGTTAGTACAGATCATGAAATTAGTACGAGACCCAACTATAGCCTTCAGACTTTTCAGACTGAGGTCTTCACAAGAAAAAAATGAGGAATGTTTTATTACATTCTGTTGCAATGTTACTCACATGCTTTTGAAGGAAAACATGTGTGGTATTGCACAAGATGTGCTACGTTATTTGGTGCAGGGAAACTTAGGAGTTTTGGTGATTTTTGAGACCTTGTGGAATAGTTTTAATGGTGGGTATCATTCCCATTGTATAGTTTTTGATTTCCTGTTCAGGGCCCTTGTGAGAGCCAAAATGCTTCGCGATGCAGTGAATGTATTTTATAGAATGAAGAGTCTTGGTATAAGACCTTGTATTTACTCTTTCAATATCTTTTTAAATATTTTGATTCAACAGAACAGGGCACATATAGCCATGGAAGCATTGACAGTTTTAATAGTCAATAAGATTGTGCCTAATGTGAGAACTTTCAATACAATCATTAATGCTTCTTGTAAGATAGGAGATCTTCAGAAGGGGACTAAGTTCATGCAAAGGATGGACAAGTATGGGTGTGAGCCCAGTGTATACACTTACAACACACTTATTAATGCGTATTGCAAAGTGGGCAGGTTTCAAGAAGCGTGGAAGCTGTTGTGCATCATGATGGACAGGGGTTGTGGCCCTGATATCACTACTTACAATACTCTTATTAACGGAGCTTGTAAGTTGGGGAATTTGGATGCGGCATGCAGGCTTTTGAATCAAATGTTAGAAAAGGATATCATTCCGGATGTGATAACGTATAATACCATCATCTCCGGGCATTGCAAGGCTGGCCACACAGAGCAGGTGAACCATCTCTTGAACGAAATGCTCCAGAAGGGTTTAGTTCCCAACCTTTCCACATTCAACACACTCATTGCTTGTTATTTCAAGTTTGGCAGAGAAAAGGAGGGCAATCAAATATTAGATTACATGCTTGAAAGGAACATACCTCCTGATATATGCACTTACAATGTGCTTATTTCAGGACATTGTAGAGCTGGCAGGCTAGAAGAAGCAATCAGGCTCTTAAACCAACTAATTCTAAATGGTCTGGCTCCAAACAACTTTACGTATAATACCATTATTGCTGGGCACTGCAGGGTTGCCTGCACAAGTGTTGCATTCAAACTATTTGATAATATGGTAAAGAGTGGTCTTTTGCCTGATGTGATTACTTATACTACTCTTATAATGGGGTTATGCAAGGAAGGTAATATACAGGAGGCACATTTGCTTTTGAGGGAAATGTTTGGAGAAGGTTTGGTTCCTGACAAAATTGTATACACTGTATTGATTGATGAACATCTCAAGAATGGTAATGTAGAGCAAGCTTTTAAGCTGTGGGTAGAAATGGACAAAAAAGAAATTCCGCCTGATGTTATTGCTTACACTGCTTTTATCAACGGGCTTTGCAAGATAAGCTACACAAAGTGGGCACATAAATTCCTTAGGGAAATGGTAAAACGACACATTTTTCCTAACAATTTCACTTATAACTCATTGATCGATGGACATTGCAAGGAAGGAAATTTATCCTCAGCTTTTGGGATAGAAAAGGAAATGGTTAAAAATGGGCTTGCGCCTAATGTTGTTATTTTTAATACTCTCATGAATGGACTTTGTAAACAAGAAATGATAAGTACAGCAAATCAGCTTTTTACCCTCATGCCAAACAATGGCTTGTCCCCTGATATTTTTACCTACAATATTTTAATTAATGCTTACTGTAAGGCAGCTGATATGAAGCGAGCTTTGGAGATCATGAACATGATATCATGCAGTGGTTGTGCTCCTGATGTTATTACCTACAATACTTTGATAAATGGTCTTTGCATTACAAATATGACTCAACTAGCTTTTAATCTCCTTGAGAGCTTTGTTTCCACAGGATTTTCTCCAGACACATTCACTTTCAATACAATTTTGGATGGGCTCTGCAAGGATTCGCTCGGTCTGGTTGTTACTTTGTTAGATAAACTTTTTAAAATGGGTTTCATCCCTGATACGGTGTCCTATAATACACTGCTTAGTCATTTTTGTAGCCTTGGAATGCTGAATCAGGCTATGATGTGGTTGGGTAAACTTATGAAAACATTTTTTATTCCCAATGCTGTTACATATGAGATATTGGACAATGTTCACTTTGGTGGGAAATGGTCTACCAATAATCCAAAAAATGTCACTAGAGAAGGATATCTTTTGCATTGTGTAATGCAGTCAATGATTAACAGGTCACAGAGGCAAGAAGGCACTCAGATGCCATTTGTAAATTTTAATGAGAATCTGGACAGTGTAATAAGCTTAACTGATATTTATTCTAAGGTTATACAAGACAGATGAAAAGGGTCATCAAGGTGTTTTAAAGAGCGACGACTGAGATGCTTCGACTTGTAACAGGCCGATGGTAAGCTCTAGAAGTGGTCCCTTTTGAAAAGGAAAGTCAGAGGCAGATGAACTCTTCAATAGTTGGTCAGCTGTAAATTAGAAAACATTAGAGCCCCATTGAACAGTTAAAATTAATTATCAAACTTGCTTTTTGCTCACAGATTCAAGACACAAATATAATCTTGAAGAGATGATGAAGCATAGTACCAAAATTATGGGTAAGTCCTCTCAGTCTGTTGTTCAAATGTTAGATTTCAGAGTCCAGACAAAACCTTGTCTTCCTTTAAGAAAAGTTCAAATTTCAGCTCCACAATTTTATGCTTATTTTAGTGCACTGTTTTGTACAAAATTTACCACAAAGATATACCAAATTAAATAATACCAAAAAGCATTAAAGTCAAGAAGAAAGTATCCCTTCTTAAACAATAGGGTGTTGGTAAAATTTTTCCTAAAAACAAGAACGCTGTTGTTTCCTCTGGAACCATAAGTTGAGCAGTGCACAAAGGCGAGTTTTAAAAAATTAATTGTTTATCTCTTCTAAATCCATTAAGTTGGATGCTTGTGAAGTAATATTTGTCTGTTTAAGCATTACATGCATATGGGGCATTAGTGTCTCTCAGGTCATCAGATAACCTGATAATTGAAGTGAGCCAATATTAAACCATATTTAGTTGAACTTGCTTCAGAATTATGTTAATCTATCCTAATACTACTGGAACGGAACAATGAAGATCCAAAAAAGTTGAATCATCACATGTAGGACAGTTCTCAATTTCAATGCATTTACTGAAAGGGTCTTGTTTGAGACTGATAAACTTTCCAAGCAGTCTCTGGTAAGTTGATTGGTTGGACTCCAGATGGCTTCTTGATTATCCCTGCCAACTTGCACTTTGCTTTTGGTAATATATAGTGTTCAGGACCCATCAATCAAAAGGAAGGTGGCTCACCTTGCAAACTTTTTATAAACAGTCCGAGCCTTGGAGGCCTGACAGATTTTAACATATTGAAGCACTTTTTTCTTTATTTTAGTTGATATACCCAACCTACATTCTTAGCTTCAAGTCCTCAGTGTACTAGTTACTAACGTTTATTTGAGTGCATGCTGAAACAATTGCTTGTTCTCATGACTTTCGTAAAAAAGCAAAAAATGACAATCTAGATTTTCTTCTTCATGCCCAATTCTGATCTCTTTTTATTTCTTTATCATTCCCGAATAAGTGAAATGACATGATTGCCTATGTCAAGTGTTTATGGTACTTAGATTCCCTTCTAAATGTGAAAGGAACAAGTTTTGAAATTGAACACATATAATTTTGAATTGATCTATACTTGTTTGGACATGCTCTGTTCCTGAACAAATTGATTAATGCCTTCCATAATTTCAGTATGGACTTTTGAATTTGTTGTCTGTAGCTTCAGAAAGAGTTTAAAATGCAGCATTTGGTTGTCCTTTTCTATGTTTCCATTCTGTTACTTCCTATGATAGTTTGTGGTTGATATTTTATAGAACTCTTTTTGATTGTCAATAATCATGATCCACAGCCATCAAAACTAAATGATGGTATACACTAGGCTGTATTATATGATTAGATAAATGCCTTTTGGTTTGTTGGTCACCCCAGTGATCCTCTATGGATGTGATAGATCAAAGGAACAAGTTTTGAAATTGAACACATATAATTTTGAAGTGATCTATACTTGTTTGGACATTCTCTGTTCCTGAACAAAATGATTAATGCCTTCCATAATTTCAGTATGTACTTTTGAATTTGTTGTCTGTAGCTTCAGAAAGAGTTTAAAATGCAGCATTTGGTTTCCTTTTCTATGTTTCCATTCTGTTACTTCCTATGATAGTTTGTGGTTGATATTTTATAGAACTCTTTTTGATTGTCAATAATCATGATCCACAGCCATCAAAACTAAATGATGGTATACACTAGGCTGTATTATATGATTAGATAAATGCCTTTTGGTTTGTTGGTCACCCCAGTGATCCTCTACGGATGTGATAGATCAGAAATGGAAGCAAGTAGAAAGAATCCAAAAACATCCAATCATCAACAGCCTGAAAATTTAAACTGCTTTTGCTTATGAGATCTTATTGGCAGAAACAAGTATCTTTCCTTTAGAGGCCTCGACAATGGTCCGGTTGTTGAGCTACCTAAAGAAAACTCAATAATGGAAAATTACTGTTGGCCTAAGTTGATTATGGAGAAAATACCAGACAGAAGAAAGAACATGTGGATGAAGCAAACCAACCAATGGGTAAAAAATTGGGATGTTAACATACAAGAATGCCCAGATAACAATGAAGAAATAAAATATTTGTGTGGGAAAAATGCAAGAGTAACACATGGTGGTCCAAGTAAAATGGTCATAAAAAAACCTTTTATATCAAAGAATTTAATCTCATGGGAGACCATTAGGAAATAGCATGTATGAGAGCGAATTTTAAATGGAGAGCAAAATGCTAATAGCGCAGCTTAGGACTAGCTCTCATCATTTAAGGTGCAAACAAGGTAGATGGATGATACCTAAGGAAGAATGGGAAAAAAGGATAGGCCTATTCCGCAACATGAGAGTGGTAGAGACAAAGTGACATTTTATCATGGAATGCCTAGCATACAATGGCATCCATTCTGCATATGTGGATGTTTTGAAAGTAGAGAACTTAAGTCATTTATTTGAAGAAACCTAGCCAGATAGATCAACGAATCTATTGATCAAAATTTGTCGAAGAGCAGATTTGAATAAGAAGTTACAAATTGCTTAAGGTTCTTGTCACCCTATTCTGGGGTGTGATATTTTGGAGGTCCCATAGGCTGCTTTGACCTCGTGGACATTATTAAAATCATTCATTCATTCATTATGATAGTCAAATTTGACAAGGAGGTCAAGCAGGGCTTATGTCGCATGAGCATACCACAAGATGAGTAGACACATCATAAGGAAAATCATCTTGAACCAAGACTTCATAATTTTCCAATTGAAGTCTGCACCAATAATTAACCATGACCTATCACATAACAAATGAATGAAGGATTAACAAGTTTGAGGGAGATTAGCTAAGACAAGAATAAGTTCCAATAGGTGCAATTAGTGAAGGGTCAAAAGACACGAAGACAAGGGAAATCATTGGAAGCAATTGGCAATTGGAAGAGACAGGGCTCTTCAAAGCCGTGAGAAGGTATAAATGACAAGTTCAGCCTCTAAGAAGATGATGATAGAATAGAAGCAGTTATAGCTATCGATCAAGAAGATAACATGCAAATCATGAATAGGTAAGCAACAAACTTCTAATCATTTTAGAGCTATTATTACAAGCATCTAGCAATCTTAATAATTGCTCTTTTGGTATACATATTGCCTATGCATTATTTGTAAACATTTGCCTCTTATATACATCTATCTATGACTGGATCTAAAATGCATATATCTGTTAATAGACTTGTTTTTAAACCCTCATCATGTAGGGAAGGTGTAAGGAAAAGGGGACAATATGAGTGATAGGGAGATCTTTCATCTTGAGCCCTACCCTCTTGAGGACTCCTACAAGGTCCTTATCCTGACCTTTTTAGGGTTCTTTCTATAACCCTACACTAGAGGAATTCTTACTCCAACTCTTCTTCTCCTAAAGATCTCTCTACCAAGTGGATTCTCCAAACTGTTCACTCTCCTTGGACTCAACTCACTAAGTCTACCTCCAACCCACCATGGCCTTGCTTATTACTAACTTGGATGGTAAGGCGTCCAAACTACATGTTCAACTATGCTTGATGGCAATTTGTTCCCATCTTTCATGGATTTGCTATCAATCTCTTGGAACCCTTGAAAATAGGGTTAGTAGCCTTTTAGGTCTAATTAGGCCTCCTAATTGAGTTTTTGAGTAATAACTATCAGACTTGCCAAACAAGGCCCCGAATAAACTACCATGCTTGATACCCTTTTCAAAGGACTCAAAGATTTCTAAGGTTTTAGGGTCCCAACCTGTGCGTACAACCCCTTCCTAGAAATAAGCCTAAAAGGGGTTTCCAACTTGTTTGTGCGGTATGGAATTCAAAAGAGTCAAACACCTCTCAAATGGATTCACCGTGTCTTCCCCTCTTGCACACTGGTTCTTTACACATCCATCTACACCTCTTGATCTTAGATTGTTCATGTTGATCCATTAAGCCTTCCATCCTTGCTCTGCAACTTCCAAAACTCCTAGTCGGGTACACCTTGTCTCACTTAGGGCTTGGCATTAAAAATAGAAAACCTGCAAATTATGACTCCAAACTCTATATGAACAAAGTATATACAGTGCCCTAGTATATTCCAAGAGGTTGCACAGTTCCCACCATTGGAATCTAAGTAGGTCACCCCTAGGGCATGTCCATGTTGCTTGCCAGTGGGAACTTGAGGCCAAAGATCCACTCTTGGGCTTAGATAGGATAATCAAGAAGCTTCCCATTCCGATCTCCTTTTTGACTCCACTATGGTGGATTATTGACCTTAGGGGATGAGGCATGGATACAGAAAGTAGGTACAAGCTCTCTACTAGGTAGTTCACCCCATGTAGATAGTCATGTTGGTTGTCATTGGGGCCAAGAGGGGGAGTGTCAACTCTTTTCCTTAGTGGAGGATGGCTTCAAGTCGACCTATCTTACTTCTTCCTCCAAACCCTAGTGTGTTTAAATAGGAGTGACAAAAATAGTTAAATTCTTGATATAAATATTATTACATGTTATTATCTAACCCTAATAATTGAAAGTATATAAGTATATGTATCCTTGGTTATGGTTGTAGGGTCTAAATCTAGACTTCTATTGTTTAAAGTAGATATTTTACTTGGTAAAGATATAGCCTAACCCTAACTCATTGCAATTGTGATTATAGGGCCAATTTGGAAGGGGACATTACAATTGGTATTAGAGCATTATACTTGCCAGCCTAAGGGGTGGATAATAGTTAATGCCAACTAGCCAAAGGGCTCAGAGCGATTTGGGAAGAGAAAGGAGAAGCTTACATCAACTATGAGAAACAAATGACTATGAATTTAGGGCTTTCATGGAGTAACCTATCAAAATCACATGGAGCAAAATGAAAAAATTGAAAGAATCCAACTTTTCCTTCAAGTGATCCAAAACCTAAATAACAAAAGTTTGAGATCCCACTAGAAAATTGGGAGGGGAACTGACTCCAAGCACTTAAAAATAACTACCCAACAAGGGTGTTAAGCCCTAGATCAACAAGACCTTTCTTACCTAGGGAAGAATACATGGTAGAAGATGAAGTAAATAATCTAATCCTTTATAATGTGGAGCAACTTGTAGAAGTATTCTTAAGATTTGATCTCAAAGTTAAGAGGGATGTCTCCTTTAGAGACTATTGTGATGTCAAAACACAAATTGGACCTAATAGAAGAGGTCATGCCAACATAGATTAAAAGAATAGGGTTAGTAGGATGGCCCTCCCCAATTTTGACAGATTCTAGAAATTTACAACATGTTCATGTGTCCAAAAATTAGACACCTACCTTTCAGTTGGCTCCACGATAGAAGAAATCACCATAAAATTAATCATGCTCCCCATAACAAGAACAATCCATGATTGGTGGCACCATGGCTTTATAACCCAAGGGCACCAACATATAACCACTTATGATGAATTTACCTAGAAAATCATCACAAAATTTGATCATAACATCTTGGTTGGTATTTTAAAGAACTAACTCAACTAAATCGACATGGAACAATTGAGGGTTTTGTTGTCGAATTCTAAATGCTAGCCATCATGGCACCAACATTCCTTGAAGGAGACTGATGAGGAGAAAACAAGAATAAAGTTTGTAATAGCTTCACTATGAGATGGAAAGAAGAAATTGGAGAAAACTACGACAATGTCATGAGATGAATGACAGAAACATCGAACACAAACAACACCTTACAGGTTGCATCCATTCATTTACGACAAGCACACAGAGATGCTGCCCTTTCACCACACATGTGCCACCTCTATTTGCGGCCAATTCCTGCACTCGACCAAAAGCAAATTACGGTACAATCTTCCTACCTATTCTTCAACATGTGCTGTTCTGTTCACATGAAGATTACACAAGCAAGGGACATGATGTCTCAAAATATTCTCTAGGCGGCTGTTCAACAACCTGTGCCCTAGCTGCAAAGATCTCATTACAATATAAAATTTAAAACATTGGGACTCCACACATAGAGATTAAACAAAAATAAATAATAAAAGCAATTGCAGGAAAACCAGAGTTTTTTTTATCTCTTATTCCATTCCACAGAACATGAACAATATCATTCAACTTCTTTCTCAGTCTTCTTCCCACTAGAAAAGAAAAAAATCATACTCTCCCAGAGGTTTTGGAGAGAATATATAAACATAGGTAAACAGTTAAAAATTGTTTTTGGCAACCACTAGACCCGTAAAGGTTTTATTTAATCCTTTACTAGACCCGTAAAGGTTTTATTTAATCCTTTACTAAAGTGATAACAAAACATTAAAAAATATGCCCTAAAATTTAATAATAACAAAACATTAAAATACCCCCCAAAAACAATACGTAAACATTATTCCTGTGCCCAACACCTGTCTTTGCTCCTGTAGCAGAGACATACTCATTTGTGGAAGTATTTAAGGAGCGAATCAAGGGTAGGGAAAGTGTCCTTGATCCAACAAATTCTAAATGTTCACTCCAAAAGGCAATGAAGTTGGAAATTACCTCATCAAAAGACAAGCCCAACCCAAAAAACTTTACAGCAAACACACTCCAAGCATCCCCATAAAGAAGATAATCATAAGAAGAAATTCCAAAAAGAAAGAACATGTTTTCATTGTAATGAGAAGTAGGAGTTTTTTTCATTGTAATGAGAAATGTGATTGCAAACTTTTGTGCCAAGGAGGTAACCTCAAGAAGCAACAAGAGGACACAAGAAAGAGAAAATTGTGTTTTGTGTAAAGAACAATGTGAACTTGGGCAAATATGTGGAAAAGGATGATGAACACATATTATAGAAAGCAACATTTTATGAAGGAACAAAGGAAGGCCCTAACAAGAAGGTAAGATGTGATGATGAGCATGGAACGCTATCTACCATCTCACAAACCTCCAAACACCACTCTTTACAAATCAAATGTGCGCAAAAGGGGCACAAGGTAATCACCCTCATGGATAGTAGGGCATCCCACAACTTTATTGATGGGAAAATAGCTACAAAAAGGAAGCCAAAAGCTTCAAGGGTTTTACAGGATCTTTCGCTAATTAAGTGATGACTCAGTGTACTAAGATAATTTCGATAATTCCTTGGTAGGAAATCAACTTGGGGAAGCACACCTTCAAAGAGGATTTATAAGTGGCAACACTAGATGTCGACGTAATGTCAAGAACTCCTCGGGACGTGTCATTATGGACCTCTCGTAGTTAGAAATTTGCTCCCAACATAATGGACAATAAGTCACTTTGAGAGTCACTTGACGGATCCCGAAGAATGGTCTCATCCAAAAGAGTGGAGAGGATCTTTAGACATGGACAAGGGGAGTTGGCCGCATAATGTATATGCTTCTCAAGAGAACTACCCCCAAAAGAAAAGTAGTCCCCATCAATATCCAACCCATTTTGAATAAATGCAAGAATTTGCTTGGTGATATTCCCCTAGGACTATGCCTAAAGAGAGGGTTTGAACATACAACAAAATTAGAAGGGGCTTAACTTGTAATCTCTACCTCTTATCGACAACGCGGTAAGGTCAAAGAAGAGATTGAGAAAACCATCAGATAACCAGTAGAAATGGCCACATGCAACCTAGTTCTAGTCCCCTTCACATCCTCCATAGTACTAGTCAAGAAAAAATATGGTATCGTGAGAATGTGTAGAAATTATTGGGATTTGAACAAAAAGACAATAAAAAATTGTCACCCTATCCTAAGAATGGACAAGTTAATTGATGAACTTCATGCAAAAAGATGCTTTTCCAAGATTGATCGGTAGTTAGGCTACCATTAATCAAGATTGAGGAAAGAAGTTATCCCAAGACGAATTTAAGGTGTCACTAAGGACACTTCAAATTTTTGATCCTATCCTTTTTCTTGACAAATGACCTCATTGTGTTTCAATCATGCATGGAACATATATGTAGAAAACAACTAAGGAGGTTCCTACTCATCTTCTTGGATGACATCCTTATCTATAACAAGGCATGAGACAAACATCTTAAACATATTATGTCCTAAACATTTTGGACCAAGAATCACTATATGCTAGAGTCTCCAAATGTGAATTTGGCCTAGAAGAGGTCTAATACCTTGGCCACAAAATCTATGCACAATAGGTGAGTGTGGACGAAGAAAAAATTAAATTCACTAAGGAATAGCCACAACCAAGAATTCTAGCATAGTTAGGGGGCTTTGTGGGTTTATGAAGTTAGTACCAACTATTTGTCAAAGATTAGCTCGCGACCCCACTCACCGACTTAACCAAAAAGGCAGTCTTTGCATGCAGTGAAGTGAAAAAGAAAGCTTTCGAGAACTTGAAAGAGTTAATGCGCTCATGCCCTATCTTAGCCATTCTTGACTTCTCATTGCCTTTTGAATTAGAGTGTGATATTTTCGTGGAAGCCTTCAAAGCAATCCTTATGCAAAACAAACATCCAATAGAATTTGTAGTTGTAAGCTCACTAAAGCCAAGAAATCTTACTCGATCCATGATATGGAGATGTTAGCCGTCATGCACGTACTTGGTTTGTGTAAGGTTCAATGCTAAGACCAATCATAATAGCTTGAGAATCTTTAAGAATGAAAAGTATCTAAACGACAAGCAATAGAAATGGGTAAGATACATGGCTACAACTTTGATATTGGGCATATGAAAGGGACAAACAACATTGTAGCAAATGCCCTATCATGATGAGCCCACTTGAATTCCATGACAAGCATCACAATAGATTAGAAGCATGAAATTATTGCCAAACACATCAAGGATCCACAAGATAAAATTAAATTCACTAAGGAATAGCCACAACCAAGAACTCTAGCATATTTAGGGGGCTTTGTGGGTTTGTGTAGTTAGTACCGACAATTTGTCGAAGGTTAGCTTACCACCCCCCCTCACAAACTTAACCAGAAAGGAAGTCTTTGCATGAAGTAAAGTGAAAAATAAAGCTTTCGAGAAATTGAAAGAGATAAGGAGCTCATGTCCTATATTAGGCATTCTTGACTTCTCATTACCTTTTGAATTAGAGTGATATTTTCGGGGAAGCCTTCAAAGCAATCCTTATACAAAACAATCATCTAATAGAATTTGAAAGTTGTAACCTCACTAAAGCCAATAAACCTTGCTTCATTCATGATATGGAGATGTTAGCCATCATGCCGGTTCTAGTCAAGTTCAGATAATATTTGGTTTGTGGAAGGTTCAATGCTAAGACCAATCATAATAGCTTGAGATTCTAAGAATCAAAAGGATCTAAACGGCAAGCAATAGAAAGGGTAAGTAAGATACATGGCTACAACTTTGATATTGGGCATATGAAAGGGACAAATAACTTTGTAGCAAACGCCCTATCATGATGATCCCACTTGAATTCCATGACAAGCATCACAACGGATTGGAAGTATGAAATTATTGCCGAACACATCAAGGATCCACATGAAATTATTGCCGAACACATCAAGGATCCTCATGAAATTATTGCCGAACACATCAAGGATCCACAAGCTAATGATATCCTAGAGGGAAACATACCCAAGGAAGAGTACAAGTTGTTGAAGAGTGTATCATTTATAAGAATAATATATTCCTTGTACCTAACTCAAAAAAGAAAGACAAGATCCTCAATGAGCACCATAACTATCCCAGGGGTACTAATAAACCTATAAACAAACAAGGAAAAGTTACTCTTGGAAGGGACTTAAGAAGGATGTTGTTAGCCATGTACAAGAATGTATAACCTGTTAAAGAAACAAAACTGAGCAAAACCACCTAGTAAGACTCCTATAGCCTTTACCCATTTGAAATAAAAAAATGGGAAAATATTTCTATGGACTTTATAACTCTGTCACCCAAAGTTCAAGGGAAGGATTCCATAGATGCAATTGTGTATTGTCTTACCAAGTATGCTGATTTCATGGCAACGACTTCTCATTACTAAGCTCCACAAGTAGTTGAGGTCTTCTTTAAGGTAATCTTTAGACTCCATGGCCTCTTGAGGAATGTTGTCAGTGATAGAGATAGTTGGTTCCATAGCTTATTTTGGCAAGAACTCTTTCATCTAGCCGAGTCTGAGCTCACGCCAATATGGGTTATCATCTACAAACAAAAAAGCAAACATAAATGTAAACAAGTAGGTAGAATGATACTTGAGAAACTATGTCACATGACAACATAACAAATGGATAAAATGTTGCACCTTGTCGAGTATTGTTTCAATGCCACCCACTACATGTCAATTGGGATGGAGCCCATTCAAGGCCTTATACGACTATGAGGGGACCTCTTTTAAAAGCTTGGTTCTCCAAGAAAGCCAAGTACTAGGGGCCAAGGATTTTGTATAGAAAGGTACGGAAACACACTCAAGGACAATTTACACCATCCCCAAAACTAGCTAAAGATCTATGTTGACCGAATTTGCACATAAATAATGCTTGAAGTTGGAGACTTGGTCTTTTTAAGTCTACTGAACAAACAATTTCTCGATCAAGGTCAACAGAGTGAAAAATCTAAAACCCTAGTTTATGGATGATATAAGATCTTGAGAAGGATAGGTGAAGTAGCTTACAAATTGGTATTGCCTAAAAACAACATAACTCCCAATTTCTTTCTTGTGTCCAAACTCAAAGAAGTGCTAGGGTTACATGTCACTCCTTGTTTGGAATTACCCTCGATGATGAAGGCTAATTATTCTTGGAAACTGAAATCATCCTCAATGTGCAAGAGAAGAGGTTGAGGAAAGACATTTTGAATTCTTGGTTGAGTGAAAAGGTCTACCCATAGAAGATGCTATTTGGGAAGGAGAAATCTTCCCAACATGAAATTGTTTGAGGACAAGCAATCTCGGGAAGGGTGGACTATTATGACCCTACCATAGGAAGAGCAAGTGTAGCATAAGAGAAATCATCTTGATTTAAGGATTCGCGATTTTCAAATTGGATGTCTACCGAGGCAACCAATCACATCCTATCATGTAACAAATGAATGAAGGATCAACAAGTTCGAGGGAGATTAGTTGAGGCAAGAATTAGGTCCAAGAGGTGTGATTGGTGAAGGGTCAAGAGGCATGAAGAAATGGACAATCATTGCAACAATTGCCTATTGGAAGAAACATGCCTCTTTAAAGTTGCGAGAACATATAAATGAGATGTTTAGCTTCCAAGAAGATGACGATTGAATAGAAGTAGTTACAACAATCAATCAAGAAGATAACCTATTGGAAGATACATGCCTCTTTAAAGTTGCGAGAACATATAAATGAGATGTTTAGCTTCCAAGAAGATGATGATCGAATAGAAGTAGTTACAACAATCAATCAAGAAGATAACATTTATAGTGGGCATGGTAAAGCAAAACATCGCTGATCATTTCAGAATTGTTGTAACAAGCATGTCGCAATCTTAATAATTTCATGTGTGGTATACATATTGCCTATGCATTATTTGTCATCATTTATCTCTTATATGCATATACGTATGATTGTTTATAAAATGCACATGTCTATCAATAAACCTGTTAGTAAATCCCCACCACATAGGGAAGGAAGGAGGTGTAAGGAAGAGGGGAAAACATGAGATTGCCAGCTTAGTAGGTCACCTCTTGGGGATGTCCATGTTGGTTGCCATTGGGGCCAAGAGGGAAATTTTTTTCTCTTGGGCTTAGATAGGATGATCAAAGAAGCCCCCCATTACAATCTCCTCCATGACTCTACTGCGATGGACTAATGACCTTAGGGGATAAGGCAACGAGGCATGCATAGGGGAAGTAGGTACAAGCACCGCACTAGGTAGACCACCTTGAGTGGATGTTAATGTTGCTTGCCACTTTGTCCAAGAGGGTGAGTGTCTGCTCTTGGGGTTAGTTTGAGATGCTTTGGGCAAACCTGTTATGCTTATTCCAACAACCCCAATGTGTTTGAATAGTGGGGATATATATATATATATAGTTAGAGTGGGGTTGCTCTTGTGCGAAAGACTGATCTATTAGTGGCCGATACAACCACTCAACTTATAGTACACAGGAGGCGGTTAAGCCCTTGTCATAAATCCCAAGGGGAGCATTGAACATTTTGTCAATAATATATATATATATATATATTAAGATGATTACATGTCAAGTTTTCCAGTGGCATGGCTTGGGGTCATTCTAGTTTGTGTTGGGTATTGGTTTTGACTTGGTCTGCTTGTGGCTCTGGTTAGAGTCCACTCTCTAGCTAGCTGGTTTGTCTGGGATGAACTTGGGTAGACCCATGGCAAACTAGGACACTTGAACGTGAATATATGTATATATATGTGTGTGTGTGTGTGTGTGTGTGTGTGTGTGTGTATAGGAGCATCTTGTGTCTTTGAGAAATCTTGCATTAACCAAAAATATTTCTTGTTTTTTGAACTAGTTTGCTATTCACAAAGTAGTTGTTGCTGCTTTTGTTTTCATGTTGTGCGTAGTTGTCATCATGTGAAGGACCTATCCTACGTCCTTGTCCTAAGTGAGCAAGTTCTAATGTTCCTTATTTCTCGAGTTCTGTGTCATTCTTTGTGGCCCTTGTTTTCTTTTGTTTTCATCTAGCGAAGTGTGTTGTTTCGATTGGCGCGGTTTCTTTTGATTACGTGGTGTCTTGCGTAGTTGGGAGCCAACTCCTAACACACGTGTGGACCTACCTTTTAGTGCGCATGATTTCATATTGTCCTTTGTGTGGATTTTGGTTTACTTTTCCAAGTCTAGACCGATATTGTCATTAAATGCTTGACTAGTCGACTTGTGGCTTAGCTAGCTATAAAAGAAGCTTGGTTAGATGTAGGAAAGCATGATTGGAAGAGGATAGAAGATAGAGGATGCGAGCTAAGGCTCTGAGGTTGTAAAATCTTATTTTGTATAACGCCACAACCCATAAGGCCTCACAACTAAGGATGTTTTGGTTTCTTTTTATGTGAAGTGAAATAATTACACCTACAAATATGCTGCATCTAGCCTTGTGTTCTTTGTGATTTCATTGAGTTATGTGCATCTCTGAGCAGTGGAGTGTTGCAAGGTTAAGTTGAGTTTATTCCACATGTTTTCACATGGTTTCTTGGGTTCTATTATTATCTTGCATCATATATATATATATATATATATATATATATATATATATATATATGTTTATGTATGTATTTATTGATTTAAAGATTATTACATGGTATTATCTAACCCTTATCTAGGCTCTATCAAGTTCTCTCGTCTCAGGGCTTGGTATCATTCTAGTTTGTATTGGGTATTGGTCTTGGTCGAGTCTGCTTGAGTTGGCTAGTTTTTTTGGACAAACTTGGGCAAATCTGGGCAGACCCATGGCGAACTAGGATGCTTGAACATGGATGTGTGTGTATATTGATCTTCAAATTATTACATGGTATTATCCAACCTTATCTAGGTTACCAAGTTTGCCAGTCTTAGGGCTTGGTACCATTCCAATTTGTTTCAGGTACTGGTCTTGGTCTAGTTTGCTATTGAGTGGGTTGGTTCGTGTAGGATGAACCTGGTGAATATGGGCAGGCCCATGACTACTTGGGATGCTTGAATGTGAAAGTTGGTTTTTCCAGGTGATAAGAGGTCAAAACAGTTGAGATGATGAGTCTGAGGAAGAGAATAAGATGGGTCATGAGGAGGTTTGTATTTATTGTGTTTGTAGAATGAAATTGGGATAACAGCTATGGGATGTGGAGATTCCCGTTGAAGATAGAGAGTTGCAATGCTAAGGTGAAGGTTGTGAGAGCAACCCACTCACATAAGGAGAAAAAAGAGGAAATGGTCACAAAAGAATATTTGTTGGTATTTGAATGTCCTTTGGAGGATATGAAGGTAGTAGATGACCACAAGATTGATTTAAGGGAGGATGAATAATAGTGGAGACAATTTTCTGCAAAAGAACACAATTGGATGAAAAAACTAGAAGATATGAAGGCAGAGGAGACAACAATGGAGGCAAAGATCAAGGTTGCAGGTGATAAAGATGAGAACAAAGAGGATTTTTGGGTAGTGAAAGAGAATGAGGTAAAATCTGAATGTTGATTTCAGTTTGCCTTTACATGCAAGGCTGAAAGTAAGAGAAAATGCAATTCTAGATTTGCATATGGATGTTGAGTGTTTGTGTGTACTGTGTAGAGCATGTTGAGTATGCTGCAGGGGATTCGTGGAGGTGCTTGGTTGGTGGTAGCTTGAATCCCACTAAAGAGAAGTGAAGAAGAATAGTTTGGTGGAGGATGGTGTCACATGGTGGATGTACATCCACGAGGAGAGAAGAGTGTTGACCAGAGCTATAAGAAGAGGGTGATGGTTGTTTTGGTGAGATGCTAGGAGAGATTTCACCTCCTCGATCCAATGATGGAGTTCACTGCAGTTTGCCAGCGACCTGGAAGCGTAGTCCGACTACCTAACTTCACTTTGTGAGCCTATGCTTACAAATTTTCTTGCCTGATGTGTTTGGTACAGGAGCACCCAGGCGCATCTGCAGTCTGCATCACCCAAAAGGATTTTCAAATTCTTTTGTTTCAATTTTGATTTTGTTCTTAGTTTTGAAGTAGAAGTCGGTAGAAAGGAATTTGCTTGAATTTATCTTCTTTATAGCACTGTTGGTTGATAGCAATTAATGGGAACTCTATGTACCATGGCTGACCTTCAAATTCTATAGCTGAATTCCACAACCTTTACCAGCATCCTTCAAGCTCATGCCAAATGGGAGCATTGAGACATCTCTCAAGCTCATGCCAAATGGGAGCTTTGTGACAAAGTATGTCAATCCTTCTGAATGTAACAGAGAACAATTTATTCCACATTGCTGGACTGCGAAGATATACATATGGCGAATGCAGAAGCACTTGCATGGCACATGGACTGATTGACAGAATGCCTGAAAGAAGATGTTGGTTTATGGCAGGTGTAACAAAAATTTAAAAAATCTTTGGCAGTATTCAAAAGAATGCATTTTTCTTGATGGTAGCAATTAGATGGAACCAATGTGGTGAAAGAAGACAAACAAGTCAGAAACCACAAAGTCGCAGCTCAATCTCCTTCATTTGCTCTAAGCATTATGTGCAGCAGAACAGTGAAGAGATAGGGAGGGAGTCCGAAAAGTCAGAATCGTGTAAACTAAGAGGAATAGACAGAACAACGAATATGAAGAGGCATCAATTATTTTTAAAGGGGGCTTCAAAGTAGTAAAGAATTATTACTGAAAAATGTAAGATAAGAAGACAATCGGCCTGGTATTAAAAAAGGTCTGGTATCAAAAAGGGGAGGTGAAATTGTGGGGTTTTAAAGATAACCCAAGGGGCAAAGGTGTATTGTTTCAGTTTGAGAAAATGCATATTGTCTGTGAATTTGAGCAGATTTTAAGAACTTGAGCAGATTTTATTTAGCAATATAATGTTATGTGAATAACAAATGCTAAATCCTCTGTTGCTTTTGTTTTTCAATATGACACCGCCAAGTAGAAGGTTCATTATACAATTACTCAGCTTTATGGGGACACACCTACCATTGACAATGGACATATCTACGCTTCCATCTACACAGTCAGCCTTTAGCTTCTATCCCACAGATCAAATCAAACTCAATTATCTTATATAAATTGCAGCATTAGCGTTCAGATGGTTAAGTGCGACAGTATGCATTCAATTAGTCTCGGTAGCTATGGAATCTATGCTGTTATATTTCTCTCTCATCTGTGCCTCTTGAAACTGGTGAAAGAGCTCCATAAAATCCCCAAATATATTTATTCATTTGATTAAATTTATCTCTCTCAAGGGAAATAGGAACTATTCTATTTTTGGGTTAGCCAGAATACTGGTTGAACTTGAACTGGAGGTCTAACCCAAGTTTGGCCAGAGCTATGCCCTGGGTGTCTAGGTTTGCCTTGGGTATATTCAAAGACCAGATTTACTGGGGCTAAGTCGATAGGCGCAGTGCAGAACCCTGGCCAAAACCTGGAAGAAATCACCTAACAAAAATAAAAGCCAAAGGTTAGTTTTTGGTCAAGAAAGCCAAAAAATAAAACCAAACTGTAAAAAGCAATTTATAAGTCAATAGCAACACATAAAATACACAAAACATAAGCAACCAAGGGGAGTGGCAACAACACTGCTTGTGGTTCTGATCATTGTTTTAAAACTCAGTTAGCAGTTGCCAAATTCTTGATTAGTTGTGAGTTTCTACAGTAGATGATCAATTCATCCACATTCTGTGAGAAGAGCTTTCTGTAAAAACTCGCGAATATTTCACAAGTTGTAGTCAGTTTCTGTCATGACTTTCTCGGACTATGTGAATCTTATAGTAGAACTCAAATGCTGCAGAAGCAACCAAAAATTCTGAATAAAATCCTTATTATTTTGCCATTAATGTCTTCAGCAATTTGGATCTCAGTAGCATGAATTGATTATCAGGTGTTTGGAAGAATTTATCAATGGTCAGTTAAAAGCTATAAAACATTGAAAACCAACATATGTTATGAAGGTCCCTGTTGTCTTGAAGGCCTTAATTTGCACTTAGTGGCAAAGGCTATGCCCCTTGACCCAATCCTATGTCACAATGGATCCCATTGGGGGTGCTGCTGCTCCTAAACACTCTCTCTGGTTTGGAAAAACAAAAAACAATTCTATTGGTTTGCATTAGATTAAAGGATGATACTTGCTCTTTTTAAACTTTATTTGACTTGAAATAACAAAAACAATTGTGTTTTTTCTGTTTTTATTAACAATTCAGTATTTTGATTTTCCATTTTTTAAAATTAAATTAAATCATTTGAACTTCATTTATATCTTTGGTTTGTTGAACTTGAGTAAATGTTGATTCCAAATACTATGATCTAAATCAACTTAGTTGCTCTCTGAATTCACTCTTCATGCATCTGATACATTTATTGAGTTTCTTTTGTTTATTTATAGATCAGTTTTATTTGCCCAGTTTTAGTCCAAGTCAATTATTTGGGCTGCTGAGTTTTTGAATTATGGTTCTAATGAACTAGCTTATGGCATTGATGCTCTTCATGAAGAGCAATATGATGATTTCTATTGATATTCCGTGTGCAGTTTCACTTATATAAAGCATTTTGATTTGTCTTTAGCTTATTTGACATTTAATATGAATTATCAAGTATCAGCTGTGTTCTTTATAATTTTGTAGATTTGTGCACTATATGTATGTGTGTATAAATATGTGTATATAAATATATATGTATATATATGTGTGTGTGTATATATATATGCACACACACACATATATATATATATATATGTATGTCATAGTTTCTAGACTCAAACACGATATAGGACTCAGCAAGGCCGACTCGACTTGTGACTTGACAAAGTGGAAAAACCCTTGAAATGTAGAGATTTTTAAGGATTTAAAAGTTGTTTCATGCACCCATTATTGAATAAAGCTTAAAGACACAATAAAATCATCAAATGGAAGCTAATTAGAATAAAAACATAAATATACATCGATCACATAAGTACAAACGCAAATTAATACATTTACGACAATTAATACACTGACAGATAACAATCTTATCAAACACAAAAATAGGCATGTTATGTTGATTGCATCATCCCCCCTAAAAGAAAAAGCCGTCTTCTAGACGATAAGTATAAATCAAGTAATATCTAGAAAGACTAATGACAAGATTGTAGATAATGACTCATATTGTGTAAATTCAATGTTGTAGTATACTTCAAAAGCAAAATTGGGGTTTGGGGGCAACTCTCCTAATGAGGTTAAGGGGTAGCGGGTGTTGCAGTGGCTTGGGGGCAATGTCCCTTGTGGGGTCTAGGGGCAGAGCCCCTTTTAGGGATTTGGGATCAACATCCCTCATGGGGTCCGAGAGTAGCACCCTAGGCGTGCTCCCTGTTGTGGTATAGGGCAGGGTCGAGCGACAAGGCTCTTGTTAGCAAGATTGAATTAGCAACTTGAGAACCACAAAAAACTCCATAGTGTGCATCATTGTCTTGAATTCTTAAGATGTCGAAAACTGTATTAATAAAGCCCAAAAATGCAAATTCCAAATGTCTTCCTGCCAAATCTCGTACTTAATGAACAAAGCACAAGAACGCAAGAAATAACTATTGTCGTAGGGAAGGGTGATGCTCATTTTGCTCCTATTTGATGAAGTTATTGAAACTTAGTGACCCACTTAGATTCTAGATGTGACTTTTGAATCTCAAGTTGAAATTTTTTTGGGTTGCTAAGAAGAAATGAGTAAAAAATTAAATTTTTAATGTATTTTAAATGCCAACTTTATATTGACCTTGTCGAGTCACATGGCTTTGATTCGGTGAGCCAACCATGTGACTTGCGACTCAACGAGTCATGTGCCTAACTCGGTCGAGTCATTTTGACTCATTTGAGTCAACTCGACCCACATCTTGCTAGACTCGCCAGACTCAGCGGGAGTTAGGCGACTCTGACATATATATAGACAAGAAGACAAACATATGGTAGCTAGAGAGACATATACATTGTTAGAAGCATATACATAGACAAATAGATCGATAGAATGATAGATCGAAGCAACAACTTTGGGAGGCTTTAATATCATTAAACTCGATGTTTTCCATGAAGCTTTAGTTATAAAAGCGGCATGGGAATTATACCAAGGAACTATCTTCCTTGGGGGTCACTTATTAACTTTACGCCTCAATTGCATTCTAAGCTGGGTTGGTCATTTAGAAATACACAAAAAACCATAGTTAAAAATATCTTAGGTCATTTAGAAATACACAAAAAACCATAGTTAAAAATATCTCAGATATATTTGAGATAAGTCTACTTATCGTGATAGTTATTGGCTCTCGAGAAGTAATGTCAACTTATCTTAGATTAGTTATTGCAAAGATATTTCAAAATATCATAGAGAATTTGGTAAAATATCGGCGACATTTCTTCGTTTTATCGCAATAAATAAAAAACTTATCTCCCATAGGACTATTATAGGTAGGGATGGCCCCAAAAAACATTTTTTCATTGGAAAAACATATTTGGAAAGGAGAGAAAGGGCAAAGAGGGGAAAGAAGGTTACATCAAGATTAGAAAAGAGATATTTGTGTCTAGAAAAGCAGATTTTAAGTTCTTGATATTTTCCCAAGAAGTTTTTGACATATCTCATTTTTCCCAATTTTTTCTTGTTTATTTTGCCTTCGGCGATAAGCTGCCAATAACAATATTTTGAATTATGCAAAAAATAATCATTTGTCTACTGCAATCTCATCTTAGATGTACCAAAATAGCGAAGCAAACCATATAACCTAAACCCGAACTTGCAACAACTTGGAGACTTTAATTTTATTAAACTTTGTGTATTTCATCAACCTCGTCCTATAAAAGTGGCATGGGAATAAAAAGAGATACATTGTGAAATGGGAGTGGTGTTGTTACCCTAAGGATCTGGGGGTTTTGGGCATGATAGATATTAAGAAACAAGGTATTCCTCTTGCTTCCAAATGGATTCTCAATTCTCTTGTTGGCAATGAGCCTTGGAAAGTCTTGGTTAGAAATAATCTGGTCAGGTTTGTTATTAAGAAAGGTAAACATTAGGGTAATGTTCCTTTGATAGACATTATTCTAGGGGATTTTGAGGTAAGAGCGGGTGGCTCAAAATTTCTCCAATCTATTTGGAAAGCTTGGACCTAGGTGAGACATTTGATTTATCCAAGGTATGCTGTAGGCAAGAATCCATACTACTATTCTATCAAGGACATATCTAGATCTATTTGGTGGGTTGTTTATCTTAATGATAAACCATTAGCTTTAACACAATGTTGTTCAACTAAAATTAGGAACATAAAAGGCATTTCTCTACTTCAAGATGTTATTATTAACAACCGAATGGGTTCTTGGGAGGAGATTAAGAGAAAATTCAATTTTCCTGACTCTCAAAAGAAGACCGATACTTTAGTTAGTAAAGCTCTTGGCTCTCTTTTTCCTGGTAAAAGCTTCAATACTCATCAATTTTTGGAACAAGTTTGTTGGCAAGATGGTAAACTTCTCGGTGAATTTTCTAGTAGGCAGATCTACAAGCTTCTAAATCGTAGTTTCGATATTATTGATAGAATCAATCAGGTTTGGGGTATTGATTGGTCATGTTCTAGGTGACAATTTATTTTTGAACTTTGTGGCACTCACACGTTGAACCAAAAAAAGTATGTTTCAAATGGTTTCTCATTCTTAAAAACTTCTTGTGGCAGATCAAGTGAAGTAATTTGGCTGGTACATTGATTTAGGTGCCTCTCGTCATTTCACTCCCTGCAAAGATTGGTTCACTGACTATCGACCCTTTCCAGATTCAATTATTTTTGGTGGAGGGGAAGAGTACATTGTTGTCAGTGAAGGCAACATTTAGATTTAGTCTACTGAGAGGAATCTCATTTTCCTTTATGTGTACTATGTTCTAGGGATGAAACTCAATTTACTCTTAGTCAGTCAGATGTTGTGACACTCACGGTTGGATATCACCTTCAGTTCACATCAGTTACCATCACTATTAGGGATACTCAGTTTGTTGTTGCAGTTGGCCTTGAGGATCATGGTCTCTTCAGACTTGTTGATTCTGGTGATTCTTAGGACCTAGCTATGGTTGCTCGACGGTTGTCTATCACCTCACTTTGGCATCAAGGATATGGGTACTTAAATGTGCATTATCTCTCTTAGCTTGCTCGGGAGGAGCTTGTCCTTGGTTTGCCAAAGATTCAAACTCAGCTTGGAGTTTGTGATGCACGTTAGGCTAAGAATCAACATCGCACACCTTTTCCTGTTGGAGATTCATGGCGCGCTTCTCAGGTACTTCAGCTTGTTCATGCCGATATCTATGGCCCTATGGCTACTCCTGTTCTTGGGTCCAGGTATTTTCTGTTGGTTGATGATTTTAGAAAGATGTGGGTATAATTTTTTAAAAAGAAATCAGATGTGTTTATAATATTTCATAAGTTAAAACCTCTAGTTGAAAAAGAGTCTGGGAAATCTATTATTGCTCTTAGGACAGAGAATGGTGGGGAATTTTGTTCTACTGAATTCTCTAGCTTCTGTGATATTCATGACATCAAGCGTCAGTTAACCACACCCCACACACCACAACAAAATAGTGTAGTTGAACGTTGGAATAGAACAATCATCGAGATGGCTTGATTTATGCTCGAATACAGACATGTTCCGAAGAAGTTTTGGGAAGAAGCAGCCAATAGTGCAATCTATCTTTTGAACCAGTCATCCATTGTGGCGGTCAAAGGTAAGACTCCGTGAGAGGCCTGGCTAGGTTGCCAACCCAAAATCAGTTCGTGTTCGAGATGGATTGAGCCATCTCGGTGATTGTTTTATTCCGATGCTCAACTACATTGCTCTATTTGGATCCCTAATGAGTCACACACCAAGTTGGATGCCAAGGGTCAGAAAATCACACTTACTGGATACAATAGTCTTCACAAAGCTTACTGCTTGCTTGACACTAAGACATCTTGTCTTCTATACAATCATGATGCAGTCTTTGATGAACAATGGGGACCATTCATGCTTGTTTCTCCTGTTCCTAATTAAGTAAATCAGCCTATGAAGGCTCATAATTTGAGAGTTTGGCTTCCATTAGGTCCACTTGATGGGTGAGCTCCAACAGCTCCAGTTCTACCATTTTTTTTATACAGACACCTTTGACTTTTCTTGTAGGATCATCCTGATTTGTAGATGCTTCACCTGTGTTTAATCTAGGTTCTTTTGATGAGGAACCTGATCATAGAGCATCTCATGATGCTAATGTTGGTCCTTCTATCCGGCCTAAGTGGTGAGCTAAGACCCTTACTGATCTTCGAGATAATGAGCTCATTAATGGGAGAATTGCTCGGAAAAAGTGAAAACATGCAGAGTCAGCTAATTTTTCTCTTATGGCCAACATTCACAGTGTGTTTGAACCTCAACCATACTCAAAGGCTAAAGAAATTCTAGAGTGGGAACATGCCATGCAATATGAACACCAAAGCCTATTGAAGAATCACACTTGGGTCCTTGTTGATCTTCCACTAGGGAAGAAATCCATTGGTTGCAAATGGGTTTACAAAATAAAATACAAGTTTGATGGTACTTTGGATAAGTACAAAGCTTGTTTAGTTGCAAAGGGCTTTTCTTAGTGCCAGAGCATTGATTATGAGGAGACCTTTGCTCCTACATCAAAGATGAGTACTATTAGATTAGTCTTAGCCATGGCAGTTCAATATGGTTGGAAGGTCCATCAGATGGACATCAAGGGTGCTTTCCCATGGTGACCTACAAGAAGACGTCTACATGACAAAGCCTCTTGGTTTCAAGGTTGTTGGCAAAGAAGATCAGGCTCTTAGGTTAGTGAAAGCTCTTTATGGTTTGAAGTAGGCCCCTGGGGCATTGTACATGAAAATTGATAAGTACCTCAATGATCAAGACTTCTAGAGGAGTTCTTTAGACTGAAATTTGTACATCAAGACTAGTGACTGTGACATCATCCTTCTTGTCATTTATGTGGATGATTTGATCATCAGTGGCAGTTTGACATCTTTGATTCAGGGAATCAAATAGAGTTTATGCCAGTCTTTTGATATGACTGATCTCGAGCTCATGCATTATTGCCTAGGTGTTGAGGTTTGGCAATAGTCTTCTGGTATATTCATTCTCAGTCCAAATAAGCCAAAGCTCTGTTAGACAAATTCTATATGTAGGATTGCAAGCTTGCATACACACCCATGGAAAAAGGTTTGAAGTTATCAACGAACTCTGATTCTCCTCCAGTTGATGATACTACATATAGGCAATTAGTAGGCAACCTCATCTACCTCTTTGCTACTAGACCTAATATCAATTTCATAGTCAACTACATCTCACATTTTGTGACAACTCCTAAGGCTGATCATTGGATGGGAGCAAAGCGTGTGCTTCGTTATGTGAAGGGCACTATAGTTTATGGACTTTACTCATGGAGTTCTAATCCTAAACTTAGTGGGTTCACAGATTCAAATTGGGTAGGTTCTGTTGACGATAAAAAGTCAACTTCTGAATGTGTGTTCAATTTGGGATCTGGTGCCATTACATGGACCAGTAAGGAGGAGTAGATAGTTTCCCTCTCCTCCACAGAGGTTGAATACAAAGGGACAACTAAGCTAGGTTGTGAAGTTGTTTGGCTTCCTCAGATGCTTGGGGATATACAGATGTCATTAGCAGGATCAACCACTTTGTTTGTTGATAACTTGATAATGAAGGCTTTATCAAGTTAGCATGGAATCCAATCTTCTTTGAATGAACCAAACATGTGGATCTTCATTGTCACTACATACGACGGTTGTTTGAAGACAGGGAAATAGACTTTCAGTATGTTCCTACAACAGATCAGACTGCAGACATTCTCACCAAGCCTCTTGGTCCAAATAAGTTTGTCAAATTCAAAGGACAACTTGGTGTCGTGGATAGATTAACCATTAAGGGAGGGTATTATAATAATAGTTAGCTTAAATTATTATCTATTATTATTTAATGGTTATCTATTTGTAATCTAGTATAAATGTTAGAATGTTTCTAATATTTAGTTAGCTGTTAGCTAGAATAGAAAGTTTCTATTCTTTATGATCATTTCCTAAGGAAACATTGTTTATTCATTTGTATATATTAATTCATTGATCACTGATAATAACAAGTATTTTACCAATTACTTTGTAATACTCTTTGGTTGAGGCGTATTCATTTCCTAGCATATCGAGTAATGGGTAGTGATCGACTTCTATGAGGTTCATGTGATTTTAAGGCTTTTTGTGGCCTTGCGGAATCTTCTTGGATCACATGTGTAATTATCTTGGTGCCTGTTGGTGTTTTGAAATGTTACAGGTTTCAAATTATCCCAATGAGAACAAGACACATCTAGGGGCAGCTAACTCCCATCCTTAACACATCTTTTCAGACACGGGGCCAACTATAAGGCTAGACCCTTCTTCTACTTCAGGCTCTGAAAAACCTAGGTGGGTGGACCTCAGATTAAATTAATATGGTACAAGTGCAAAAACATATTCCTGAATCTATTAAGTAGATTTAACCTTTATATCTCCTAATAACTCATACAAAGACATAGATCTGTAGTAGTTAAATGCAAGATAATGCAATGCATAAGCTGAGTGAGGGCATTCTATTTTGGCTCTTCAACATAAAATATAAAGATGATTTGAATTTGATTTGATTTTATGTGGGTGGGGAAAGTGGATGAAAACCAAGTATAGACAACAAGCTAATGATCCTATAGCTGATCAGTGCCTGATCCATTGGGCAAATTCATAAATCTCTCTTATGCACTTTGGATATTCTAGACACATATCCTATGCCAAGACTCCAGATCTATCCATTTACCTTGTAAATTGGATATCAATGTTCGATCTAAATCTCATTCTTACGTGATATCCTCCTCAATAAACCTGCAATCCTATTGATTTCTCTGAAGCATTTACATAATTCCTTAAATTACAAGCAACAATGAAACAACATACAACCTTAAGGGACTGCAACTATGATTTAGGCTCTTTGTTCAAAGATCATAAAACATTACACATCATTGAGAAAGGAGACAAGATTTAACATGAAACTCAACACTTGCTGTTCTTTGTATCGATTTCCTTGAAATAATACTTGAAAATGCATAAAATTGACTCACAAGATACCTAATAAACTAGATTGTACAATAATATATGCTGTCATGCAAGAGAGAAAATGATTGAAATGAGAAACTGATGGGATGGGAAGGGGGTATCACAGCCAAAGCTAAGCTTCATGGTTTGGAACCAACACATCCTAGATCTTTCCATTCAGACTTCATCAATTCTAGAGCCAATTCTACTAAATGATTTCATTTTAGAATTTCCAATATTTTCCAACCACCTGCAATGGATGAGAAAGAAGAAGATATAGACAAGGAGTGAATTCTTGGATCTGATATGAAGATGACATGTATCCACTTGAAATTCCATCTCCTAGCAGTGAAAAGAATCTCTCTAGTCTCTCTCTACAACTGCATAGCAAATCTTCAATCATTTTGGCCTCCAAAAGCAAGAAATATTTGAGATATTTGATGGAAATCATAACTGATTGCAAAAGACAAAGAACTCTGAGAAATTCCATCAAAATCAAGCAAATTGTGAAATACTTGCAGCAAAACACATCATTATGCATCAAATTTTGAACAAACTGAGCCAACAAAGCATATCAAATGCATCCCAACTGAGTTCTGTAATTGTATTGATGAAATCATTGCTTGGAACTGAGCATCCCATTGAAAACACAAAACCCCTTGTAGCATGCATCGGTGACCATCTGTGTTAAAGTAGCTTCATAAATGGATAACTTATCTCCTCCCGGTTCCAACGATATGCTATACTGTATATTTCGGACAAAAATCATGCCCTTGAGATGAGTTCAAAATTCTGGCTCCCAAGCCATGAACGGAGCTAAAATAAAAATTTAAATGATTATATAGTCAAAACTATATAGAAACATTAAAATCATTAAAATCTTTAAACCATTTGAAATATTGCGTTGAAATCTCTGAATTGATTTTTACATTCATTTCTCCCAATTAACCACTGCCACCTATCCATCCTCCATTTGCTGATTGTACCCAGGTGGGCCCTGCATCACATTATTATTTAAAACATTATGCATTCATGATATTACGATGATACGATAAATCGTATCATCGTAAGCCTTACCCATCACCTTTTCGATCACTCAACTTGTAGTGTCGGGGCCCTTTCAAATCTAGCTCCCAATCTCTCGACCACATTCTAATTGTGGCATCGTAAAGATCCACCTTTAGCTCCCCGATCATACGATGTCAGCGTAACATCGCTGAACTCATTCGTTTGGCTTGCCGCCTTTACGATCTATTGTGAGATTGTGTCCTTGAACTCTACCTCTTCTGATTCTATGACGGCGTTGTGAGATCGCAAACCTCGTAACATCGCAAGCCTCTGATTTTTGCACCCCGATCTTACGACGAGGGGCCCATCGTAGCATCGGAGCTCTGTGGGGTGATCGTAATATCGCAACCCGTGGAAATTGCCCCCCGATCTCATGACATATTGTAACATCGGAGTCCTTCCGAATCCGGCTTACGGCCACACGATTGTCGTCACATCGTAGAGCTTCAACTTTTAACTTACGATCTCACACCATGTCGTAGGATCGGAGCCCTTCCAAATCCGGCTTTCGACCACACAACGGCTTGCTACGTGTCAACATTTGATTTGCTCTCAGGTCCACGTCTTCTGCCACCTCATTTCTTGATCATTGCCACGTCACCCGCCACATGGGTTGGTGGCTATGTCGCCATGCATATCGATCGAGCAACTTCCCTTAGCGATGTAGCGAACTGCTGCAAGATCATCCACGTGCCGCAATTTCCTTCCTCGGATTCCATGTCGTCACACATCATCGCTTTGTCAAAATTTTTCTCATAGTGTCCTCTAGCTGGCCGACCACGGTGGGCCCCTTCTTCATGCCTGCGGCTTACAAAAGCCTCATGTCTTAAAGACACTTACAATCTGCATGCTTTTGTATTTAAAAGACAACATTACCTACCTCAGCATGAATGTGGGATTAAATGTTTTTCAAAGATATGCCTCTGCTCTGTGCTCGGCCCCTTTTACCCATGTTCTTCTCTACCTACGCCTTCATCTTTCCTTGATGTCATCCTCCACTATGCTCCAAACTGCGGTTCTGATGGCGTCTTCTTGCTCTATGCCATTAGTGCTCTCTCTTTGGTGTAGATGCCTAAATACTTGTGGATGTCACCTGGGCATTTTTTCTTGCGTGGGGTGTTTGATTTTATCAATAGTACTCAAAATCAGGGCTTCGATTTTGAGTCTCAACAGTGGCTCTGTCTGGGGATGCATGTCCCTTGCGGGCATGGCAAGGATTTAGATTTCTGGAAGAAGCAGACCATTTCCAAAACAATAAAACTTTTCTCTTAAACAGCTTTATTGAAAACAGGGAAACAAGTACTCCTACTATGTACACATGATGGCCCCGGGCCACCAAACTTCAACAAAAACTTTTACCTCAGTCAAAAACCTGATTTTCATTGACATTCTCATGAGGTAAGCTGAAAACATCTCTTCTATCAGTTTCACCAATTAGATCAGCATCTTGAAACAAATTACTTGGCAAAACAAAACAATTTCTTTCATTCTCATAATGCATACATGCATCGGCATTAACCTCTATCTTATGCTCACTATGAGAAAACAAATCAGCATGCTCATGTAAATTAGAATCATTCTGAAAACCGTCATCCACATATGACTGATGCATGCTCTCCACCGGAAACACAAATGATTCATATTCTACCTTGTTCAAAAAGTTGCATATGTCAAAACTTTGCAACTCACCTTGTGTAACCGGATGTGAAGAATATGTAGAATCTGATCGTTGCCTACTTGCAACCATGTTACTCATCAAATCAGATTTTCCTTTCGCTGAAATCTTTTCACACTCAAACAACTAATTAGTTACCATGTCTGAAAAACTATCATGAAAGTGCTGACATAAATCATGCTGATTGTAATCTTCATCAAACAATTCATTAGAATGAACTTTGAACTTATCATCAGCATATAGTGCAAACTCAGAATCAGATTTATCACTTCTAGCCTTTGCTTCTTTGTTATATTCGAAACCAATTTCAGTATAATCAGCATGATAAGAATTTGAAACAAAATGAAACTTCTCCCTATTGGTACTCTACTTAATAGAAAAGTCGTCATGTGTATTGATACTTGATCTATTACTACGTACACTTCCAAAACTTGACAGTAGATATTCTGATTTTATATCAAATTCAACATCAAACCTTGGGGAAATGACCTCACCTTGAGAAGAAATACCACAAGGGACAACATGAGCATCCAGAGAAACATTTGCATATCTTTCAAGATCATGAGCTAGCAGTTCTGAAATTTCATCATCACTCAACAAGACTTCATCACAAGTCTCTTCTCCTAGGTTCTGATCATAAACCGGCTGATCTGAAAAACATATAGCAGCAGTACCATTAATATGACAATCTGAAAAACCAAAATCCATACTACAACATATTACCTCTTCTTTGCACAATACCTCTTTACTAGGTGTGTCATTCTCATTTTCACCAAAAGAAGAATTATCTGTACTACTGTTAAAACTTTCCACACTCTCATGCATACTGTTACACGATTCATTTTCAGTCACATAACCATCTTCATCTTGCTGACTAAAATCATCTAATTCAGTAGATCTAGAATCCATCTCTTCAGAATCACAAGAAATGTTGTCATTATCTATGGATTCACTAGACTGACTATTACTTTCAATACATTCACATTGGCTATTTAAATCATTCTCAAATTTCTTGAAAAGATTATCAACATGAAAAATCTTTTGTAGCCTTAAATGTGATGGCCAGTTAACTGAATTAGGCATAAAGACATCTAAGAAAGCAAGAGGCCATGAAGATTCCTTGGGTCTTAGAGACACATGCAACTCCATAAGTGCTGATTTAAACCTTTCATAAACCTCATCATCTTCTAGACCTTGAACACTTCCTAACACATTTCTTAGAACTTTGACAGTCTGATTGCGAAGGTCTTTCTTAATTTCTACCATATCTTTCAACACATCTTCATGTCTTGGTAAACTAATTTCAGATCTGAGATCTGATTCCATTTTAAAATAAACCACCTACTTCTTTGTCCTAGTGCTGAAATCACTAAATAGAGGCTCTGATTTTAAACACTTGACTTCCATGAAAGAGAAACATGAAAACCAAATTACCTCAAGTGCTGATGCTAAATTTTGATTTGCTGATTTGGCACAGGTGCAAGACCGAAAATCTGTCACACCACTGGTCAAAACTTTGTAGAGCCACCACCTGCTTGAGAGAGGATAAATAAATCATTGCTGTGATCTACTTTTTACAATTCACTTTCTTATAACAGCAAATTGCACCACACTTCAAAAAACCTATCAAGAATTTAAAACTTCCTTTTCAAGAGACTATCAAAAGCATCAGATCTGCCTATACAACTGAAAATCCTTCAAAATATTACAATAAGATCAACTAGGAACAAATTGGTACAGAGATTTGAGAGTTGCCACTCACACTTTGTGAGAAATAAAACATAGTTCATCACTTGACAAATCTGAACCAGACCTTCAAATGTAGGAGAAATGCAAACTATCAAACTACTCTTGTAGATTTACAAACTTGGAAAAAGGAATACAAATTTATGTTGATTCTTGACTCTGATTTTACAACAACACTTTTGAGAACAAAATCCGGCTGAATTGACTGAAGATAAACACTCTTAACAACACAATTTACACTCAACCTCAAAGTTATTGCTGCAAATGGATAAAAACTTATTGGGGTGCATGAATATTCAGCAAAGAGATGGAAAGCACTTCATGACCTTGCTGCTGTAGCAAACTTTGCACATGCCTTCCTTTCAATCGTATTGAATTTCTATTTCAGATTCAATACTTCCCCAGTAGAGTTGCCATTTTGTTGGTGTTTTGAAACGTTACAGGTTTCAAATTACCTCGATGAGAACAAGACACATCTAGGGGCAGCTAACTCCCATCCTTAACACATTTTTTCAGACGCCGGGCCAACTATAAGGCTAGACCCTTCTTCTACTTCAGGCTCTGCAAAACCTAGGTGGGTGGACCTCAGATTCAATTAATATGGTACCAATGCAAAAACATATTCCTGAATCTATTAAGCAGATTTAGCCCTTATATCTCCTAATAACTCATACAATGACATAGATCTGCAGTAGCTAAATGCAAGATAATGCAATGCATAAGCTGAGTGAGGGCATTCTATTTTGGCTCATCAACATAAAATATAAAGATGATTTGAATTTGATTTGATTTTATGTGGGTGCGGAAAGTGGATGAAAACCAAGTATAGACAAAAAGCTAATGCTCTTGTAGCTGATCAGTGCCTGATTCATTGGGCAAATTCATAAATCTCTCTTATGCATTTTGGATATCCTAGGCACATATTCTATGTCAAGGCTCCAGATCTATCCATTTACCTTGTAAAATGGATATCAATATTCAATCTAAATCTCATTCTTAACTGATATCCTCCTCAATAAACCTGCAATTCTATTGATTTCTCTGAAGGATTTACATAATTCCTTAAATTACAAGCAACAATGAAACAACATACAGCCTTAAGGGACTGCAACTATGATTTATGCTCTTTGTTCAAAGATCATAAAGCATTACACATCGCTGAGAAAGGAGACAAGATTTAACATGAAACTCAACATTTGCTGTTCTTTGTATTGATTTCCTTGAAATAATACATGAAAATGCATAAAATTGACCCACAAGATACCTAATAAACCAGACTGTACAATAACATATGCTGTCATACAAGAGAGAAAATGGTTGAAATGAGAAACTGATGGGATGGGAAGGGGGTATCACAACCAAAGCAAAGCTTCATGGTTTGGAACCAGCACATCCCAGATCTTTCCATTCAGACTTCATCAATTCCAGAGCCAATTTTGCTAAATGTTTTCATTCCAGAATTTTCAATATTTTCCAACCCCCTACAATGGATGAGAAAGAAGAAGATAGACAAGGAGTGAATTCCTGGATTTGATCTGAAGATGACATGTGTCCACTTGAAATTCCATCTCCTAGCAATGAAAAGAATCTCTCTAATCTCTCTTTGCAACTGCATATCAAATCTTCAATCATTTTGGCCTCCAAAAGCAAGAAATATTTGAGATATTTGATGGAAATCATAACTGATTGCAAAAGACAGAATTCTGAGAAACTCTATCAAAATCAAGCAAATTGTGAAATACTTGCAGCAAAACACATCATTATGCATCAAATTTCGAACAAACTGAGCCAACAAAGCATATCAAATGCATCCCAACTGAATTCTGTAACTGCATTGATGAAATCATTGCCTGGGACTAAGCATCCCACTGAAAACACAAAACCCCCTGTAGCACGCACCGATGACCATCTGTGTTAAAAGTAGCTCCATAAATGGATAGCTTATCTCCTCCCAGTTCCAATGGTATGCTATACTACGTATTTTGGACAAAAATTGTGCCCTTGAGATGAGTTCAAAATTCTGGCTCCCAAGCCATGAACGGAGCTAAAATAAAAATTTAAATGATTATATAGTCAAAACTATATAGAAACATTAAAATCATTAAAATCTTTAAACCATTTGAAATACTGTGTTGAAATCTCTGCATTGATTTTTATATTCATTTCTCCCAATTAACCACTGCCACCTGTCCATCCTCCATTTGCTGATTGTATCCAGGTGGGCCCTGCATCACATTATTATTAAAAACATTATGCATTCATGATATTAGGATGATACGATAAATCATATCATCGTAAGCCTTACCCATCACTTTCCTGATCACTCGACTTGTCGTAGCGTCAAGGCTCTTTCAAATCCAGCTCCCGATCTCCCGACCACATTCTAATTGTGGCATCGTAAAGATCCACCTTTAGCTCCCCGATCATATGATGTTAGCGTAACATCGCTGAACTCATTCGTTTGGCTTGCCGCCTTTATTATCTGTCGTGAGTTTGTGGCCTTGAACTTTGCCTCTTCCGATCCTATGCCGGCGTCGTGAGATTGCAAACCTCGTAACATCGCAAGCCTCTGATTTTTGCACCCCGATCTTACGACGAGGGGCCCATCGTAGCATCGGAACTCTATGGGGTGATCGTAATATCGCAGCCCGTGGAAATTGCCCCCCAATCTCACGACATATCGTAACATCGGAGTCCTTTCGAATCCGGTTTATGACCACACGATTGTTGTCGCATCCTAGAGCTTCAACTTTTAACTTATGATCTCATGCCATGTCGTAAGATTAGAGCCCTTCCAAATCTGGCTTTCGACCACACGACGGCTTGCCACGTGTCAACATTTGATTTGCTCTCAGGTCCACGTCTTCTGCCACCTCATTTCCTGATCATCGCCATGTCACTTGCCACCTGGGTTGGTCGCTATGTCGCCATGCATATTAATCGAGCAACTTCCCTTGGCAATGTAGCGAACCGCCGTAGGATCATCCACGTGTTGCAATGTCCTTCCTCGGAGTCCATGTCATCACACATCATCGCTTGGTCAAAATTTTGCTCATAGTTTCCTCCAGCTGGTCAACAACGGTGGGCCCCTCCTTCATGCCTGCGGCTTACAAAAGCCTCTCGTCTTAAAGACACTTACAATCTGCATTCTTTTGTATTTAAAAAACAACATTACCCACCTTGGCATGAATGTGGGATTAAACGTTTTTCAAAGATATGCCTTTGCTTTGCGCTCGGCCCCTTTTACCCACGTTCTTCTCTGCTTGTGGCTTCATCTTTGCTTGATGCCGTCCTCCACTATGCTCCAAACTGCGGTTCTGATGTCATCTTCTTGCTCTACTCCATTAGTGCTCTCTCTCTTTGGTGTAGATGCCTAGATACCTGTGGATGCCACCTGGGCATTTTTTCTTGCGTGGGGTGTTTGATTTTATCAATAGTACTTAAAATCAGGGCTTCGATTTTGAGTCCCAACAGTGCCCACAGACGTTAGTTTGTTTAATTGTTCAGTCTCTGATTTCCCCTTTGGGCAGGACCTATATTTTGTAATAATTGTAACTATCAGGCCAACTTGTGGTCTTGATGGGCATATATTTGAGATCTAGGACGAGGCTATGTAGAATGAGGATAGTAAGAAGAAAGATAGAAACATTTTGGCTTTATAAGCCCGAGTTTCTAAGCTCATTGATTGTAATTCTATTGAATATGGTTGCAACTAGGTAGGCCTTATGCCTAACACATTGTAAGAAGATTGTCTCATCATATCTGCATTGGAATTAATATAAGTTCTTGTTCTTCCATATTTTTGTTGGCTTCCATGTGTATACTCTAGCAGGGTGGTTGGTGAGTGTTCTCTTGGTTCGCTTTTCCCTTCCCACCTTGTGTCAGGTGGAAGTTCTTTTGATCATCAGGTTATCTCCATTTTCATGCTCATTAGGCGGATCAATAACTTCTTGAATTAAGATATTTCTACTACTGCTTCGAATCTTTTTGCTAGAAAAGCTACATTCAAAGGCTCTATGTCCTTCTCCACACTTAAAACAAGTGCCCTTAAACCAAGATCTATCTTCTCTTTTGCCATTACTATTATTCCTAAAGTAACCAGAATAATTTCCTCTAGTGTAGTTACCTCTTCTTCTGATAGCATTATCTTCTTTCCATTCTGATTTACCCTTGTTGTGAGATTCATTAGCAAATCTGCTACTTTCTTCATAAGATCTACCCCTACTTCGCTGAAATCTTCCACCTCTTGTTCTTTGTCTATGTTCTTGTTACTTTACCAGTATCTCCTCAAGGCATACAAATTACTTCTTCCACACTTTCCATCTTTACAAAATTGATCTCATCTTGAATTGAAGTTCAAAGTTCATTAAGGTATCTAGCAACCTTTTCAACCTCATCATCAATATGTTCAAATCTTATGTCCAACTTATAAAATTCCTCAGTGTAATCCTTCAGTATCATATCTTTTTGTCTCAAATTTTGTATCCTCTAAACAAATTAACTTGGTAATCAGCAGAAAGAAATTTCTTTTTCAACTTACCACTTATGTTTACCCAAGTTTTGATATTTTCCTTTCCTCTTCTTTGTCCATCAGTTTGTTAATGTTCCCAGCAAAGAGAAACATGTCCTCTCAATTTAGTGGCTGCTATCCTCACTTTTCTATCATCAGGGGTACTTCCATAATCAAAGTACTTATCTATCTCAGAGATCCAATCCAACAAAGCATCTGTATCAAGCTTATTATTGCAACTTGACAGTTCAAAAGAAGGTTCGGAATTTTCTCTAGACAAAGCTCTCAAATGTCTTTCTTCATCTTGTTCCACTCTAGGTTGAGGATTAGGTGCAACTGCTTCTTCCTCATCACTAACGTCATCAAGATGTACTCTTATTTGGGCTGTCTCAACAACTTCAACCCTTGCGACATTCTATCTCAACATGTCCATGATAGCATTATTTGTATTTCCTCTACCTTGAACCATCTTGACAATAGTTCATGCAAGAATTGTAACCCTATGCTAGTTATAGGTCAGAAACCAAGTTTGCCACTCTACAACCACCTTCAAGCACGGTTCTCCACGATCCCAAAGCTTCGCCAGGAAAGACACCTTTGCTCAGATACCACTTGATGCAAGGTAGGAAGGGAAAAGTGAATAAATACTTTACCAAAATTGATTTGAATTATGGATATCATTAGATTAAAATCAGAGAAGGGGATGAATGGAAGCTCACTTTTAAGACTAATGAAGGATTGTACGAATGGTTGGTTATGCCTTTTGATTTAACTGATGCACCTAACACTTTCATGAGGTTGATGAATGAGATTTTGAAGAAATTCATGGTAAATTTGTTACGGTGTATCTTGATGACATATTGATATAGAATAAGATAAAAAAAAGAACACTTAATACCTATCAGACAAGTGTTGCAAAGGCTGAAAGAGGAAAAGTTGCTGATAAATCTAAAGAAATGTTCTTTCATGAAGGAGGAGATTGTATACCTTGGTTTTGTGATCTTTGTTGATGGCCTAAAGATGGATCCATTCAAGTAAAAACCATACTTGATTGGCCTACACCTGAGCATGTTGGGGAAATTAGATCATTTCATGGTTTGGCAAGTTTCTATTGGAAGTTTATTAGAAATTTTAGTTTAGTATGTAATGTTATGACAAAGACAATGACAATGAGAGGTGATAAAGGGAAATTCAGATGGACACATGGATCAAATAAATTTTTTGAAACATTGAAGCAAAAGGTAGCAAAATTGCCTGTACTCGCTTTGTCTGATTTTACTAAAGTTTTTCAAGTTGATTTTGATGCTAGTGGTAATGCAATTGGAGCTGTTTTGAGTCAAGAAGGTAAGCTTATAGCTTTCTATAATGAAAAGTTGAATGATGCTAAGAGGAAATATTTTGTCTATGATCAAGAGTTTCATGCAATTATTCAAGCTTTGTCAAAGTGGAGATATTATTTGATGTCTAGAGAGCTTGTGTTGTATACTGATCGTAAAGCTTTATAGTACTTGGATAGTCAAAATAAGTTGAATCAGAGACACATGAAATGGGTTGAGTATATGCAAAACTTTTCTTTTGTGTTGAATCATAGAAGTGAACAATCAAATAAGGTAGCATATGCTTTGAGTAGAAGAACTTGGTTGACAGTTATGAGGGTTGAAGTGCTTGGATTTGATGATTTGAAGAACTTGTATGAAACTGATTTTGATTTTGCAAAACCTTTGAAAGCTTGTAAGAATCACATAACAAATGAGCAGAATAAAAGGGTTGACTATTTCATTTAGGAAGACATGTTGTTTAAGGGAATTCAGTTGTGCATACCAAGAGGATCTATGAGAGATAACATCATGAAGGAGAAACATAGTGGTGGACTTGCAGGACATTTTGGGATTGATAAGACAATAAAATTGATCTCTAAAAGATACTTTGGGCCACGGTTGTATAAGGATGTTCAGAGGATGGTGAAGAGTTGCAGAATTTGTCAAATAGTTAAAGAGACTAGTTAGAATGTGGGTTTGTATACACCTTTACCTGTTCCTAGTAAACCCTGGGAAGACATCAATATGGATATTGTTCTTGGATTACCTAGAACTCAAAGAGGTAATGATTCTATTTTTGTGATAGTTAATAGATTTTTCAAAATGACACATTTCATACGTTATAAGAAAACGTCAAATGCAGTACACATAGCAGATCTATTTTTTCAGAGAAATTGTGAGATTATATGGATTACCAAAGACTATTGTTATAGATAGAGATACCAAATCTACTGGTTACTTTTGGAAGACACTTTGGAAGAAGTTGAATACTGAACTTAAGTTTAGTTCTACATTTCATCCACAGACAGATGGACAAATTGAAGTTGTAAACAAGAGTCTGGGTAACTTGTTAAGATATTTGATTGGAGATAAACCTACTAATTGGGATTCGATTTTGGCACAAGTAGAGTTTGCATACAATAATTCAGTGAACAAAAGTACTAAGAAGACTCCTTTTGAGATAGTAAATGGCATGCATCCTAGAGATACTACAAAGTTAAGGAACTTGGATATTGAAGTGAAGAACAATGCTGAAGTAGAAGAATTTGCATGAAGTAAAAAGTAATTTGGATAGTAGTAATCCGGGATATAAGGAGAGAGCAAATAAGAAAAGAAGATATAAAACTTTTGAAGTTGGAGATGAAGTAATGGTACACCCGAAGAAAAATAGATTTCTAGTTGGTACATATAGCAAGCTGAAGATGAGGAAATTTGGACCTTGTAAGATCTTGAGGAAGCATGACAGTGGAAATACTTTTGAAGTTGAGTTACCCAAAGACATGGATATTTCACTTGTATTCAATATTTCTTTTATCTTTGAGTATTTTGAATCTGATGAAGAGACAACTGATAATCCTAAGAAGAAGACAAAAGGAATTGAACAAATCTTGGATACAAGAGTAAGCAAGAGCACCAGAGGAAAATACTTCAAAGATATCTAGTTCAATGGCAAAATAAACTAGTTGAAGACAATTGTTGAATATCTCAAGATGAGTTTATCTTTATGGTTCTCAGAATATGAGGGCTTCCTGATGTGGACATTAGTCCTTATTTACCCCAAGTGTCTGATGCAGGAGCATCTTGTGTTCTTGGGCAATCTTGCATCAACTAAAACATTTCCTGTTTTATTTACCAGTTTGTTGTTCTGGGAACAGTCCTTGCCGTTCGTGTTCTTTCTTTCCGTGCAATTAGTTATTCATTGTGGACGTATTGCTAAACCATCTCCTATGTTTGCGAAACTTAATTTTATCTCGATGAATATTTATCCTTCTCTTTGCTCGAGGTGTATTAATTTTTTTGGCATATCAAGTAACATGCGATAATCGGCTTTTGCAAGGTTCGTGTGATTTCAAGGCTTTTCGTAGCCTTGGGGACATCTTCTTGGATCACGTGTGGACCTATCTTGGTGCCCGTAGATGTTAATTTGCTTACTTGTTTGGTCTCTGATTTCCTCTTTGGGACAAGACCTATATTTTGTAATAATTGTAACTATTAGGCTGACTTGTGGTCTTGATGGGTATATATTTGAGATCTAGGATGAGGATATGTAGAATGAGGATAGTAAGAAGAAAGATACATACATTTTGTCTCTGTAAACTTGAGCTTCTGAGCTTGTTGATTGTAATTCTGTTGTAAATGGTTGCAACCAGGTAGGCCCTATGCCTGGCACATTGTAAGAAGATTGTCTCATCTGCATTGGAATCAATATAAGCTATTGTTCATCCATATTTGTGTTGGCTTTCGTGTGTATACTCTGTAGGGTGGTTGGTGAGTGTTCTCTTGGTTCACTTTTCCCTTCCTACCTTGCGTGAAAGCTAGTAGCAAATTTCATTATGCTAGGTGGAGCCAACTCCTACCTTGTGTATCACCTCATTAGGCAAGGACCCTTGTGATTGTATATAAATTTACAAATATTATTTGCTGAATCCATACTTGCTTTTATTGATGTTTGGTAGCTTTAGTTGGATAATCTATGAGACTAAATTATACATATTTGTGTGTGTGTTTGTGTTTGTGTGTGTGTGTGTGAGAGAGAGAGAGAGAGAGAGAGAGAGAGAGAGAGAGAGAGAGAGATTAATTAAATATATATTATTATGTGAGATATTATATGGTAAAATAATCATTTGTTATTATATTAATTAGATAATAATGGATAGATAGGTCCCATGAGGGGACATGTCTCACCATGTCTCATCCATATTATAAATTAGAGTGAAATCATTGCCATTGGAATACACATACCAAAAATCAGGTAGTGCTTAGTACATTTGCAACAATCCTCCAAAACCAACATGGCATCAGAGCCAAGTTGCAGCTATAAGATATTAGATTGCTTTTGCATAAAATGGACGCAAAGAAAACTCATACCAAAATTTGAGTCTACTCCACGTGGCATGTACCCCCTGCTAACCCTCGTATTGGACTTTCAGGGCACTCAGACGCCAAACCCAGTCTCTTACTTAGGTTGATTCATCACAATGGATATAGATTGAAGTGGTGATAGGAAAAATTCATCAATCACCATAAATCTTGTTGCATGTCCTAGATGAAAGCAAGCCTTATTGGTGTATGAGGCTGAAGATTTGTTGCATCGGTGAAAGAAGTTGGGTATCAAAGCAACATGTTACTAAAGTCAAAAGCAATCTGATATTGCATATAAAATACAAAGAAGACACCAACACATACTCAAAGCTCTGTTTCATAGAGTCCAGTTCTATCAATAGACTTGTCATAAATATATCTGATTAAAATCTTGCTTGGTAATTAATAAACAATACCTACAAGAGGTTGCATCAGGGGTTGATGTTGTTCTTTGACATGTATCCCACTTCACAAATTGCAGTTGATTGGCAAAAGACTGAATGGGAAAAGTATAATAAAGGGTGACACCTACTTGGTAAGTCGACCTGTTATTGCACAGTTTATTGCACCACTTGAGGGAGATAGGGACCTACACAGCCTTGGAGAGAGGAAGTGGCTCCTGCGTGATCTAATGGTACCAAATCCTAATGCCAAGGTAAGAGACTAAGACACTATATAGAAATTTTATATCAAATTAAGTGGCATCATCTTTGGAATGAAAGGTAAGAATTTAATTAACTAGAAAAGAAGTTTTATTTGTTAAAGATGTTTATTATATTATTTTTATTTCATATATATATATATATATGGGAATTTATTTAAGTTCTGAGCTTAATAATATTGGAAAATATTTTTGAAATTCAAGAATGATAATTAAGATTTGATACTATAAAAGTATTTTATGGTTATAAGATACTAATATAATTCTTTATTGAGAATAATCATTAAAGGTGCTTTTTATTACAATAAGAGTTATTTGCCTTGATCTTTTCTGAGAATGTTATTGAAGGAAAAGGGAGATTAATTTCAGACTCAAAGGGAGTTTGACACTTCTTCAAAGGCAACTTTGGATGAGGAGCTTAGATGATTTATATTCAGAGGGAGTTTGAAAGTCCCAGTGTGTGGCTATATAATTTAATGGGGCTACCCCCTGTGTACATCATGAGGAAGTAATGACTTCCAAATGATTATCACTTGTATCTATAGAAGTTATTGGAAGGTAACGATCTTTCAATAACTCAACCTTCTATTGTGATAAGACATTTATGATGTCTGAAATAGATCATAATAGATTGTGAATTTGCGTGGTGGATTAAGTTCCTTAAATAGACCATGGCCTTCTATTGTGATGGACATCTTATGATGTCTAAGCAGATCACTATAGATGATAACTTGCATGGTTGTCATATCCCCATTTTAAGATAGAATATTAATAATAATTAGATAATACAATGTTTAATAAATAATGATTATAAAGTTATATTTAAACTAATACTAAAATATAAAAATAGGAAATAATAATTATTTAATCTATATTATCAATTAAATAATATTTAGTATGATATTTTAAATAATTGTGTTGATGTTTTATAGCTTTACTTGAATAAATCACATCAAGATATGAATATATATGATATATGTGTGTGTGTACAATATTATATTAGAAGACATTATATATAATTATAAGAGTTAATTATGATAATGAGCAGACATGTCCCTTGAAGGGACATGTCTATCCTCTCACTCTTATAAATATAAGATAAGGCTGCAATTGGAAAGCACATACCACATACATGTCAATGTTTACTACGTTTGCAGCGATCCTAGAAAACCACATGGTATTAGAGCATAGGTTGTAAATGTAAGATAAGAGTATAAAGGAGTATTGGAAAGGGGCTATCAAAATAACTATAACTCTATAGGAATTATTGATTGCTATATGCATAGCTTAAGGAATGGATGGTCTTGGCGTGCACAATGTCTGCGATGCCAAATCAGAATCATGATGGGCTTGTGCATGCACATTGCTTTGTCACAAATCAGAAAAGAATGAAATGCTCATGCTTGTTTGGCACTTTCACTCTAGACGTCAAACGCTTGTGCACACACAAAACTCGCTAGCACAATAGTGAATATATATTCAACATAATCCTATTTAGGATTGGTGAAGTTTGTGTTGGGTTTGAGCGGGACTCTTATGCCTGTGAGGATTTGTCCTTAGGCCTACTGGAATTTAGAGCGTGGAGAGGAATAGTGTTGACTTTTCTCACATATTGCCATCCTTCATTTCACTCAGTGCCTATTCTTATTGTTAACTTGATCATTCATACCCTCTTCGCATTGGCAATATTCCAAGACATTCGTTTGACGTCACTTCTCTGGGGGTGGTATTTTTGGAGGATGAGTACCTTATGTGGTGGTGGAATACGAAGTGTTGAGAGGATAAAATCTTTTCCATCCATTGAGAAATCCACACGTTGGATAAACGTTCACCCTCCACACATATATATTGTTTTTCTACTTCATTTACAGATAAGAGATTATACATTGATTGATTATTCCACCTGCAAGCCATTCTTTATGGATTTGTTCCTTATCATGCTCAATTCGATGATATTATCAAACAATAGCATCAATTCATTGGAAAGATCTCTTGATGATAATCACTTTGGGAACAATATCGACATATTGATTTAAAGATTGTAACCTGCACAGGATTAGAAGACTTGTGATGTTGATCGGCTCTAGTTGTGGAGTGAGCTTTGTTCAGATGGGGAGAAAATCTAGTGTTCAAGGGTCTCACTAAGTTTAGGAAGTGTGATAGTAATGATCTCATTGCAAGTCAAATTAGAATGTTGATCAATTGTCTCCAATGCGAGCTTGGATGACTACAGAGAATCCAAATTGGACTTGACTCAGGGTGGATGTGCTTGATGGATCACGTGCTTGTGGACTGATGGATCATCATTTCCAAGTCAAATGCCAGTTCCAGTGTCACAATGAGGTGCTGACCAGGCTACACTGGAAGATATGGCGTGTTTAGTGACTTGTTGGTGGAGAAGAGGCAGGGTGTATACAATGTGCAAGTTGGACTACTCAAGAGTGTGACTCGTTCTCATGCTCAAATAGAACAAAACTGGTGGGCAAGCAAGAAGGGAGTCATCGTTAATAATGTCCACCGTGTCAAATTAACTCAAAAGAAGGTAACTCATGTAGCATAAAGGTGGGACATAGAGAAACATCGAGACATATTAAATACGAATAAGAAGTGGAGTAGTCTATTGTTATAAGGTATTGGAGGTATAACGCACTACTGTATAAAGAAGGGTAAAGGTGAGTTTAATGCATGTCTTATTGATAATGAATTTTTAATATAATATGAATATTATAATCGGTGGTACATTTGGTAACTATATATATACATATATGAATGCACATATATAGAATATTCTAAATTTCTAAAAATAGATAATTTATATAAATAATGTTTATTTGAGAAATCATTGACATTTTATGAGATTAATATAATATTTTGGAAGAAGGATGACAAAAATTTAGTGAACTTACATGTATAATTATCACATCAGTGATGACGAGGAAAATCAAGGATGTTGATGTACTGATAAGTTTTTAATAATTAATGAGCATTTTATTTATCTAATCAACTATAGTCTCTCTTATTTCTATATGAACTATTTGCCTTGATCTTTTCTCTCCAAAGATGTGATGTAAGCTGGATTGCTTACTAGTCCTTTCCTTCTCTAAGGTCTCACCTAGGCTCTCTTCTTGCCTATTAGGGCTCCCCTTTGTCACCCTAACCTCAAGAGGATATCCATCCTACCCTTCACACTTCACCATCCAGCTACACCAATGATTTTACAAATTGCACTCATCCTAAAGGACATTTCCTCCTATTCCTCAAGATCACAACTATACCAAAAATGAACATTTTGCCTTAAACATGGAGTGAGGAATGCAACTTGGTGGTTTTTAGTCCTCCCCTAACCTCTTGGACTCAAAATCCATAGGTCTTCTTATCAATTCCCTCAAACTTGACAAAACTGTCCTCCAAAGTTGGTTTTTGGGCCACAACTCCAAATTTCTCTTATCAAGGTGTCAAACTAACCTCCATTGTGGATACCCTTTTGGGAAAGCTTCAAGATTTTGTGGGTCTCAGGTCCTCAACCTGTCCATACACCTCATTCGTATATAGGTGCCTAAAAGCAAGGGTTTTGGATCTTTCTTGTCAGCATCAACAAGGGTTTCATGAATACCCTAACAAATCTTGTCATGGGAATGTCTCCTCTCACATGTGGCTTCCTCACACATCCCTCCTCCTTCTCCAACACTCAGATTGAACTGCCAACACATTCAATCCATCCAATTAACTTGTTAGCATTGTTAAGTAACATGGATCAGTTTTGCGAATGTAATTATATTGCCATTGTTATAGATATGTTCCAAATGCAGATTTGGATCTCATATAAATATGAGAGGAGACATGTCTCTTGAAGAGACATGTCTCTAAGGTTTAAACATCATTAATTAGTATATTAATAATATAAATAACCATATGTATAATATATACATTATTATATATATAATATATATTATATATTATACATAATAATAAATGTATATAAAAGAATATTTTTCTAATGATAATTTACCATCAATAATAAAACTCATGATCATATCAATCTTACTGTAACTACAAACTTAACACTCCCTCTTAGTAAGGAAGGATTTATATAGAACATATTATGTTCTTGAGTATATGAAGAGATATCATCTCGGTATGATATTCCTAGAATGACAGATTTAGGGATATCAACAAAATCTATCAACACACACACATATATATAATAACATATATTACATATGGAATTGGCTTCACTTCACAATGAGGCTAAATTTCTCAACACTTTTTCTTTAGCAAAGAGGGAATTGAAGCAAATTCTATAATATAAGTTTAAACACCACTTTATGTGTGGTTTATAATAAATTTATGTTATGGTGTTTGGCAAGATCTGGCCCGAAGAACCATAATAGTTTAATTTCATGGTTTCTTGCAAAATCTGGCCCTAAGAACCATGATAACACTCGCTCCAACACATTTTGGTGTTAGGAGATAGGTCTACTATTGATAAGATCGTCACTTTTCAATAGTTACCTTTTGTTCGTTATCATAATTTTCGGTACTCCGGGACAACAACTTAATGTAGTTTGTTATGATAACAGGTCCAGCTATTGATAAGATCGTCACCTTTCAATAGCTCCCCTCTAAATATATACATCAATGAAAAATTATCACCTTTCATGACATAAGCACAACAACATCATGTAGTAACTCACATGATATCCACCATGAACCAAGTTAGAGGGTGGACCCACCATAGCTACTACTAGAGGGTGGAACAAGGGTTTTCACCTCGAAGAGAAGATATCATCCACAAATGATTGCATCTCAAAACTTTTCCCTCTGAACATCGATCTTGGGAAATCAGGTCCTCTAATTACTTCCTCAGAAACTCTCTTCACCCAAAGATGCCTATCGAACTCACTCTGAATCTGATATCAATTTTCTGGTGATAAGTCATCACTTCTTGATGATATACATAGGAGTAGGCCCATCAACATCATGCAGTCACCCACATGTATTTCTAGACTCCCTCTGAGTATCAATCTTCTAAGCTCCTGCATTGCCTTAGAAAAAGTGTCATACTCCCTCTTAATGTAGAAGTATCTCATAATTTCAATCATCAAAGAGGTTTGCTTCAAGAGCCTCACTTAATCCATCTTGATCATCAGGGTCTTTGGAGCTACTATCATTAGATTGAGTCTACAAAACATTTGGTAAAGTACCAACCTTCTTTTCCTACAAGAACATCCTCAACCATAAAGGAAAAGTTCAAGGCAAATAACTCTTATGGTATGTACAGAATTACAAATAAGAGAGAAACTCCAATGAGTAGATAAATGCAAAAGATGAGAACACTTATCTTCACACGAGAGTCCACAAACATTAAATCAGACATTTCCTTAGATTATATGAGAATAGAACATCTCCCCTCTAAGTATGGTTCAAGTAAGAATGAAACATTGATTATTATTCCCCCCCACAATGTAAAATTCCCATTCTTATATCGTTGACCCATAAGCTTACAATTGATGACCCCTTCATCATAGGAATATGGAGATTCAACCATGATAGATAGCAGCATTAGAATTCCTTCTACAACAATTTGTCAACAACACGGCCCAAGTTCTCTTACCCAAGTTCTCTTACCAACTGATATGAATAAACTGATATGAATAGTGATCATGTGTAGTGTTTCTCGCCGCATGAGTATGGAATTCGCAACAGAAACAATTCACAAAAATAAAACTAAAGATTCTGTGAAAAATGTCCAACAAAAGTATCTCTGAATTTTATTTACTGTGGTACTCCTTACATAGGACACGATAATCTTGTTTCTCCAAAGGTTTCAATACTAATAGTAACTTCTATACACCGAAGACTCCGGAATCCTTCTTCCATGCATGTATGAAACTCCAGCGCTCTAACTCTTTGAGTAGTTGATAAATATATTCAGTACTCTGTATCTCTTAGCCGGCCAACAACACCCATACTCGCAGAGGATCTGCACATTCACATGGGTGAATCAGGTCAACAATACTCCCTTGCTTATGGTGGCTTGTTTCTTTCTAATTTTCAGCGATGATGATACCCAATTCTTGTGCTGGTTGCACTCAGACTGCTCACTGTTCGGTTAAATAAGAATGTTGTTTTCTGATGATTATTAGCAGACCACTCATTGAAGATGAAGGCTGTTGTTAGCCAAAGAGTTACCACTTGATTCAGATATTGCCACCCTCTGTCGCCTTTGTCATTTGAAGCCTATTGGGTATCTCACATATGATTATTTGTATTTTCCTTTAATTCCAATCCATCAATACCTAATGGAACACCACAGTCTGATGTCACAAAGTGAACAAAAGCGCAAATGAAAACATTTATAAGAATACTTTCAATGTTCAAATTGGAATTTTGTTCTTAAGGATTATGTCTGATGATAAGAGGAACATTCCCATAGAAGGTTCAACTTGTTAAATATGGGGTATGAATCATTCTCTTTACTCAAAACATTAAGAATTAAGGAATGTAGAGAACATAGAATATTAATACAAACTTTAGAGACATTAAACAGCAATGGATCTTCTCAGGAGATGTGATTGCTTTGGAATGTGCAGAAACACTTTTCACTATTGTAGATTGGTGAACGCGGTTACTCGTCATAATTCATTGATCACGCTCCTTGTATTTTGATGTAGTGTCAAATATGCTCTAGAGCTAGCATGTGCCCTTGGATGTAGACTTCATTTGATGAGCTGTTGATGACTCTTTAATCCAAAGTAATGTTTGAGCCCAACGAAGCTATTGTAGTGAATCAAGCGTGACAAACTTGTTTACTGGTGACTATATTTGTACCACTCCACCCAGAGTTTCTCTTTGTTCTTTGTATGTATTGTGTTGACCCTACCACTGGCAATTGATCTGATTCTCAGACGATTACAAGAATCTTGACAAAACTAGTTAAACAGTTGATGGAGATCGAATATGGTTCATAATTATAGATTTCTGATTATTCAGTGATATTGTTAAGTATATTTGTATTTCTTCATTGATGATAATTTACCTCTTTTTGCACTTGATTTGCTATAAAACTTACCTCAGATCGATGACATATGTCTGATGCCTTATCTCTTTTCCTACCAATGACCCGTATTGTATTCAGTGAAATGGAAAATTCTGAATATAGTTTGGATCAAGACATACACCCTCATTAAGTGTGCATGCTTACAATATCTTGTCATTGTCTCTATGAACTTATTTTACTCTTACACTGATTCTCTTGTAATTGAATGCTAACATGTGATGGTTATATCATTCCCCTTATCATTGTTTCTGCAGTGTCTTGTCGCTACTCTTCTGTGACCAGCTCTGCTTTTTCTTAAGCCACCAATTTATGTTTGTTTACATTGTCAATTCCTCTGATCTCCTTACATTCATTTCTGCTTGGTTTTTTTGACGACTTTGTTTTCCTTTCCTGCAAATTGGTTATCTTTTCTGTGTTCTTTATATTATTCGAATCCTCTTTATCTTCCTCCGGCTGTATTTTCTTATAGTTGACTCCCTGTTCCTCTGTTCATATTCCTATCTGTGCCCAGTTTTAAGAACCATTGGTTTCTTCTTAGTATATTTCGCATCTCATTCTAAAATTATTGATAGACTTCATAAGCTATATGAATTGGAAATATCTTTCCCGATTAGAGAGATTTCATTCCATAAGTGTAAATTAAGCATCAGTCGCAAAGAAAGGAACAATGGATCTCAAAAATACCAAGGCAATGGTGATGCTCTCAAAAATCTGAGTCTCTTGCTTTATTACATTTGTGACATTTGTTATAGATATGTCCCAAATGCAGATTTGGATTTCATATAAATATGAGAGGAGAAGAGACATGTCTCCAAGGTTTAAACATCATTAGTTAGTAAATTAATAATATAAATAACCATATGTATAATATATACATTATTATGTGTGTGTGTGTGTGTAATATATATAATATATATATTATATATAATATATATATTATATATATAATAATATATGTATATAAAAGAATATTTATTTAATGATGATTTACCATTAATAATGAAACTAATGATCATATCAATTTGACTGTAACTACAAACTTAGCAAGCACTGTGATTACCTAGCCATTAACCGAAGGCTAGCCTAGGGTATCACATCAAAAATAGCAGCCATGCTTTTCCAGATCTCTCCCTTGCTATGTACATTGGACAAGGGCTCATCTCCCATATCCCCAAGAACCATGATGATTCCACAGTGAGGATTTATGGGGGAGCCATTCTTCCAAAAGTTGTCAAAACTGAACCAGCGAATAGTCTGATAACCAAAGATTTAAAAACTATGAACAAATGAACTCTAAACGATTTGCAGTCTAAATCAAAAAGTACTGTAATAACATGGATTCAAAAATTCAAAGCAAAACTGAGACTTTCAATCCATCAATGCATTCTTGCAATCAAGAAAACACAAAACTGTAACTCTGTAACTGTATTTCGTGGCTTTATTATCAAAACTTCACTTCCCACAAAACTGTAAATTTGTAACTGCATTTCGTGGCTTTATTATCAAAACTTCGCTTCCCACAAAACTCCAACCCTTGCTATGGGTTTACTTCATGGTTTTATATGTTTCTCAAGAGGTTTCAGACCGTAGAGTAACCATCAACCTCAGATTCACGACATGTCCAATTCTTGCCTAAATGTTGTCATGCAACTTTTCAAAGTTACTGACAACTTTTGCATTTTTGCAATTTTTGAACATTTATCACTTGGAACTTTCCAAGTAGGTCCAACATGATCCATTAATGATGTCTAGGCATGATTTAGCCTTCAGAGCATCAATTCACATGTTTTTGACCGTTTTGACCTATTTGACAACTTGTGCAACAATTGACATCTTTTTGACATCTTTCTCAACTTTTTGCCAAATGACAATGTATGCTCTCCAACCTATGCAAAAGGATGTAAAAACATCATGGAGAACAAGATAGGTTCAAAACCATACCTTCTTGAGGCTTCGATTGATCCTAGTCAAATCCACCTACGAGTAGACACACATTACCTTCTAAGGTCCAGACACAACCAACTGACTTGGCTAAGGTTACTACAAGCCAAAAACCCAAAATGTTGAGCTAGGACTAGGAGTTAGCCTAGGTGCTATTGCACCAAGATGGTCTTGCATGAAAAGGATGACTAGTATCAGATTCAGAGGGAGTTTGACATTGGATTAGAGGCAACATTGGATGAGGAGCTTTGAAGATTGATATTTAGAGGGAGTTCAAAAGTTCATATGCGACTATGTTTTTAATGGGCCTGCCCCCTGTATACATGATGAGGAATGATGACTTCCAAATGACGTCACTTGTATTTGTAGAAGTTACTGTAAGGTGATGATCTTACAATAACTTGTATCATGAGATCAAATTTGCATCTCAACATTCTGGAAGGCCATTACTTAGAGTATCTAGTGAATATCATTTTATATTGTGGGAGACCAATACTCTTAATATCAGATGTGATATCAAACCCTTTTGAGTACATGGTGAATATCATTGATATTCTGGGAGGCCAATACTCTTGATATCAGGTGTGATATCAAACCCTTTTGAGTACTTGCTGAATATCATTGATAATGAATAGACATGTTCCTTTGAAAGGACATGTCTATTTCTCTCTCTCTCTCTCTCTCATAAATATAAGAGAAGGCTGCAATTGGAAAACACATACCACATACATGACAATGTTTACTACATTTGCAGCGATTCCAAGAAATCAACAAATTAAAAAATAATAAAATTCCAATCAGTAAATAAAGAAATAAAATTAAATACAAGAGACAATATTGTAGAAAGTATGTTAACTTTCTAAATAAAATTTAATAAGAAATAATAATAAATACAAATAAGTATGTAAATAAATAATAGAATATAGAATAATATAAATTAACTAAATCTAATGAAAAGTCAAGAGATGTTTTAACAAATAGACATGATTCCTTAAAATTAAGATATAAAAGGGAGGAGAGTTTATTTTAGAGAGGGAAAAAAGAAGAGGAGAAGATAGGAGTTCAAAAAGGAAAAATGGAAGAGGAAAGTAATAGAAGAAAATAAGAAAGTGAATTTTTGAAAAGGTAAAGGAAGTGAATTTTTGAAAAGGTACCAATGATATTGAAAGGATGTAAACCTTTGAAAGGATCATAATTATGAATAGTTGCGACTCTTAAAAAATATTGTTATTATAAAGTATTGAGACTTTTCCAAAGGATTTTGGTTATGAATTGTTGTAACTTTTCAAAAGGATTATAACTATGAAGTGTTGTGACTTTTCAAAGGATTTGTATTATGAAAGGTTGTGACTCTTGGAAAAAAAGAAGGTAAGAAAGGTACGTTTATGGATATATTTATTTAATTATGTTTATTAATTAATTTATATTAATGAATCATACTTGTAGATAATATTGTGTTAGCTTATGGGGTTAACACCATGGATATAAACGGGACTCGAAGCATGGAGCATGTGAGATATTAAGATCTCCATTGTTCGCCATGGCCGAGAATCAATGTGTCAGAATATTTTGATGATGTCAACATATGCATATGTGATTGGCCTTGGATAGAGGATGCCCGTCTAAGAAGAATCTTAAGGGGTGCGCTCCCGAGAACACGACGAGATAGCTATGAGTTAGGAAGTCCAATCTGGAGACGTCCTTAAGATTGGGGATAAATTAGAGGGTAGAATAATATAGTTAGTTTTGTTAGTGTTTTAATTCTAACCATTATTTTGCAGGTATCACTTGTCCCAAATTAACCCTAATAGTGGGGACATTAAAGTGGTATCAGAGCATGATCTTGCCATCCTATAGGGTTAAAGGGGATCTAGAAAAATAATTTATATGAAAGACTAATGTAGAAAGTTAATGACTATTAGAAAGGATTCAAACATATCCATGATAGCAACCTAAAAATTTGGACTAAAAGAAATATATATTTCAATGTAACATAAGAAATTATTTAATTGCTTGAGGACAAGCAATTTAAGCAAGGACAGACTGTCATATCCCCATTTTAAGATAGAATTTTAATAATTATCAGATGTTACAATGTTAAATAAATAATGATAATAAAGTCATAAAAACTAATACTAAAATATAAAAATAGGAAATAATAATTATTTAATCTATATTATCTATGAAATAATATTTAGTACGATATTTTAAATAATAATAAATAATAAAATTCCAATAAGTAAATATAAATAAATTAAATACAAGAGACAATATTGTATAAAGTATGTTAATTTTCTAAATAAAATTTAATAACAAATAATAATTAACACATTATGTAAGTAAATAAATAATATAATATAGAATAACATAAATTGGTTATGGGTTCCAGTTTCAAGGCTCTCCATTGATTCCCAACTAAATCTAATGAAAAGTCAAGATGTTTTAACAAATAGACATGACTCCTTAAAATTAAGATATAAAAGGGAGGAGAGTTTATTTTGGAGAGATGGAAAAAAGAAGAGGAGAAGATAAGAGTTCAAAAAAGAAAAATGGAAGAGAAAAGTAATATGAAGAAAATAAAGAAGTGACTTTTTCAAAAGGTATCAATGATATTGAAAGGATGTGAACCTTCAAAAGGGTCATAATTATGAATAGTTGCGAGTTTTCAAAAATATTGTGATTATAAAGTGTGGAGACTTTTCCAAATGATTTTAGTTATTGAGCATTGTGACTTTTTGAAAGCATTATAACTATGAAATTTTGTGACTTTTCAAAGGATTTGTATTATGCAAAGTTGTGACTCTTGGAAAAGAAGAAGGTAAGAAAGGTATGTTTATGGATTATATTTGTTTAATTATGTTTATGAATTTATTTATATTAATGAATCATACTTGTGGATAATATTGTATTAGCTCATGGGGTTAACACCATGGATATTAATGGGACTCGAAGCATGGAGCATGTGAGTTATTAAGATCTCTATTGTTTGCCATGGCCGAGAATCAATGTGCCAGAATATTTTGATGATGTCAACATATGCGTATGTGATTGGCCTTGGATAGAGGATTCCCATCCAAGAATAATCTTAAGAATAATCTTAAGGGTTGTGCTCTCGAGAAGCTGGCAAGGTAGCTATGAGCTAGGAAGCCCGATCTAGAGACGTCTTTAAGATTGAGGTTAAATTAGAGGGTAGAATAATATAGTTAGTTTTGTTATTGTTGTGATTCTAACCATTATTTTGTAGGTATTACTTGTCCCAAACTAACCGTAATAGTGGGGACATTACAATGGTGGATTAACTTCCTTAAATAGACCATGGTTGTTCATATGGTAAGCATTTTGAGAATGCGTGTGCACATACTTAATGAATATTTTGAGTACATGGTGAATGTTATGCAAATTGATGTTCATGAGGCCATTATACAGAGTACTTGGTGAATATCATGTGACTTGATGTTCAAGAGGCCATTACTCACAATACTTGGTGAATATCTTGCAACTCGACATTCAGGAGGCCATTGCTCAAAGAGTACTTGGTGAATGTCATACGAGTTGACATTCAGGAGTCTATTACTCTTAATAACATTACTCAAGAGTATTTGGTGAATATTAAATGTTGATATTCCAGAGGCCAATACTCATGATCATAGTAACGAGAGTCGCCATGAGTCACCTGGGTCGGCGAGTCGAGTTACCCTTGTCGGGTCAAAATGACTCGTGACTCTAACCCGCCGAGTCATCAAATATTTTATATTTTCTAAGGTATTTCTATTAATATATCCTGACTCACCAAGTCATGACCGAGTCCAAGTTGGGTCACGAGTCGAATTGCCCTTGCCGAGTCAGAGCCGGGTCCGAGTCTGGTTACTTTGCTCATGATTTCAAATGTGATATCAAAATGTTGAATATCTTCTGATCAAAGATATTCTTATATTACATTGAGGTAATAGATGCTCATGTGTTTATATTTCCTAGCTAAGAGGGAGTGTTGATGTTTGGTAGCTTCAGTTGGATAAACTATGAGACTAAAGTAGATGTATGTGTGTGTGTGCACGTGCGTGTGCGAGATATAATATATATTCGTTAATTAAATATATATAATAATGTGAGATATTATATAGTTAAATAATTATTTGTTATTATATTAATTAGATAATAATGGATAGACATGTCCCCTCATGGGACATGTCTCTCCATTTCTTACCCATAATATAAATAAGAGTGAAATTGCTGCCATTGGAATACACATACCAAAAATCAGGCAGTGCTTAGTGCATTTGCAGCAATCCTCCAAAACCAACAGTTTTTAACAATAGAAGCTTGCCAAAATGCTCCAATATGGCCAAGGAAATGGGCAACGCATGGAGTCCAAAATAAAGTTGGGTGCTTCTATCAATAGTCTACCTCGAATAACAAAATTTTCTGCATTATATGTCATCACTAACACCACATTCTCTCGCCCACCTCAATTGGATTTCCTTTAAAGACTCCTAAAGGTATGTTCCAGTTTTTGCATATTCTGGAGTATCAATTGTTTTCATGAACACGGTGCCACCTGAAAAAGAAGCAATCAATGATTCAACAGAGCATAAATTAAAAATTTTAATCAGTAAATCAATGCATTGAGGGAAGTAAAATTAGTAGATAAGATAAGATAAGATAATGATATTAATGTCCAACAAAAGACCAAAAAGAGGTCTATGGGACTGAAAGATTACAACAAAGCAGGGCTGAAGCCAGTAGGAGCACACAAAGGTGTCTGAAGAAAAGAAACAATAACAAACAAATACAAGCAACAGAAAGCACTAGGAGGCTTTCTTGGGTGAGAAGAAATCAGCCACAGAATAATACACATGTCAATGCGTAGAGGTACTACACTGTCTCCGACCTGCCCCAGAAGAGTGTCGCTGGTGCCTATAAGCAGAACGGGATCTGACGCATCTAGAAAGCTTAGTAGGCCGAATAGAGCTAGAGGGCCTTTTCACACCACGCAAGGGGGATAAAGGTGTAAAAAAGGCAGTAATGAGCTGAGTAGATGAGTGCCAGTGTGGAAGTAGAGTTTGAATCATGCTATCTCGGAGCATAGTGGCCTCATGTAGATATAGTGCAAGGCATCTCTGATCATAATAGCTGAAGAAATCATAGAGAGAGAAGCACTCTTTGAACAAACAAAAGAACCTTCCTCTGATCTCATAATAAATAGGGCATCGAAAAAGAAAGTGAGCCTCATCCTCCACCTCCCCTAAAGAACAGAACAAACAGGTCCGCTCCTCCTTGTCAATATGAAAATCCGACTGAGCCCGAAGATGGTGGGAACCAACTCTGAAAGAACCTAAAGAGATCTACAGGGCATGAGACCAACGCCGTGAAAGATAGCTAGGCCGGGCAATAATCCCATCTGAGATCTCTAAAAAGTGTGTCGCATAAAATGACATCCGTGGGCGTAATCCACCAGGAGGGTTAACCCAGGTAGCAGTAATGTAACATCTATAAATATCAAGACGAACATACTCATTCAATTCCTGCCGAGAAGGGAGAAGATGAGTAGGGGCATCCAAAGAAAACTGAAAAGGGGGGAGACGATCAATATCAATCCCAATCGAACTCAACAAAGAAGAGACTTATGCATACAAACACCGTGCACGAGCACCAGACTCAGTAACTGCCATGGAAACTGAGGAGCAATAAGCTAAATAGGAGTAACGATCACGGCCTCTAGCCATATCAGCAAACCCATGAAGGCGATGAAGAAACCAAACTAAGTAAAAAATGGCCGCAAGTCTAAAAGGATGAGCCTTGAACTCAGCAAGAATGATACCGTGAGGAGTAGATCTATGACATCTAATAATGCGTTGCAAGAACAAAGTTTGGACTTGCTCAATCGAGGCCCAATCAAAGCTAAGGAGAGGACCCCAAACCACAGAACCATAAAGAACAGTCGGTCGAACAAGAGCATCTAGGAGAGATAGCTTAGACGAGGTATCCTGAAAGTGATGTCTGAAGCACTATTTCTCAAGCAAAGCAACATAACCCATGCCCTTATTAACTTTGGGCTGAATAGCAGGTCTCATGCTAAAACGCGGTCCGGAAAACAAAACACCTAGATACAAATAGGATGAAGTAATCTCAATCTTTTGGGCCCGAAATGTGAAGTGAAGATGAGAGGTCTTTAGACAATTAAAGACCATGATCCGAGTCTTACCCAAGTTAACCAACAGCTGTCTCTGATCACAAAATAAAGCCAATCTATCAAGAAGTCTCTATAACCTATTAGGAGAGGAAGCAAGGAGAACAATATCATCCGCAAAGAGAGGATCCAGATCAGAACCTGATGAAGATAACAAACATCACCCGGGAGCAAAGACTCCAAGAGGAAGTCCTCCAGCTCATCAATATATAACCCAAATAAAGTAGTAGAGAGAGGACAACCTTGCTTAACCCCAATAGTACAATGGATCGGATCCGAGAAGCTAGCAGGAGTTCGGAATCCACCGACCACAGTCTCATATAATCTCATAATAGCAATACGTAGTATCTCGGAAATACTAATCTCCCTAAGTCTGTCAAACAAAGCCACCCTAGGAATAGAATCAAAAGCTTTGCGAAAATCAACAAAGCAACAGTATACCTTTTTCGATTTGTGTCTGGCCTCCTCAATAATAACCCGTAGTCTGAAGATGTGGTCCATAGTCTGATAATCCGTCCTCTAGCCCGCCTGTCCTCTAGCCCTACAACCAATCCTGTCGAGCTCCACTGATAGCATAGTATTAAGAGTAGTAGCATACAGTTTGGCAAAAGTGTGCCCAATCATGATGGTTCTGTAGTTCCTCGGGTCAGAGATAGGCCCAATCTTGTGAATGGGATGAATCAAGTGCCTAGACCAGGAAGCTAGAAACCCAGTGTGAATCACTCTATTAAAAATAATAGAGAGATAGGGACTCAGAATTGAGCACCGAACTTGAAAAGCTCAGCTTGAAAACCTTCCTCATCAGTAGCTCTACTACATTTCATGGATCTCATAGCCTCATAAATGTGGGAAGGGGTGAAAAGGCGAATGAAAGGAGGCGAGGGGGGGTGAATGGAAGGCTGCCCAAGAATATCATAAAGAGCCATGGTATGTGACGCAAGGGAGTGAAAGTCAAGGGTGGAAGGCGGAGGGGGATGACGGGGGAAAAGAGTACGCCAAAAGAGTTGGGGATTACTAACCAGTGTGGAGCAAAGTGACTTACACTTTGAGGCAGTGAAGTTACGCTTCTTACTTCGAAGCAAGCGGAGATAAGACGAGCGAATACTGGCCAAGTCAGTGGAGTGAGCCTCAAAAGCAGAGCGCATAGCACGATGAAAGGATTTGCAGTCTAAATCAAACCACTGGTTCATGTGGCAAGTATTACGACGCTTGTAGCGAAGGAGCAAGGGAGGGCGGTGAGGGATGGAAAGGGTGGCAGACTTAAGAATAGACGATGCGAATAAGTCAAACATGGAGGTGGCCTCAAACGAGTCAGAGAACCCCGAAGGGCTGAGGAGTTTGGAAAGATGAGCGGAGAAGAGCTTACGGTCACCATCAATGAAATGGAAGCGAATGGGCAAGTGAGCGGTAATAGAAGAATGATGAGGTGACATGAGTGAGGGCGCAGAAAAAGGGGAGAGGCTACAATGAATGCTGAGGAGAGAGTGATCCGCAAGAGGAAGGCGCAAGATGGTGAAACTGCGAAAACACGAGATGAAGGAGGGGTAGGCAAGAACATAATCCACGACACTAGCACCACCACCATGAGGCCAACAAGTGAAGATCTCAGAACCAGGGAAGCAAGAGAGCCCATTCAGGATCACTAAACCAGAAGACTCACAAAACCGCAACAAATGTCTACCATACACGGATAACGGCCCAAGAGCATCCTCAGAAAGTCTATGAAGCCCTAAAGAGGTAGGATCAATCTTGGTGGAGCACATGGGGTCAGAGCGACGATCATAAAGTGGAGTCTGTAGTGCTTTGGTTCTCACATTGAAATCCCCGAGAATAATAATGTCCCCTAAAGCAGTTTACTGAGAGAGTCTCGCAAAGATCAATAAAAGGATCACCGTCATCGGTACCATGAAAAGCATAGTGAGATACAGCCGGTGGAAAGTAGCAAGCAGCCAAGTAGATATCCCTCCGACGATAACACTTAAAAAAAATACGGACCCACATAAATCTGGCAAACAAATCCGAGTGTACGATAGAAGTGCTACTGAAAATATCATCCTTAATCAAACAGGGCACACCCCCAGAACCCCGCACACCACCCGAAACGCGAACAATCTCCCTAAAAACGGATAACCACTAGAAACCTGTGACACTTGGCAGAGGACACACAGGACTCTCGTGAGTCTCTGATATGACAAGAATATCGGCGGAACCCACAACATCAAGAAGAAGACTAGGTAAGGACCATAAAGATCCATTACCATTCCAACAGTTAACAAGAAGGGAGCAAGTGGGGGCCTCCCTCTTGTCCGACTACTGGTGGGACCGTCATTTGGCCTTGGGGGCCTGCCTCTTTTCCCAACCACTTGGGGGAGAATCTCTAATAACAGCTCTTAGATTTTTGATAACAACCCATTTACCATCCTGCCTAGCTTTAGCAACAATACCACGAGCATGTTTGAGCTCTGCAACTTGGGACTTCGTGAGATCTTCGTCCAAGAAGATCTTCGAAGGAAACAACTTCCTCTTAGCACAGAGAGCTTGAAGCCTGTCTGCAAGTGAAAAGAATCTAATAAAAAGGACATCCCCATGTCCAAACCAACACCTATCCAACGTAATCTCGGTAAGACCAAGTTGATCACAGAGGAAAGAGCATTCTGTTGCGAGAGGATCATGGGTAGAGGGGAGTCTATGAACCCGCAGATTGAGCTCACGGACCCGCTTCACACGCTCATCCTCAATCTTACCTTGCACCATTTTATCAATATTGGCCAGAGGTTGAGAATCTGTGTTACTACAAAGACAGGCCCATGTCTTGACTTTCTGTTCCGTATCAGAAATAAGAGAGGAGTGTTTAACTGCTATGATGGACTGTTGTTCTTTAATGGCATCAAGACCCTCCAATTGTGTCATGATAGAACTAATATTAGTTTGCAAACCTGCTGTCTCCTTGTTACATCCCAATTTTCGCCTTAATTTCTCTTAGTTAAAATTAGCCATTGAACCAGAATAAATTTTCAAGTTCAAGTGAAGTTAGTCGTTGTTCCATCATGGTAGTTATAGCCGTTGTTTTATTTATTCATGTTCATGTGAAATTGAAGCAGTTATCTTAAGGCGTTGTATCGTTTTAAAGAACTAAATGAATATATAGTTTTTAGCTGTTGTGTTCATGTGAAGTGAATATAGTTTCTAGCCGTTGTGATCATGAAAATATATATATTTTTAGTCGATGTTCAGTCAGTTATTATTTACGATGAAATTCCTAACGATATTATTTAACAAATTAGGAATTATGAAATTGATGTTTTGGCGAGAATGATTGTTTTGAAGGTTGCAGGATAAAGACTCGAGGAGGGGAAGCATTACGAAATGAGGTCATACGGAAATGAAATGATCATATGACCTAGTTATCAGGAATATCAGGTTTGATCAAAAGTCGCCATGGTAGGATTGTTAAAGCTTGACAACAAATAACAAAGTGGGAAGTTACATGAGGTAGAAATAATATAAGATTTTAAAAACTAAATAAGAAAATTCTTACCTTTATTTAATAGTAATATCATTTAATAATATATCATTATTTTGATTAAAATCATAATTAGATATTTGTAAAGTGGCACTATTTTATTAGATCTATAATACAATAATGTCACCTTATATATACTTAATTATAATTTAACCAAAATAATAATGCAACATTAAATTATATTATTAAAACCTTTTTCCACCTTTTGTTCCAACGATTCATATTCCAATCGATGGAAATTCAAATCGCATTGTAGTCTTGTAACGGCAGAAGATGTAAAGCCGCGCAATATCAATTTATATGTGGTCTTTGTTGTTTTCGGGGGAGTAACAACAAGAAATCCATGTATTCGTGCTCCTGCCATGGTCTGAGGTATCGTTTTCCTGTAACCCGAGCTAGTGCATAATGAAAGTTTCTCTGCTGTGAGTAATCGGTCTTAAGTCTTCCTTCTAAATATCCTTCGACCTCTCTGCTCAGCTTCCAACGTTTGCCTTAATATCTGGTTCCACCATGAAATCATTCATCTGAAATTACGTGAAGCCATCCTTGCATACTTTCTGAGCTATGGACTTTAGTGTAGGCTGAAGACTTCTCCAAGCAGGGCGCACAGTATACTGCAGACAAGTAAGGGTGAACTGAAAATGTTTATATCTCCTTTGCATACGTTTCTTTTCCATCTCTTTTTTTGTCTTCTTTTTTGAGTCGGGTTGAATCACTGTGAAGAGGATGAATGTACAGATTGAGTCATAATTCCACACTTGTACTTATCACATTAGTATAATATCAACTGAGTTTTGCAAACGTTGTTTAGCAATAACAGTAAGTAATGTCTAAGATAGTGTCGATAAAGAAATTAATAAGACCTCTGATCTCTTTTTATTGTCTGATTTTACCTCAATGTTATTTTTTTGTGTAAAACTATACCAATATCAACCCATGTCATAAATCTGTGGAGTTATGTTATGAACTGTTCTGTATCAATCCATCAAACCAGTAGTAAAGATCAAGTCTGAGTACTAAGGAAGATTTGAGAAGGCAGAACCAAAATCTTATGATTAAGTATAAGATGTAATGGATTTAGGCACCAAGGAATCACCAATCTAAAGATCTGCTGATGGTGAAAGTTGTAGATGAATCTGACACAAGAAAAATAAGAAAGATTATGAGTAATTGTTAATAAATAAATAATCTGATTAGCTCATGTAAATCCACTTTGAAGAATTAATTGTCAAGCTGAGTGGTGGAGATCGGGTTATAAAAACCCACCTCTGAAATCCCTGGCCAGGGCAATAAAAGGGCGAACATGCCACAACAAAATGATCGCGTTGTTGTCCTGATACCTCAGCTATTCAATCGAATAGTTGTTGGGACCTCAAGCCACCTGAGTACTCCGATGACTAGATTGATGAACATCCCAAGCCTGACCTCAGGGTAGGGAGGGCCGTTCTATTTATTTAGAACTTGTGGGGATAAGTAAAAAGGTCCGCAGTTGGGAGGTTAAGCCTACGTTAATGCTTCTCTCACCAAAGTCAGAGCTTGGTCAATTAATTGGAAAAGTCTTTCAAGTAAATCAGTGCGAATCTTTGTTTTATTTAAGTTTCTTTATTTCTATATGTATATAACTGAAAGATTCTTTCCCTGTAATTAGATGTATCATAAATTGATTCTTTAAGTATATTAGATGCAGTTTTCTGACAATAATTTAGATTAGAGTTAAAATTCAGTATTCTCAAACATTAGAATAAATTTGATAATCAGTAATAAAAATAAATTTAGAGTTTTAGATTAACTTCAGTATTAGTTTAGATATATCTCATCAGATAATTAGAATATTAAATTCAGCTGATTTGTAGTTGTAAAATATTCTGATGTTACATAAAGATGTAGAATATCCTGATGTTACATATGGTATCAGAGCGCTGGGTTCAACACTGAACCTGGGCTCATCACGTCCATGAAATCTAATAAAGATGAATACAAATACAGGATGCTAGTACGTAGAACACCCCACAAGAAAACCCGACACCCTATATTTCCTTACCTCCTATAAAATATGACTAAGTATGACTATTCTTGCTGCTCTAAACCTTGAGATGATGAAACAATGTATGAAGCCATACAACGGATGAAGAAGGAAAGGATTCGATGGACCCCGGCCAAGAAAGCAGCGTACAGGAACAAATTGATTCAAATTTGGTACGCTCAACAGAACAATCCCTTTTTTCATTTTCACAGATCTTGGATGGTATGGGACATGTACCAAATTAAGCCAAAAGTTGCAAAACAAAAGTAAAACATATTCTATGAATGTAGGCAACCTCATTAGAGGAATTTTTTGTAATAAAGGATTGCTTTGTCGAGCAATGTTAAAGAAGATTTTTTGCTTTGTTGAGCAATGTTTTAAAAATTTTTGCTTTGTCGAGCAATAGATATGTTTTTGCAATTATGCTTTGTCGAGCAATAAGATATAATTTATTTTTTGCAAAATTTGCTTTGTCGAGCAATGGATATGATTTATAATTAAAGATTTGCATAGATGTGCAATAAAATAAAATAAATAAATATCTTGGCAAACAATGGGGATTAAACTTTTGAGCAACAAAAGCTAAACTTTAAACTTAATTGTGTAAACTAACAGGTGCAACTCCTGAAAATACAACATGAATAACAATAAGGATGTGGAAAACCGAGAAATAGTCCGAGAGAATCAACAAGCCTCTAACGAATTATTACTTCAAATTCTTCAAGAAACACAATTAAAATTAGAAGCAATGGATAAAAGAATGAGTGAGATGGCAGCCCAGATGGGGCAACAACGTGAGGAAATGCAAGAGACACCCAGAGTTGAGACTGAAGTCTCAGAACATAATAGGACTCCCTCCCCTAAGCAAACTGATAAACAAAAGAAAAAGTAGATTGCAGCTGATTTATCAGCTGATATTAAGAAAATTAAACCTCCAAAATTCAGTGGTACTGAATCTGGGGAAGAAGCCGAGGCATGGCTGACGGAGATGGAACAATACTTTGAGATTCAGAATTTTTCAGAGACTTCTAAGGCTGTTTGGGGTACATACCAATTCATTGGGGAAGCAACAACTTGGTGGGGAAACACTAAGGTAGAGTTGAACATTAGATCTACGGACATAACTTGGGAAAAGTTTGTCAACATATTTAAAACATGGTGGCTATCTCAAACCTTCTATGATCAGAAACTCATGGAGTTTCAGAATCTGAAACAGGGGGAAATGACAGTTCATAAATACTGGGAGAAATTTACCAGATTACTTAAGTACGTACCCCCTTACCAGCAGGATACCAATCTAAAAGTAAGAAAGTTCATCATGGGATTGAATAATAGAATAGGGGGAGCCGTAGATGTTTTAGCACCACGAACCATGGAAGAAGCCTTGGAAAAAGTTGTGCGTCAAGAGTATAAAGTCAAGAAGGATGATTCTATTAGGGACAGCAAGAGAAAAACCAATTGGAATTCAGAAGGTGCCGAATCTGGACCACCAAGGAAACAGTTTAAGGACTTTAAGAGTAACAAACCTGATAATAGAAGTAGTGGAACTAGAGATAATCAGGAAAACGTTTATGTAAACAAAAATGACAGGAACAATGAAAAAAGAGGACCACCAGGAGGTTGTTTCATTTGTAAAGGAAATCATTTTAAAAGACAATGCCCTAACCTCAATCAGCAACAACGCCCATCCTTGCCGCAGCAACAACAGGAGTTTCAACAAAGAATTCATGCAGCCTTGGATAATCAACAGGCAGAGCAACAAATAGGCCCCATTGAAACACCGGGTAAGATTTATGGTAACCCCGCAACTATTCTTATTGATACTGGAGCAATAGAATGTTTTATTTCACCTAAATTATTAAAAAAATTTCCAAAAAGATTTGGCTTTATGGAAAAACCGTGGATAGTCGAATATGCAAATCAGACAAGGGATAAGGTAGAGCAATGCTTGTTCGAAGCCCAGGTTGACTTTCCAAACTTCTCTACAGAACTAAATTTATACGTAGCACCCTTAGGATCTTATGACATTATTATAGGAATAAATTGGCTCAACGAGCACAAAGCTAAGGTAGATTGTCTTGCCAAAACAATAAGTTGTGTGGATGACCGAGGTAGGCCTACAAATGTTTCAGGAGTCAAACATAAAATAAGAGCCCAACAGATTTCAGCAATGCAGCTTAAGAGGAATGGAAGAAAAGGTTGTGAGATATTCGCAGTAAAAATTGAAGATTTAAGGAAAACTACACTCAGAGATGACTATATTTATGAAGATGGGGAAATTAAACAAAAACTAAAGGAATCTTTTGAAGAAAAATATCCCTATCTAAAGAACTATCAAGATGTATTTCCTGAGGAACTTCCTGGATTACCCCCTTCCCGGATATTTGACTTATCCATAGATTTAGTACTCGGAGCAGAACCTATATCCAGAGCCTCGTATAGGATGACCACCACAGAACTTATGGAATTACAGATTCAATTACAGGATATGTTGGATAAGAAAATGATTCGACCCAGTGTCTCACCATGGGGAGCCCCTGTATTGTTCGTAAGAAAGAAGGATGGAACCATGAGGCTATGTATAGATTATCGGATGCTTAATAAAGTCACCATCAAAAATCGGTATCTGTCACCCAGAATAGATGATCTATTTGATCAAATGAAGGGTGCGACTGTGTTTTCAAAAATCGATCTGAGATCAGGATATCATCAGCTGCAAATTAAGGAAGTAGACATACATAAAACTGCCTTCAGGACCAGATATGGACATTATGAGTTTATAGTCTTACCATTTGGATTAACTAATGCCCCTGCAGCCTTCATGAATTTAATGAACAGTATATTTCACGATTGCTAGACAAATTTGTGTTGGTATTCATAGATGATATTCTTATTTATTCTAGAAATGAAGAAGAACATCATAAGCATTTAGAGATAGTACTACAGAGACTTAGAGAACATAAATTATATGGGAAATTATCAAAGTGTGCTTTCTACTAGAAGGAAATTCAGTATCTAGGGCATATAATTTCAGCACAAGGCATAGTAGTAGATCCATCTAAGATTAAGACGATCAAAGAATGGCCAATCCTCAAAAACATGTCCGAAGTCAGGAGTTTTATGGGGTTAGTTGGATTTTACAGGAAATTTGTCAAAGACTTTTCAAGAATAGCTTATCCAATCACAACACTTCAAAGAAAGGGAAAGAAATTTATTTGGACAGAAAGATGTCAATCAGCTTTTGAGTTTCTAAAGGAAAAATTGACTATTGCACCTATTTTAAGAGTACTCGATCCACAGAAACCATTCATGGTAATCACTGATGCTTCAGGTGAAGGATTAGGGGGTGTGTTAATGCAAGAGGGACAAGTCATTGCCTATGAGTCTAGAAAATTGAAGAATTATGAACAAAACTATGCACCACACGATCTGGAATTAGCAGCCATAGTCCACACTTTACAAATGTGGAGGCATTATCTAATTGGAAAACCCTTTGAACTTCGATTTGATCATCAAAGCTTAAAATATATTTTTACTCAGCAAAATTTGAATGCTAAACAAAGGAGATGGTTAGAGTTCTTAGCAGATTATGAATTTGACATAAACTACATTAAGGGAAAAGAAAACAAGGTTGCCGATGCCTTAAGTCGAAGGAGACACATTTCAGCAATGACCAAGGTAAAATTTCAATTGAGAGATCAGATTTTACAGCATTTGCAGAATGATGATTTTTATGCAGAAATCAGTTTGGCACTTATTAGAGATCCACAGGACCCCAAATATTCAGATTTTAAGTTAGAGAAGGATGGACTATTGACATATCACCACAGGATTTATGTGCCCAATCAATCTGAGTTACGTAGATTAATTCTAGGGGAGTATCATTCAGCTCCATATTCAGGACACCCAGGAGTCACGAAAATGTTATCAGATATAAAACCTTCATACTTTTGGAAGGGAATGAAAAAGAGATAATTGAGTTTGTAGCAAGTTGCTTAGAGTGTCAAAAGGTGAAAGCAGAACAAAGATACCCAGTAGGACTATTACATCCAAATGAAGTACCTGAATGGAAATGACAAATAATATCTATGGACTTTGTACAAGGGTTGCCTATGACTCAGAATCGACATAATACTATTTTGGTCGTGGTTGATAGATTGACTAAGGTAGCACATTTTATTCCAGGAAATCTAACTGATGGAGCATTTGAGATAGCCCATAAATTTATAAAAGAAATTTTCAGATTACATGGGGTACCAAAGAAAATTATTTCAGATCGTGATACAAGAATAACTTCCAGATTCTGGCAGACATTATTCTCAGCCTTGGGCACTAAATTGAATATAAGTTCAGCATATCATCTTGAGATAGATGGTCAAACAGAGCGAGTTAATCAGGTATTAGAGGATCTTCTAAGGGTTTATTGCATGGATCGACAGTATCAATGGGAAATGTATCTGCCACTGGTTGAATTTGCATACAATAACTCCTATCAGTCTTCGATTAAAATGGCACCTTTTGAAGCCTTGTATGGCCGTAAGTGCAGAACCCCAGTAAGTTGGAATCGATTAGAAGACAGAGTTATAGTTGGCTCGGAGATGCTTCTAGAAATGGAAGAACAAGTACTTTAGATCCGCCAGAGATTAAAGGAAGCTAATGATAGGCAAAAAAGTTATGCTGATGCTAAAAGAACACCTAGAGAATTTACTATAGGAGACAAGGTGTTATTAAGAAATAAGCCCCAGAAAAGTACTATTAAATTCGGCAAAAATGCTAAATTGGCCCCTAGATATGTGGGACCCTTTGAAGTTTTGGAGGTAGTTAACCCAGTAGCCTACAAGATTGCTTTACCTCCAGCCCTTGCCAAGATGCATAACGTTTTTCATGTGTCCTACCTTAAAAAGTTTGTTAGTCATCATGAACACATGATTGATTGGAAGTTGTTGCAGGTACGAGAGCCAGGGGTGGTAGAGGTAAAGCCAACCAGAATAGTCGAGGTGCGTAAGCTGCGCTTACGAAATCGAGAAGTAACTCAGTGCAAGGTTCAGTGGGACCAGTATTTAGAGGATAATGCTACGTGGGAAGACTATCATGATATCTTTCAAAGATACCCTTATCTATTTTCAGAAATTGGGAACTGAATATTCCTCATTTTTTTTTTAAAAATTTTATTTATTAGTTTTCTTTGATGCTATTTCATCGTGGACGATGAAAAACCTAAGGGGGTGGGTATGTTACATCCCAAAATTTGCCCTAATTTCTCTTAGTTAAAATTAGTCGTTGAACCAGAATAAATTTTCAAATTCAAGTGAAGTTAGTCGTTGTTCCATCATGGTAGTTATAGCCGTTTTATTTATTCATGTTCATGTGAAATTGAAGCAGTTATCTTAAGGCGTTGCATCGTTTTAAAGAACTAAATGAATATATAGTTTTTAGCCGTTGTGTTCATGTGAAGTGAATATAGTTTCTAGCCGTTGTGATCATGAAAAAATATATTTTTTTTAGTTGATGTTCAGTCAGTTATTATTTACGATGAAATTTCTAATGATATTATTTAACAAATTAGGAATTATGAAATTTGATGTTTTGGCGAGAATGATTGTTTTGAAGGTTGCAGGATAAAGACTCGAGGAGGGGAAGCATTACGAAATGAGGTCATACGGAAATGGAATGATCATATGACCTAGTTATCAGGAATATCAGGTTTGATCAAAAGTCGCCATGGCAGCATTGTTAAAGCTTGACAACAAATAACAAAGTGGGAAGTTACATGAGCTAGAAATAATATAAGATTTTAAAAACTAAATAAGAAAATTCTTACCTTTATTTAATAGTAATATCATTTAATAATATATCATTATTTTGATTAAAATCATAATTAGATATTTGTAAAGTGGCACTATTATATTAGATCTATAATACAATAATGTCACCTTATATATACTTAATTATAATTTAACCAAAATAATAATACAACATTAAATTATATTATTAAAACCTTTTTCCACCTTTTGTTCCAACGATTCATATTCCAATCGATGGAAATGCAAATCGCATTGTAGTCTTGTAATGGCAGAAGATGTAAAGCCGCGCAATATCAATTTATATGTGGTCTTTGTCGTTTTTGGGGGAGTAACAACAAGAAATCTGTCTATTCGTGCTTCCGCCATGGTCTGAGGTATCGTTTTCCTGTAACCCGAGCTAGTGCATAATGAAAGTCTCTTTGCTGTGAGTAATCGGTCCTAAGTCTTCCTTCTAAATATCCTTCGACCTCTCTGCTCAGCTTCCAACGTTTGCCTTAATATCTGGTTCCACCACGAAATCATTCATCTGAAATTACGTGAAGCCATCCTTGCATACTTTCTGAGCTACGGACTTCAGTGTAGGTTGAAGACTTCTCCAAGCAGGGCGCATAGTATACTGTAGACAAGTAAGGGTGAACTGAAAATGTTTATATCTCCTTTGCATACGTTTCTTTTCCATCTCTTTTTTTGTCTTCTTTTTTGAGTCGGGTTGAATCATTGTGAAGAATCACAATCTGCTATAATAGACAGGGAGCAGAATCACAGCCAAAATAGCAGAAATCACCCTATGAGAGAAAAGTATTCCCTGTCTATACAGTAGTAACCCAGCGCGGGGGTTACAGTCGGGCGCGTAGGGATCCTAGCCATGCGTGGAAAATAGTCATAGTCGTGGGGATAGGAGGATGATTGGCTGTTAATGGTCGCAATCGCAAGTGGAAAACAAATGGTAGCCACGCAGGTTCCAATCGTAGGCCCAGTCACAGTCGCAATCGCAGAAAAAGTCGGCATGAAGCTGAGAAACGAAGCGCGGGCATGAAGCTGAGAAGACGCCCAAACACACGCGGGCATGAATTAGAAACGACGCCCAAACAGTCGTGCAGGGGTTACAGTCGGGCACGGGTTACAGTTGCGCGGGTTACAGTCTCGTGTGGGATACAGTTGCGCGCGAGAAGAAGATACAGTTGAGTGCGGGGTATAGTCGCGTGGATTAAATTCTCATCTCAGTATGCCATGCTACAGTCGCCATGCTACAGTCGCGTAGAGGAACACATGCGGGCATGAATCAAAAATGACGCCCAAACAGTCACGTGGGGGTTACAGTCGGGCATGGGTTACAGTCTAGATGAAAGCCAAGAAAATTGAGCTGTGTTCTCTTTATTCTACAGGTCCTACCATTGGCCAATATGGTGCAGCCCTTATTCCTACGTGACAACTGGTGCTCTATTGTGGCTTGTACATGAGCCACCTTATAGCAAAGTTGGGCCCTTTAAGTCATCTTTACTGAGGTCTTTGAACTACATTTTACAAATAGATATAGTATTACTATTTACCATATTTTGCCAATAATGAGGCCTAAATCATGCCACAATTAAATAAAATAAGTATTGCAAAATGGAGAGTTTAAATTTGAATTCAACATACCTCTAAATATAAAAATTCAAGAGAAAGAATAAAACTATAAATTTTAAAACAATCAAACAAAAAAAAATCACTTGGCTGGAAGAACATAGTGGTGCAATAGTACTATAGTCTCCAATTGAATGTCTCGTTGCATCATGTATGCTGCTCAAGCCACAGTTGGAATTAGGAATGGTGTGTGGCCCTTTAAGTCATCTTTACTGAGGTCTTTGAACTACATTTTACAAATAGATATAGTATTACTATTTACCATATTTTGCCAATAATGAGACCTAAATCATGCCACAATTAAATTAAATAAGTATTGCAAAATGGAGAGTTTAAATTTGAATTCAACATACCTCTAAATATAAAAATTCAAGAGAAAGAATAAAACTATAAATTTTAAAACAATCAAACAAAAAAAAATCACTTGGCTGGAAGAACATAATGGTGCAATAGTACTATAGTCTCCAATTGAATGTCTCGTTGCATCATGTATGCTGCTCAAGCCACAGTTGGGATTAGGAATGGTGTGTGGCAAAGAAAAGAATCTATCCTAGATTTACGAGTCTAAAACCCAAGGCTAATACTGTCACTACCACTAGCACTAGCACAAGCAACAACACCAACACCAACACCAACACCAACAATACTACGAACATTAGCACTAGCATTTCATGAACAACCTTAGGAGGTGCACATGTACATGGTTGTGCATCATGGGCAGGTATGTGTAAAAGATGATATTTCAATCTATTAATACCTTCCCCATGATAAATTGTTTTGCAAAAAAACATTTTACCTCTCCTCTTTTTTGCCTAGAGAAGAGTTCAACACTTTTCCAACATGGGTCCCTTCTAATTGGGGTTCCGGACACCATGAAAAAGATGATTTGAAAAGCACAAGGCAGCTGCAATAATATATAAATACAAAAATTTAGCATTTGTGAATTGAGATTTATAAATTATAATCATTAAACTAATACAAAAATTGTAACGTTTGTTCAAAAGAAAAAACCAAACACATCTAGGGTTCTTTCTTTGATCTAGTAAAATAAAATAAAAAATAAATGAAATGCAAAGAAAAATGCAATTTTTGGTTAAAAAATATTGAACACCATAAGAGTTCAAGCTCACCTTTTAAATCAAACTTGAAATGAAAAGTCCTTCCAAACATTGGTAGACATCTCATGATGCACTAAACTTATTTATGAAGCTGCCCAAATGCAATTTATTAATGGATTTTTGCTCTTACATCCTTGTCAGTTGCCCTACAATGCACTCTTTGCTCACAGCTCTCTTTTCTCCTATTTTTCTGACAAAATGAAAGGACGATACTTTTAGGGTAGAGGAGCAAATATTCATGAAATAAAAGCAAGTTGAAAGCATTATTTTTATTTTGTTATTTCACTTAAAAAAAATTCAACCAGGCGGCAGAGTTTTTCCATTGGGACTCACCAGACTCAGTGAGTCCCAAGACAATGCAAGTCTGGGAAAAACTTGGCTTTGTCTGATTCTGAGTGCTAGAGACTTGCGAGCCTTGCCTTTCCTTGCAACTTGCTGAGTACTCATGGTAAATCTCATTTAAATCATGCTAGCGAAACTTTTTCTTTGGGGAGAATTTGCAAACAAACAAAAAGGGATTTTTATAATTAGTTAGGAAAAAACTGGATTTGGTTTAGCAAATAAATTCCCGCCAAAATCAGTAAAAACCGGAATCTTAACATAGACACCGATTTGTTGAGCAAAACCTGCAATTTTCTGGTCAAAATTATGTTTTGCTGAATTCTTTGGATAAAACTATGATTTTTCAAAAAGTCTAGTGTAGTGTCCTCATGGTATTTCTAGCAATATTTCACGGGCAAGATTTGACGATTACATTTTGACATGGTTCATACATAGAAGGTGAAGAGTCACCAATGGAAGAGCAAATGCTTCATCTTTCACAACTGTTACTAATTGGATGATTATAAAGATTGAAAAACTTTGCAAATACTTGTGTCGAGAAGCTCAATAAGTACTTGTAGGCACAGTTCAAGATATCGTTATCTCCAACTTATCGCCAAGGGAAGTACAAGATATCGGGAAATATTGGAGATAAATTGGAAGCTTTGGGAAAATATTGAGAACTTAAAAAATTGCTTAAATTTAATTAGAAATGCATCTGTTCATGCAAAATTCAATAAGGAGATGTATCTTATGAGTCAGTAAATGAGTAAACAAACGAAACAAGCTGATCTAGATATATATAAATGCAAATAGATAACAAAATCACAACCTCATGTCGAATGCTGATGGCTGGTAGCCAAAGTCTGATACCCTGAGCTCTGAAGCAAGCTTAAAGCAATAAATTGTCTTTGGAAAACTACAAGCAAATACAAGTACAATATCAAAGCAGTCTACCCTTTTTCTCTTGCTTAAATTTAATTAGAAATGCATTTGTTCTTGCAAAATTCAATAAGGAGATGTATCTAATGAGTCAGTAAATGAGTAAACAAACCGAACAAGCTGATCTAGATATATATAAATGCAAATAAATAACAAAATGACATCCTCATGTGGAATGCAGATGGCTGGTAGCCATAGTCTGATAGCCTGAACTCTGAAGCAAACTTAAAGCAACAAATTGTCTTTGAAAAACTATAAGCAAATACAAGTACAATATCAAAGCAGTCTACCCTTTTTCTCCTCTCCAAACCTGTATTTGCAATAAAAATAATAATGTTTTACCCTTTTTTAGGTCGTTGCTGTATATATGCATCTGCAGGGGTTAACTTTCCAGCTTATTGTGATAAAAGTTAAAACATTAAGCTATCACCAATATTTTGCCAGTTCCTTTGTGATATTTTGGAAATTTTCTGCGATATTTTCCTCCCAGAAAGCTACATAACTTCTCGTGCCACAGATCTTCTCGTGATAAGCGAACTTATCACAAAGATATCTTCAATATTTTAATCTATGCTTGTAGTTATTACAAGCTCCTGAGTTATTGAAAAAACTTCCACAATTTTTCATGGAAAACTCACCTTGTAGGCAAACTATGAGTCCATGCAACTCAGAAAAAGTTGGCTGGTAAAGAAAAGTTTGTAAAGTTAATTACACAATTACACAACAAATCTTTTAGCAAATCTGGGGCTTAAATTTATGTGTCCAGAGCGAACCTGCTGCAAAAATCAAAAGGCCTCTTTGGAATTGAAAGGTCTCTGCAAAATCCAAAAGTCTCGGAGATGGCACTGTAATCAAAATCAATGAGTGGAAGAACTAGTGGAGGATGAGAATCAGAGTGCCACTGTGGAAGAACTTTGTTCATAAGAGCACTTGGAACCGAGTATCAGAAAACACACAACATTTGTTTGTATCCTGTTCCTTTAGTTTAGCTTTAACTCTGAATCCTATGGCTTATTATATTAATATATAATCTGAACATCATATTTGTAAATAAAGTTTGAAGATATTTCTAATTCGCTGTTTATGCATAGTTCTCTGTTCAGATATTTCTTTCAATCAGATATTTTGAAATTCTTGGTTAATAAATTCAAAGACAATATTACAATATTTCTATGCTATTTTTAAAAGTATGGTTTGTTTTTCCTAGAGGATTTGTTTTTTGCAAAGATATGTATTAATATATTTTATGGCTACATTTTGTTAACTGTATAATTAATCGATGCTTTATGCTATTCCCAATACTTTGGCTTTCATTTATTATTTGTAATTTTTAATGACATTGGAAATTCAAGTTCGTAAGTATTGAAAACATGAACTCTTTTAGGGCTGTGCTGTGATTGAATACCAATCTTTATCTGTATAGAAATCAGTAATATGTTCAATAATTTTTATTTTCTTTTGCATGTTTTTGAACATCATTAAAAAACTATGTATGTATTTTTAAATGTTTTTCAACTGTGTGAACTTGTATGTACATCTATATGTAGATAGAAAGCAAGAGATGGACTGATAATAAATTATTGCACTTATAGATTTTGAAATTCCTAAGCCTCATTTCTAAAAGTCGTTCCTATATTCTTGTTTAATATCTGCTTTTGCAAATAAGACATCCAAGTTCTAAGTAATTTAGATTTATCTTGGATATTTCCTAGGACTGGTATCACTTGTTGATGTACAAACTTTTTTGGCAAACCCCCTCTACTGCATGGGAAATCGATAGAAAGGTACAGATCCATTTTCAGAAACACATCCAATTAATCACTAGTGGCCAAAGATAAGTTAGGTGTAATCTATTTGTGGTAGATGACAAGTTCACCACCTTATAAAACATGCGAGGACTCATCACACCTCACACAAGGGTTTTCAATGTTTTTTGTTGTGTGCCATCCCTGCTATTCATCTCCAATAAGACACTCTAAAGGAAGTCAAAGCACACCCCAATGATTGCCATATGGCCTTATTTGTCATCTCTCCTTTTTTCCCATGGCTATAAAGTTGTCTGAAAAGCTATGAACCTCAACTTTTGTGACTGTGTGTGTGTGTGTGTGTCTCTCTCTCTCTCTCTCTCTCTATATATATATATATATATATATATATATATATATATATATATGACCACGAAGTTAAAAATTCTAATAACTGCTAAAAATACACATTGGACCTATACTGGTCAAATAACACCCTCCTTTCTTTGGGATGCACGACTTGATGTTTAACTTTAAACCTGCTCTATATCCCAGATTCATATCATGTATTTTTCTGTCTGACATAACCAAATAAACTTTTTATCTACTAATCAACCCCCTTCCTCCTCTCTCCCCATAAATTTGACTAAAAGTTCCCAACAAATTAATTGGTTAGAGATTGAACAATTTGGCATTGGTATTTGGCACCAACTTAACTCTTATAATTGAAGTTGCCGTGAGAACAAAATTCAAATTTGAATGTTTTATTTTCTCACTCTTTAAGCTGTACTTGACTGAAGGTCTGAGCTCTTAGTAGTCATGGAATTGAGTTTTTCCCCCCAAAAGATGAGGGATTTTTATTTTATGAGACATCATTTAGCAGTCTTCATTATCCCCATTATAGGAGAATGCAAAGTCATGTAGTGAAGGAATGATTTAGTGCTTGGTTAAAAGCTAAGAGACTGGTGTGACATGTCAACTATCAGGCTAGTCGATCCCCTGTGCCTTCATTGTGCACCATGGAAGCTGAAGGGTCATCATAGAATTTGAACCAAGTGGGTGCCCTACCACATGGGTAGTTGAAATAAATATCATGTCTTGGCAACAAGATGGCTCAATAGTTGGGCAGGTTTTTTGAACCTAACATTGAGAGGGAGGACAATTAGAGCCGGATAGACATCTCTTGATAAATAGCATTTGAAGCAAGAAGAAACCCACTAAAATGAGGGTACCTATTAATCACGAGACAGCTACTGTAAGCAAAAAGCCCCATAATGATGCTTAAAAAGAAAATTAATACTAACATTATTGACAACTTCTGATGAGTCCAAGCAATTATCAAGTCTTATTTTAAAGTTCTTAGCTAAATTTCTCCACAAATGCAATGGCCACTTATTCATGTGTAATGAATCTGTTCTGAGCATCAACAAATGAAGAAAACAAAGTCAAATTAAATAATGATGTTTGTGTATCCCACTTCTCTTTCTTTATAGTCGAGCAGGGTCCCATCGTCCTTTTCTGGTCAAGGTTTTCCAGTCAGTCTTTGATTCTTTGTGAAAGACAACAACCAAACTTAAATAATTTTTTGTAGTATTATTTATTTACCGCCTTCTAGATATTAATCATTTCTTTACATTTGGTTCATAGTGATATAGTTCATTATCCTTTTCCTTCGTATTGGTTATTTGAAGTTACTTTGTAATAAAAGCTGGAATCACTGTTGAGATAATGCATGTTGTAGTTTTTTTCTTTTCAATGGGCAGTTGTTTGTAACTCATGACTGGATGGCATGGTTGGCTTATCCACATTTTTTTTCGGTTTTCATCTTGCTAGGATTTTTCAGCTCCAAAAATTGCCCGCGTTAAGTAAAACTTTTCTCATAGTGTGATTAATGTTCCTATGGTGTTTTTTGACTTGAATTATTTTTTTCTATACATGCCTCATTGTTTTTGTTTCTGTAATTAATCATGTAAGCATTTCAATTAATGTATAGGAACAGATTAATGTTTTCTGAATGCATTTTAAACTAAAATTCTACATGAACACAAATTTGTAGTTCTGGAGAATGCTTCTGTTCATGGGCCTCAAACTCCATTTTCCAAAATTGAAAACTTTTGTAAGGTTGTTGGTTTATAGTACAAGCAACTAATTGAAAATGTGATGGGTTCTCTTTGAATCTTGAAAGTGCTATTTTACTGACATGGTATTGTATTTACTATTTATTAAACTTTTGGAGGTTCGAAACTTGCAGAAAGGAGTTCTTAGTCGATTTTGCTGAATAATATGCTTACAAATGAATACACTGATCTACCATTGAGGAAAGCTTGCAAGATGACTTCCTGGAATTTTCTGTCACTTGGCATCAGGTTCCATGAACAGTGTTGGTGGTGTAAAAGATTTATATGCTAGGAAGAGGTGAGTTTCATGAACATTCTTTATCATGAAAATATGAGGGATATACTGTATTTCTTGGGAAAAGTTATATGGCAGATTCTGATAGATTGTTAAGAAATATTTACATACCTGTTTGTTTTTTAAAAGACTTTTGGATTGGTGAAACTTACCTGTACAGTTTAAGATGGAAATGACTGGAATTTTTGTGATTTCAAATGCCATAGAAATGGCAGATTTCTCTCTTTAGACTTGTTGCCACTACAATGCAGATCCACAATCACTTTTCGAGATACAATACAAGGAGGACCAAACGTTGTGGATCTCTCATGATCCAAAAGCTCTCTTTTGTTGCTGAAGATTTTATCCAGTGTTAACGTGTAATGAGGTCAAGTGGAGGGATTATAAAGCCACCAGGTATGAAGTATATTCTACAGAGTACCTTTGAAATACATATTTAAATCAGCCAATTCTTCTCATACAAGTTTCATTAAAATTCTCATCATCCATCTTTGTCAGCAGTCTGAAGCCCCCTGTCACCAACAGAAAAATCACTACCTAATTGGTAGATAGTTTGGAGTACACGTTGCAGTACAACATCAACTTGACCAACAGAACTGAAGGTTTGGAGAATATCCTAACCTCTTAGCATCAAAAAAGGCCTCTCCAAGAAGAAATTTAGATGTTGATTTAGATAAGGTACACAGGCTAGTGCTTCTGGTGAGAATAGCTCTCTACCATTCCACTTATCAAAAACTTTGTTTAGACCCACTCCATAGAGTTCCAACACAAGCTGGAATTGAACAAACTAGCAATGCTGCAGACAAGTTCCAACTTCCTTTTAATTATGTTTTGATGTTTATTGTCCACTGCTGTCTTATTGCTCTACATAATCTTATGAGATGATTTCTTAAAATACTAAAATTCTGGAGGTCTATAATGTTACCTTTGATGCTGTCATGTTATTTCTGCTCTCATACTACTTTTACTTTTGATTTACTCGCCATTATGGTTCACACTTGTTTCCTTGCCCCTTAACTCCCGATGGGCTATGTTATTTTGTACAAGCAACTCTGTTTTTAATCAATAAATATCAATCTTTGTCAAAACCATCTAAAATCAACTATTTATTAGTCTGGACTTGTGATGGTAAAAAATTTCGATATTGCTCATAGGTATTCCTCCTGACAAGGGGTGAACTCATATTGAATAAAAATGTTTTGAATTTTTTTGGAGCTCTCAATGAATACTAAAAAATTCAGAACCTGATGCATTTGAGGAGCAGCCTTAACTTTCTTCATATCTTACTCATGTTTTCTCATCTCTCTTTACATTTCAATACAGATATATGTAGGATATGTTTTCAAAATTGAGGGAAAATGTCCTGCTGCCCTGCATAAGGTACATGCTGTTCATCTTAGTTCCTTAAGGTAGGAGAAAGCGAAAACTAAATATATCTGGCCTATGGATGCTATTTCTAATTCACTATTGCCTACGGAATATGGACTTCCAACATTTTAGATGGTCTGAATAGTGACCTAACTTCAGATATTAAATACTTTTGTTATTGGAAACCATATAATTGCCCGAACCTAGAAAATCTTCTCAAAGAGCTTAATTAATTCTGGTGTTTGTTGAACTAATCAAATCACAAATGAGTTTATACTATTTATTAGGATGTTTGTTTTGCTTACACAAAAATGAATTGATATTGTTTATTAAGATGTTCGTTTCTAGTCATTAACTTGTTAAAGTTCTACCGAGTTTTGAGAATGGTAATAGGGAAATACTTTAAGGGATGATTGGAGAGTAGGTTGAAAAGTTGTTGGGCTTGATGTAAGGGACAAGAAAGAGGTGGATGCTAAAGAATAACAAGAAATGCACAAAAGACAATAATTTATAACTCTCTCCCAAAGAAAAATTAAAGAAGAAAAAGGAAACTAAAAAAGATCGTTTGTCTACTAGTACTAAAGAAAATAAGAAATAAAGCTCCCTTAAAATCAAATAAATTACTAGCATGCACATTCAAAACTCAAATTTGTTGGCATAATAATGATGTGTGACAAGGTTACCAGTATCAGAGTGGATGGATCATCATTTTAGTGTTGTCATTGTTGGCAACAATATGTTCTACTTTTGTTGGATTAGCTATACCGACAAAGAAATTGATCAGATAGCCAAAATTGTGAAGTGTGTAGTATACCAATGAATAGACAAACATATTCAGTATTTTCATTGTGCAGTAATCAGATTTATGTTTTTGAGTGCATGGTTGATAGGGACGATTCATCAAAGGTTTATCTACCTAATTCTAGAGTTTCGTCTATCAGAGTGAAGTATAGATGAAGATTTGTTTTGTTGAATCGGTTACAGTGTGAAGAACAAAGCAACCAAAAATGTTAGTTCTTGTGAATCGGTAATTGGGTGATGTTAAAGTTAAAAGAAGGATTAATTACTTAGTAAATTGTGTTGAGCTAACATCATGGGACAAAATTCAATGCATTGGCACTCGCGCATGAAAGTTGAATTGCATGTTAAGATGATTCAAGATAAACCATTTTAGCATTTTTCATTGCCGTAAAAAAGTATAAAAGGAGATGAAAGATTGATTTGTGACAACTATTGGTGGGATCATTGATGATGCAGTGATAGTTCAAAGATTGAGAAGTGTGTTAGAAGCAATTGAGAGTAGAGCATTGATTAGAGTTACATTGGATTTGTCATGCATTGAGTGCAACTATCATATCACTCTTTACTTGTTGATTCTAATAGAGTGGCTATCAAAATCTATTAAGCGGGTCACTCATAATAGGGTGAGTAGTATTTTAACAGGTTTGAAGCACAAATCCTCTAACAAGGCGGCTCTCAAAAGAAGTTTGAAATCCCTCTACCGAGTAGATCTATAATGGGTCTTCGTAATCACTCTTAACTAGGTTGAAATGCTCTTAACCAAGTATGGCCTTAATTGGGTATACCTTTAATCAGGTGGATGCAATTGCTCATAATAGGGGAAACTTGTTATTGTAGTAGTGAGATTTGTGGGTACTAATTCCCACTAGTTTTTTCCCTTTGACCAAGGATTTTCACGTGAAAAATATTAGTCTTATTTTGTCTCTTGTGTGGATGCTTGATCTACTTTACTCCAATGCATTACTTTCTTGCATATTTAGTATTGTGGAAGATAATAGTTAAAGAATTTGATTTTGTGATTGCACTGATTTACTGCACCCTTGCCCCCACCACCCTCTCTTAGTGTCGTCTAGCATTAACAATTGGTATTAGATCCAAGTTATTTTGTAGAAGCCTAACAACTTGGGGAAGATCCTTAACACAAAAATGGAGCAAGCTAGATATGTGAGACAACTTGAGGACGAACTTGCCGAGGTTGAAGATGCAAGTTAAAAGTTGAGAGAACAATTGAAGAAGTCAAGAGAGAAGATGAAAGAATTATGTGATCAATTGGAAGCCTATCCCAATAGTGAATTAGAGGAAGTTTAAGTTAGATCTTTTATCACAAGAGAATGAGCAACTATATGAGGATAAGGAGAATGTCAAAAGGGAATTGGAAGCATTGCCCATCAAGATGGTTTTAGAGATGGAAGCAAGGAAAGTAACAAAGGGCACAAAGGAAGTAGCAGGGGATGTCCTAAAAGCTAAAGATCAAGCCCTAAAGGATAACGAACATCAACTCTTCAAGTTTGAACCAGAGGTTGGAGTGTTGTGTGGTCATCTCCATGAGACTAATGAGGAGAAACAAGAACTTGAAGACGAGCTTACCAATGAGTTGATGAGTAATGCAATTTTGGGAAGGGAGAATGAGAGATTGCAAGAACTGAAAGTTACGAATGATTTGTTGAAGAAGTTCAATGAAAGTTATGCAAAGGTGGATGTGAATAGATCAAGAATGAATGGATATTTGGTGAAACACGTGGGCTAGGTTATACCGATTATGAATTTGGGGGGACTTCTGGAACTTGAAAGGCCAAGCAAGATCTCGAGTCTCCACCAGAGGGGAACAAGAAAAGTACTAGTAAGGAAGTTAATAAACATGTTTGTTTCAATTGTCACAAAGCAAGACATACTACACATGTATGTAGGAAAAGACCTAGTACTCCTACATGTTCAATTTTTCATGAATGGGTTATACTGTTAGGTTTGTAGAAATAGACCTAATATGTTTAATAGTCACTATTACAATTGAAACAAATTTGATCATAGAGCCAATCAGTATAGAACTAGGATAAACAATCAAGGAACATTTGTGAACAAAAATGAGAGCTAGTGGAATGTAACATGCTTACATTGCCACAACTTTGGTCACATGACAATTAATTGTAGATCAAGGACAAACGAAGGTAATGCTGGACCTTGGAGATCTATTGGGATGATTTCTTTCCATTGCTATAAGATTGGACATATTGCAAGGTTTTGCAGATCAAGGAATAATCAAGGAAAGCAATCGGTGAACAAGGTGAATGATCAATGTTGGCTAATTTTTTTGAAGTCACTATGACCACACCTTACAAAATTGTGACTTTAGGCAATGTCTCATAGATTTCTCTCCTCTCAACAATATGGGAGGCCCCACTCTTACTGTAGGTGACTTCAATAGGAATTTAACTGAAACTACAAAAATGGTGGTTCTCTTAATAGTTTATCTTTTTTTCTTTCAGGAATGATTTGCATTAAACTATAATTTTCCAGCTTAACAAAAAGTTCCTTATTGCTATGATACTATCGGTGACCCTAGAATTGATGTAAGATTAATACCAAGGGTAAAAATTTACTTTTTATACATTGTGGAATTAGTGCAAGAACTCAAAGTCTCTTGTAATTATCTCGAATTAGGATTCAAGCATAATAACTAGCAAGGCACAATCTCTTACTAGATACTCTCAAACTTAATAAAAATACCTACGTGAAGTCTAAAGTCTTCAGTCCTAAGTAACTGCAACCACTATCTAAAAATACATACAACCTAAGCCTTACATCTCTTGTTCTAAGTAATTGGAAACTCTACTATCTATAACAATTTTTCCTATTGGAAAAAAGTATTCAAAAGTTCAATTTGGCTTTGAATGCAATAGGCAACTCAAAGTTTGCACAATTGAATCCAAATCTCTCTTTGAATCAAAGCATTAAAACTCACAATCAACTCAAGAAAATGTCATCACATAATAAGTTAGATTGGAACAAAGTCTGAAAACAATCTGCCTCTCTTATTGAAAGCAATTCATATTTACATCTCGACAACATACAATCCAGGAATGGAGTGGGAAACCAATGGGCTTTGAGGAAGTACAACCTTAGTTGTGACAACAAACTTGGGATTACAATAGATAATAAGACTTGAGATAAGATAGATAAGATAAGATAAGACAAGATAAGATAATTTTATTAATGTTCAACAAAAGACCACAACGTGGTTCTATGGGATTCGAAACTTGCACCAAGAAGATAGCAGAAAAACGAGGTCCACAAAAGAACAAGTACAACAAATGAAGAAGAAAGCAAGAGACATTATGAAAAAGATTAGGTATTCGTCCTCACAAGGAAAAAATCCAATGACGATTTATTTGGGCGGCTACCAGAGGCCTTGTGATGAGGCTAAGTGCTACGAGAGGAGTGTCGCTGGCGAAGAGGTCCCCTGTGAGGTCTCACAGATCTGGAATAGCCCATGTTAGGGACACTGTACGGTTGCTTCACACCTCGAGCTAGAGCTAAGGACGAGAAGAAGGTTGTAATAAACGGTGCTTGAGTCTGACTCCAAGGAGATGATAGCTATAAAGTATGGTCGTGAAGCTGTAAGGACCCACAAAGATAAAAAACAATGCAACACTAATCTGTGTACATGAGGAAATCCGAGAGGGATCTACAATCTCTAAACAGACAATAAAATCTCCCTCTAATCTCATAGTATATGGGGCATCTGAAAAGGAAATGGATCTCAGATTCTGCCTCTACTAAGGTAAAAAGTCTACACACTCGATCCTCTTTAGCAATATGGTGATCGACTTGGATCTGGAGTCTGTGTGAGCCCACCCTAAAGGAGCCAAGGAAGATGAGTAGGGCGTGTGTCCAATATCTGTGTAAGTAGTCAGGGTGTACAATAACCCCATCCTGAATATCTAAGAAGTGCTTGGCGTAGAAAGCCATCCTCAGACATAGTCCCCCTGGAGGATCAACCTAGGTCTGTATAATATACTGCCTGTAGATGTCGAGTTTGACATGCCCGTTCAATCCTGCTGAGAGGGGAGTAGATGAGTAGGAGCATCCAATGATTTAAGAGTTCTGTAACATGATTGGAAGAAGGACAACACCATTGGTACAAGAAGTCTTGGATATCCTCTCAAGAAGACCTAGCTCAAGTTCCATTTTTGAAGAGTATTGAACCATATTTCCTTGGAATAATTATACTAGAGTAGGATGTAGGAGACAAATTCTTCCTCTTCCATACTTTAGTAGCACCTATTAGGAAAATAGAATCCTCTTTGCATATATTGTCAATAATAAGAACTCTTGTTTGAAGGCTAAGCCAAAAAATAAAATAGAAATGAGATTCTTCACCCAAGATTTCACCCAAAAAGGGGAAGGAGTAGTGGAATGCATCTTTTTTGTTTATTATTATCTAAAAATCTACTATTTATATATCAATTATTATCAAATCTTATTTCAAAATAGTGACATCACAATCTCCCCTTCCAAAAAATTGTTTGTTCTCAAGTAATGCTAGTTCAACACGAGTGGTTTTTTTTCAACTCTGGCATAATATTTCCTTATAATAAACATTAATGCATGCATCTCCACATTAGTTAGAAAAAAATCTCATACAAAGCATGTGTATAAAACATAGAAGTTGTACAAGAGTTTTTAGTTTCTTCACACAATGAAGGTAAGTGCAAAAGGAAGCCTTGTCTTGAGCTCTTTCTACAACAACTCCAAAATAAGTTATTATACACAGTGTTCTAACTCAACTTGGTGGCTCATGAATACTCCTTTCCAATCCCAATTTCCTCCTAAACTTTGTAAAGAGATTGTAACCAGGTTCTTAGCTCTTTGGAGAGGACATCCAAGAGCTCCAGTTGCCTTTATGGTCATCCTAGAATAGTGCTTGAGCTATTTCACTATCTAATTATGTTTTATTTCATCCAGAGGCCTTATGAGTCTCTATACTTTGGTGTATTCATCCTTACAATCATAGGGAAAGGCTTTATCTCAAGTTATAGATACTCTATACTTTGGTGTATCCATCCTTTTAATCCTTGGGTGACTATCTCTCTTCCCCAAGCCTTATGGATACTCATGCAAGGTGTGTCCATCCTTATAATCCTCGGGAGAGACTTTATCTCTTCTCAGGCTTTATAGATACCCACACAAGGCATATCCATCCTTGGGAGAGACTTAATCTCTTCTTAGGCCTTATGGACACCTACACAAGTGTAGTCATTTGTATAATCCTTGGAAGAGACTTTATCTCTTCCTAGACCTTATGAATACCCACACAAGACATATCCATTTTGATAATCCTTGAGAGAGACTTTATCTCTTCTCAGGCCTTTACCAATGTGTGTCTCTACCTTAGATCCACACAAGGAATTGAGGATATTTTGAGAGTGAATAATAACTACAAAATAAATATTTATATCAATATATTTTGTGGTAGCTTTATCTGACAAACTTTCATTTTTTTTCTTTTCAAATATTCAAATTTAACATGTTGGCCTCAATTTCAAGTTCTACTAGACCATTCTAATATAAACTCTTATTTAATAATGATGATTTCCCAACCTAGATGTTAATGAATGAGCTCTAATCTCCGACTCCAATATGTTTATTTTCTTCTCATCTTATCTTACTCTAATCTTATCTTATCTTATCTATGTTCCCTCATTGGTCCACTTGTGATCTCGGGAATATGGAAATAGTGAAATAATATAATTTTTAAGAAGACTACGTTGCCCCTTGATTTGATGTCTGAGAGTGTCTTTAGAGCTGTGGCTGAGAATATTAATGTTCATGATGATGATTTGAGTAAGAAACCTAATGCCTCTTGTAAGGAGCAAGATATTAGAATATCAACAGAGTGGAAGCTCAAAATCAATATATCAAAGCCCTTGTAAAGGACCAAGAAGAGAAGGTAGGCTTATTTTGGCTTTATCCTCCTAGTGGTTGGGTGAAAATTAATTTTGATGGGATGACTGAGGGGAATCCTAGATCGATAGGGTCTTGGATGAGAATGCTACGTGTATTTTTGCGGTGGCAAAGTCCCTTGAGAATTCAGTCAAAACGCATAGTAGAAACCATGGGCACCTTAAAACTTTGGAAATTGCCAAGCGCCTAAGTTATAGAAAAATTTGGATTGAAGCAAATTTGAATACTATTATCAAGTCTTTGAAGGGAGAACATAAGCCCTTGTGGGCTATTGCCAATATTATTAAAGCCTCTACTAATATTATCCAAACATTTGAAGAATGCTATATGCCCCATGCATATCAAGAAATCAATATTGTGGTTGATGGTCTTACCAATTTGGGAGTTTATTATAAGACTAAGAAGACTTGGAATGGGGAAAATATCATGGATAATAACATCTCTCTTAGATTTGATTGACTAATGGTGAAGTTAGGAATTTACCCACTACTAATGGAAATGATACTTGTTTATTTTATTATTAGTGCTAGAAGTGATGATTGTCCAAATCTTTAGAAGACAATTATTATTACTCCTTTTTTACACAGTTTGTTAGTAGATTTTTTATTAATTTGTGTTGCGACCTATTGTTTGGCATTAGACAGTGATTTCATTTGATCATGCTTTGCTCTACTAGGTAGAAGATGAGCGGTGATTTGAGAAGGGTGGAATAGGTTAGATGTGCACGATGGAAAAATAATGACACCATTTGGTATCAACTAAGGAAAGGAGGTATTACTCCTACCTAGAAAAGATTCATGGCCATGACTAAAAGGTTACCAAGATTTTTGGTCAAGAGTGGACTAATGACACAACTAACCTGTCTGGTAAAACGGTGGCGGTTGTTGAGAATATGGTGGTAGATGTTATTGACCTATTCATGAAAGGTACCATGTTTTTAATGATGGGAAATTATTATAGGGATTAGTTAAGTTCCCTAAAATTGAGGAGGGGGATAATGTGGTGAAAGGAAATAACAACTACTTTGTTCCAGAGTAGACAATACTTATTTATAGAGAGCTCTTGAAGCCAATAATGGAGTATTTCACCCTGGATTGAAGATTCTCTAGGGTGTATAATTATCATCTTATTATGCTTGACCATGTTAGGCATAAGGCATCAATTTCATTTTTCTACTACTTGTTTACTACACTTAATGCTAGCATTAATGACCATAGGGAGTATCTAGAAATTGTGTTTTACACCAAGGCCTTATTCTTATTATCTTTGAGTACTTTGGAGAATAGGGTGTTTGAGATGCCTTCTATATTTCTCTTTGTTTCTAAAGATGAAGGGGTTGATAGGTCTAGTGGGGTTGATGATGTTTGGGAGTGTAGGATGATGAGGAGGCCCCTCCCCCTCAAGCCAAAAAGCCTAAGATTACCCATAAGAAGAAGGTTGTTGGTTCTTGTAAAAGTTTGGAGAAGGAAGAGGGGTGGGAGATGGAGGAGGATGAATATGAGGCCCATCCCCCTTTGGCCAAAAAGATTTAAGTCTATCCCAAAGAAGAAGATTGTGGTTTACATTAAGGGAAAAAAGTTGAAGAAAGGTCATGTAGCTTTTCCATCCCCTACTAAAAATAGAGTGGTTAAAGACACTAACAAAGGAAAAGATTTGTCTGTGAATGATGGAAACAAGGTTGGAAAGAGTGATAAAGGGAAAGGTAAATTCCTTGTTTTAGTTGATTATTAAAGTTCCATTGACCCATGTGCATGCTTCTCCTTCTAGGTCTGAGGAGTCTAGGTCAATTCATGAGAAGGGAGAAGCCCAATCTTCCTCTATGCAATTGAGTTTCAACAATTTTGAACCAAAGAGGGAAATTACATTTGGTGTGTTGCAAATCACTAAATGCAATTCTTAAAAAGAAAAAGATTTATTAGATGGCATTCCATGAAATTGAGAGCCTCCACTTAAATTATCATTCTTTGTTCTCCGAGTTTGAGGAAATACAACTGAAGGAGGGAAATAAAGTTTCTTTGTAAGCGGCTCCTAATGGTCTTTCCCTTGTTAGGCAAAAACCTTATGTTTGTGCTCTTTGGACCCATGATGAGAAAAATGTGATGCTATCATAAAGATTGATTCCACTCTCATGAAGATCATGGATCGGGGCCACAAGATGTCAAATCCTCTATGAACATGAAAGATTCGGTGGCTAATCCAAAAAATTTACATTAGGAAAAGTCCATTGTTTACCTAGAGCAAGAGAAATAGGTGATTGTTGGTAAGACTATGGGATAAGGCAAAAGAACTAGAGCTAATAAGAAGAGGAAATCCTATTTTGTTCTTGAGGACATCATGGAATTGAAGACTATTGCATAGAGGATGAATTGACTTGAGGAGGAAGTCATTCAGACCTTGAAAAAATTGGGTTAATCTTATCTACGTTTTTTTGTAAGTTGTATTTTGCCACCTTTATTTTAGTATTTTTTGTTAAGGGGGGATTGACTATGTCTTATTTTTTATGCTTGTTGTATGTCCTATTTTTTATCTGTTTTTTTTGTGTTCAAGATCTTTATTGATATATCTTTTGTAATGGCTATGTAAAGGGACTCGAGTCCCTTAAAACCTTGTTTTTGGCTTAATAAAAAAACAACAATGAAAGAAGATTTAATAAATAAATAATAATATTTAAATTTAAAGATAAATAAATAAATAGACAATACAATACAATATATTAATATAAAATTATTATATTATAGTACTGAAATAAATAATAGTAATTCAACTATATAAATATATTTAATTTCTTATATATATATATGCAAGAGCCTACAACACAATGGTAAATTGTGAGCCTCTTATCAAAGAGGTCTTGGGTTCAAATCTACTCATGCTTAACAAATAATTATAATAAACATAATAATTAATCTTGGCTTTGTCCTCTTAGCGATTTAAAAAAAAAAAAAGAAAAACAAATCTATATATATATAAAACAACCAAGAGCAAGGGTGTTTTCCCTTACATAAACAAGGCCTGAAGGTGGAGAAACAAAGCATTTACAACTCATAGGCAACACAATAGGTGCTGACTAGAAAGACATAAAATACAACATTATGGCTAAATCCCTTCAAAGGAAAGGCCAGACTCACACTAGAGAAGATGAGAGAGTATGAAGAATGGTTGTCCCTACATTGTCAGACTACTATCCAATTGATGTTATCCCTAGGTTCACCAACAAAGGAGACCCTGCTAGGACACCCATCAACGTAGAGGCCAAAGTGCTGACAAGATAGAGCATTATCAATATATCTATGCTGCAAAAGATGAGCAGAAGTAGGATCAATTTGGGACACAGGGCTAGAAAGAGTTGTACTTGAAGTGGAAGGGGAAATATCTAGGGATGCAACTGAAGTAAGAGTCAAACGAGAAGTAAAGGTATGAATATGATCAACATCTAGATTTTCGATTGGAGTTTCATCTTCATCAGCAAACTGAGAGTCTTTTGAGGAAGAATCAAAAGAATGAACTATCAAATGAACATCACTTGCATCTCAACACCAAGTAGATACACCTTTTCTATGCATAAGAACATAATCAATAGCCATGTGTCCTGTTGGGACTCAAAATTGAAGCTCCGATTTTGCGTACCATCCTAAAAATTGAGCCCTTTTAATCACATTTAATGCATGTGTACCCAGCTGTCCTTTTGAGGCCTAAGAGGTGTTTAATATTTCCAACACCTTGAATTCAGTATAGCCATACATCAAGTGAAGATAAATTATCATTCTGAGTCATTTTGTGAAGTTTTGTTTTGAGCAATGCTCAATTCTACATTTTTGCCCAAGTGTCAAACACTGACAAGAAGCCTAGTTTGAATTTGAATAGCTTGCACCCAGTAATGTTTCATTACTTGCCACTTTGGGAATGTTTAGTATCCATATCAAAGAACCTATATTTCAATTTTCAAGTCGTTTCGATATGTTTTGACTAGGTTTTGAATCCCTAAAGTCTGTTGTTTATTGTTGTCATGTTGATGTAAATTGTTTAGAATTTTGGGAGGCCTTGTTTGATCAGTTATAATTTTGACCCAGTTGAATGAAACGAGAAAATTCCTTTTGTATTGCATTTTAGAGGTCAGAGACTTGTTATGTTTTAGATTTGGGCTTATGATGAATCCATTTGACTTGTTTTCAAATGTGATTCCAAATGCAATTTGTAAAGTTTCGCTGGTGTCAAAGTACAAATTGATCAATACCCTTGTTTGGGATGTCATAACTCTGAATATGTGATAGGTGAGATCAAATGGATTGTACCACTGTAATCTACTTTGAAAATTCTTTAACTGTGCTGGTTTGCAAGTCTTGACAAATCTGTCTGCACACTTTCCTAGGTCCATTCCATTTGAAAAAATCACTTTTCTACCACTGTTCCCAGTTTTGCAAATCCAAGTACCCCACTTTGCCCGCTCACCAAATTCGCCTAGTTATTCGTTATGAGTCCAAATCACAAATTTATATTCTCCTCGTGATAGTGAATTAATGCCCCAGTTTTTGTGCCCTCAAGTATCAATTTGACCTGTTTCCGAAGCCAAAACTAAATGCACTTTCTTGTTTTCTGACATGTTTGCTTGTAGGTAGTTCTGAGAAGGCAACTTTGACGGTCAATATCTTTTGACTCAAGTGCCATCATGACACGAGATATGACAGGGTAAGAGATTATCGAATAGAGAATCTGTATGTTAGAGCTTAGGGCCCACTTATCTATTTTAGTCAGCTTTTAAGGCCAGTCAGAGGACCTCTTGGCAGGAAAATCACAATTTGCATGAACATGGTGAATTGAGTTTTAATTGATCAATTGACGATGAATTTCAATCCAAATCGAATCTGATCAGTTCAAAGGGTCAAATTAGTAGATTCTAAAGGTCAAGTGTTTTGGTTCGATTTTTTTTTGCTAAGCCCACTTTAGGGTTTGATTGATATCATCCAACTGCTGTGATTATACAAGTGGCAAACTAAAAAGGAGTGAATTGAGTATCCAAGGAGAGATATTGTTTTGACTCTTGTCTCAAAGAAGGAACTAGAATGGACAAGGTGGTTGCTTATTTTCATGTTTTAGGTAGGAGTGCCATCATTGAATTAGCCTTTTTGATTTGCTAGCATATTAAAGCAAATGGATTGTTTTGATATTCCCAAATTACTCTCCACAACATTGTAGAAAATGCGTGTGTTAAGAAATTTTAATGAGGTGGTGAGCCTTTTCAATCCAAAGATCAAAGTATTAATGGGGAAAATAAGACCCAATTCTCCTAGTTTTCTCATTGCTTATTAAAGGGAGATTCTTATACAAGTTGTAGCTGCCTCCATTATCATTGGGAGATATGGTGAGTTGAAAAATTTAAACAACCAACATACCACTAGTGGAAGAGGATTGCCCCAATTTTCAATCTGTTGAGCTTGAATCCATGGAGATTCTGATTAAAGTTAAATTAGGGGGAGAGTTTTCAACTTTTGAATTAAAGATAATCTCATAGTGGCTTGATCTGAGGGAGATTTTAAAAAAGGGTCTGCAAGCACATAGAGGTAAAAATCAAATTTGCATGATTTAAGAGGTAGAGTTTCATACTTAGTTTTCCTTTGCTAGAAAGTGTGGTGGTTGGGATATGGTAATAATGCTTCAAGCTAAGATGGAAAGCTTCTGTATTGTTTTGTTGACCACATCTACAAATTCCAATTTGAAGGACAACATTTGGGAGGTTTCCACGGGCTTGTTCACATACTTCACATTGACGATGGTTCCATGTTTTGAGATTAGACATACTCTTTATCTTAGACCTGCAATCACATTGAGTGCAAAACATGAAAGAAAAAAATGAATCTCTCTAATGCGGTGGTTGTTCAAGTGAAGAGGCCTCCTTGTAAATGTTAGAGATCAGATGGATTGCTTCATTGCTTGACGTTTGCATTTTAACCGCCCACCCTTGTGTAAACTACCACCTGTCAAATGTATTCTGCTGTTAAGCTACTAACGACAGTAGAGAGCATGATAAAGAAGAGGAGAGCAGTCTGCTGCCTGCTATGGGATAGTAGTCTGTTGTTCAAGCCAAGGAATCACCTTTAGAAATTGAGAGGCACTAGTGCGATCAATGAAAAGGAAGGGTGCGATCAAGAAGTTGTAGAATGTAGAGCAATCCTTCCTTGCATAGAATTTAGTTTCGCCCTTCACAATAGGTCTCTCACACACTTGTAAAGTCTTCTTTATGTCCATAGCTGCAACTGCGATTGAATTAGGCGCAATGTTCAGCTCCTTCAATGAAACCAAAATAACAATATTTTTAAAAATTTAAGGCCTAAGATGTTAAAAAGAAAAGGGCATTGCTATTGTCCCACATTGAGTGGGTAGTGGGTTATTTTACTTTTTAAATACCAAGCCACTCATATACTTAAGTGTCTTGAAGACACATGCCTTTTAAAGGCAAGCCTTCTTGCGTGGGGCCAGGGCTGTTGGAGACTTAACAAAATTTTGAACCTTATGTGCAAAATGAGGATGATGACTAGACCAGTACGGATAAATCAGAAGCAAACAAGTGGTAGTAGGTGGATGATTCACAAAGTGACACATGGCGAATGAGATTAGAGCCTAGTGCAAATTTTGAGGTGGTGACATGGCAAGGGGCGATACGTGGCGCAATATCATTTAGTAGCTAGAATTGTGGTAGTTGCTGATTGTGATAGTGACATAGCTGTTGGTCTTAGAATGGTTTTGACAATTGAGTGTCAACACACTTAATCACTTTTTATATAGAAGCCGAGTACACTATATATGTCGAGCTATAGTATGTGCCGAGTAAAAATTCCAATAGGTACCGAGTGACTTTAGGTGTCGAGCATTATACAGGTACCGAGTGATATATAGGTTCCAAGTCACAGTTGATGCCGAGTAAGTCAAAATGCTTCATGAGTTGAGTGAGCTAGAACTATATATGTGCCGAGCAAGACAAAATGTAATAGGTGCCGATCAAACCAAGATCAAACATGTGCTGAGCCTCAGTAATCTAGTATGTGTCGAGTTACACAGAATCAACATATGAGTTTGTGGCTTCACAAACTCAGATGTAAACCCATTTTTTGAGACGACATAGAAGGATTTCAAAGGATAATAAGGATAAGAACGAATCTTTTATATTTCCTATGAAATCAACATGCAGCCAATAAGAAAAATGGAGAAGGCACACAACCAATGAAAAAAGTGCAAGAAATGAGTGAGAATTAAAGATTCAATATGGATCGTAGATCCATACCTAACCCTAAGTCTACAAAGCCTTTATAAAAAGGCTTAGACCTCACGATTTTATGTTGCTGAATAGGAGTTAAGGAAGTTGCTAAGCAGATAGCAAAAATTGCAAAATAGGGCAAACAACAGGTGCATCAAAAACTTAGTGAATTGAGCAACAATTACATATCTTGTTGATCAAAACAAAGCAAGGGATACAAACAAATATCAGATCAAGCAAGGATCACATCACAATGAATAGATAAAGTGCCTAAATTCAACAATTGAAGGTTGTAAGCAATTAGGTCAAAAGATTTCTAATACTTTCTAGCAATTGTATTAGATAGTGGTAAATCCTATGTTGATAGGTTAGCTTAATAGCTATTTTGTAGATCCTTTGAAGAGGTGACTAAATCCTTTAACAGGGTGACACTTCATGTAAGGTGTTTTAAATCCTTTAACCAGGTCACTATTGACACAGTGTAAAGCCTTTAACAGGGCAAACCATCAGAAGTGGTCAAACATTTATTATTGCAATGATTTTTATGGCTATCATCCCCACCCCAATTTTACCTTCTTATTCCTGGAGGGTTTCTGGGTTACCAAAATTTTGGTGTTATGTGTGTTGATGCATGTGTTTACTTTATGCTTATTTAATATGTTTACATGCATGCAGTCTACTTTCAGTTATTTGTTTTAAAGGTTTTGAAAATACTAAGGTGTGGTACTTCTGATTCACCCCCCCTCTCAGAAGTACTCTTCCCATTTGAATATTCCAACAATTGGTATCAAAGCAAGGTTCTCACAAGGAAAAGCCTAACAACTTAGAGAAAAGATCTAAAGATGGAAGTCTTCAAACTTGGGAAGATCATAGACAATCATGTGATTGATGTGCACCTCACTCTACACAAATTGGAGGAAGCCAGAGAGGAATTGAGAAAGTCCTTGAAAAGAAGGATATAGCCATAGCTGAAAATGACACACACTACAAGGAGATTGACACCATACAAGTGTTTTCCAATGGAGATTCCAAGGAATTTGATGCAGCAATAGAAAAATTGATGGAGAAGAATAGAGCTCAAGTAGAAGAAATTAGAATACTCAAGCTTGAACAAGAATCACAAGCCATAATACTTTGTGAAGTAACTGAACATAAGAAGAAATCCATTTAAGACAAGGCTATGATAGAAGATGAAAAAATAAATCTTACCAATAGATTGGAGGAGAAGACAATTTAGTTTGAAAGAACCTCAAACATGCAGCTTGACACCTTAAGCCAGATGATGAATGCACATCATGAGCTGAATATGAAAGACATTGAGATCTCCACCTTGAGAATGCAAAATGACCAATTGTAGAATGAATTGAGGAGAGAGAAGGAGATAGCAGAAAGCTTCAACAAACCCAATGAGGCTATCAAGTACTTTGACCAATTACTGAAATCACCAAGGGCTGGTAATAATACTTTAGGACTTGGTTAAACCAGCACTGAACAAGGAGAATCATCCAAGACTGTAGAAGAAAGGAGTAACAAAGGTAAGAACACTAAACCTACTTGTAGTTTCTGTGGTAAAAAGGGACATACTTCTAATGTGTGCAGGAGCAAGGACGACCATCAGCATGATAAGCCTAAAATGCAAGCTTTTGTCACAAGTGCAAAATGCAAGGACATCAAGCACATGAATGCATGACTAGGACTATAAGAATATCAAGATTTGAGGGTCACTACTACAATTGCAAGAAATATGGACATAGAGCTTTTGAGTGCAGATCAAAGCCTATGTGGACACCTAATCAGCCTGCAAGAAGAAAGAACCATGCACACCACTACAACTGGGATTACAATACCAGGCAAAATTGTCAGGAATATGGGCACATTCCTAAAAATTGCATAAGGACACATTTTAGAGGGAACTACAGTAGGTGGCTAAGCCAAACCACATGTTTTAGTTGCTTGAAGACTGGTCATATCAGTAGGTATTGCCCAACAAGGTCCAAGGCACCCATGTCAGAAGTCAACAAAGGACAAGAGAAAGTAGATGTTGAACAAATTAGAGGAGAAATGAATAAGACATGGAAGAGAAAGGATGGAGCCAACACATCAAATGAAGGGATCAATTCACCCAAGAGGTCAAGTGATCACACCTCATCCAACTAAGCATGAATAGGTGTATGAGACTGATATACATAGTTATATCATGCATCAGTCCCAAGAAATAGAAGTACTGCAAAGAAGAAATCAGCACGAGCAAAGATGCCAAGTCAAAATTTGAAGATGTCGAGTAAAGCTCCAGTGCATGCCCAGTTGCTAGTAGTGACTGAGTTGATGATTGATGCCAAGTTGAGAAATGTCAATGGAAACCGAGTGAAGTGGAAATCAAGTGGAAGCCAAGTGAATGAAATCCAATGGAAGCTGAGTCATGTTGAAACCTTCAAGTGCCAAGTTTATAGCTGTATGCACTAAGCATTTAATGCTAAGTTTTGAAAGGTATAAGGATGAATTTTGACCATTTTTATGTCGAGAAGAGTGCAGAAGTGACCAAAGAACAACCTTAAAGCCATTTGTATCAATTTCAACAACGATTCAACATAAATTTCGTCGATCTAAGGTATTTATCAAGTGCCGAGTTACACAGTGTTAAAGTTTTAATATATTGAAACCCTAGTTTGGTATAATGGCTTCTAGTTCTAAGAACCCCAAGGGAAAGGAAATTCATGAGGTCCAGCTGGCTAGTAATGAAGTAAAGCAACTTGAGTTTAGACCCATTCTCGAGGTAGCCTACAAGAACGACCCTATCGACGCATTGTCCATAATTCCACCCAAGGTTGTCATGGTGCAGGATGTAAGGAAGTGTTACAATTGCAAAATAGGATCAGTAGGAGACCTTGAAATTTTTCAAGCCTATGACAAGCTGTGTGATAAAAAATACTCAAGGATGAATTTCAAATAGTCGAGAAAAAGGGTTTAACCCATGCCCTAGTTTACCTATAGGTTTTAAAACAGAGTGGATAAGAATTGTTTTAAGCAGGATACACAATGGCTGTCTGTAGCTAGAAACAAGACTAGTTAAGATTACCAAGAAGATAATGCATAGGGTTATGAGTTTCCCAACCCTAGATTGGCCTAAGACCCTAAAAAGTGATTCAAAAGAGGTCATTGAAAGGAATACAAGGGCTAAGTGGAATAAGAGGGTATGACAATTGATACTATAACAGATCCTCTTCTAGATTTTGCAGTGAGAGTGATATCTCACAAATTTTACCAATCCAACAGATTAAATAGTGTACCATGTATTGCTTTTGATGTAGCCTATAAGCTTGTAAAGAAAGATCATACATATGATCTAGTAGAACTGATGCTTCAACAGATAAATGAGAACCTAGGAGCAGTAAGAAGGTCAAAAGGTGCTCAATGCAAGTTTGGTTCAATTTTTGTCTGCATATTTTTCTATGTCATGGAAGAGTTTCCATCAATAGGAAAGGTGAACTAGAATCCAAACAAAACTACAATCACTCAAATCAATGAGTACATTGACCAGATGGGTGACAACTTTGAAGCCCAAATGACAAGTTATTTTGAGGATTTTAAGAAATCCATGAAACAAAGAGTGAGAATACCAGTTTCCTTAGTGGAAAAACATATCAATGGCATATTCTTCCTGGTAGACATTAACTACACTTACATTCAAGCAACAGTTCCAAGGGTGAGATGGCTAAGGCCATTAGGATATGAATTTGATGTAGATGAAGCCTCAACAACAATCACAACATTGCTTGCAGAAGAGATTAATAAAGAGGCACCCTATTTTGGAACATATGATGTTGTACGTTCCAAGGTAGATATGGAACTAAAAACAAACTACACCCTAAAGAAGAAGGATAAACTAGTGAAGAAAATAAAGAAGAAATTTGGTGCAGATATTGGAGGGGCAGTACATGCATAAGAGGAGGAGGAAGAAGAAGTTGATAGTGAAGAAGAAGAACAAGGGAAAGGCCCAATGGAGTTAACCCAAGGCTTAGGAGAAGACAAGGAGGAAGGTGCCGAGGAAGAAGAAGCCAAGGAAGCACCTACACAAGTCGAGTCAAAGAAGAGAAAGGCTAAAACTCAGCCTCCAGCCCAGCCAAAAAAGAAAAAGAAGGCTATAGAAAAAACTCAAGCCAAACTAGCACCAGTAACAAGAGCTACTACAAGAGCCTCTACTCAAAAGGCCAAGGAGCAAGTAAACGAGAAGAAAAAGGCCATTGAACAGACTGGTGAAGTGCAAAAGAAAAGAAGAAAGTACATTGCACAGCCAGATTCTAATGATGAGGAGAGAACAGAGTCAGAGGATATTAGCCAATTCAGAGTGGTAAGCCATCCTCTCAAATCTACCATAGATAAAATTTGTGAAAATATTAAGAATGCAAATTTGACTAATTTGAAAAGCTTGGAATTTAACAAGTTAAGTAGAGAAGAACAAAATAAAATAGAGGAATCTGTATATGCCACGATGGCTGAATTTAAGAACACACCTCTAGAGCTAAACAATACCATGCCTAGGCAGTTATATGAGATAGTTGAAAACAAATGGCATTATTGTCTCAAAATGGAGAAGGAGATCAAAGAATCAACACTGGCACAAGTGACGCTTGATCTGACAAGAGGTCAAATTGCCAAGGCTACTAAGAAACATGGTGGCAAATTTACACCAAAATATAGAGCATTTAGTATTATGCAAAATAAAATTGAGGATGTAGTGAATAAATCCACACAATTTTGGAAGTCAATATACAAATTGACTGATGACAAGAATGCAGAAGCAGATAAGGCTAAAGCCAATGAGAAAGAAAAGAAAGGCAAAGCAGTGGAGGAGGAAAAGAAAATAGAAGAGAAGACAAAAGAGGAGAAAACAACAAAAGGAGAAGAAGAGAAGAAAAGAGAGGAAGAGAAGCAAGAAGAAGAGAAGAAAGAGGAAGAGGATAAAGAAACAAGAAAAGGACAAGAAGAGAAAAGAGAAGAAGAAAAGAAAAGGAAGATGAGGAGGATAAAGAAAAAGGAGAGGAGGAAATACAAAAGGGAAAGACATGGCAATAGTTGAGCAGCAACAACAAGAGGAACAGAGTGTGCAAGACACACAAATGCCACCCCCAGCCCTCCTCATGTAACCATCACACCTGCATACACTATAACAATCAAGGATGTTCTTGATAATTCTTCTTAGAACATCAATCCCCTAACTGTAGAGGATCTCTCCAAGATCCTTCACTAATCAACTTTACAGGCACAATTATGCCCAAATCCTACATTGGTGAGTGTAGATGAGTTACAAAAGGCAGTAGCAAAACCAAAAAGAGACAAGGTGAAACCACAAGAACCACCTTTCATCTATATAGCTACTAGTACTCAAATTTTAATGCTTCCACCACCATCTCCAACAATTGCAATAGCAGCAGGTGACACCATTTAGAAGCCGAGTGCAAGAGAAGGGAAGTCTGATGAGGAGAAGGAGGATACATCAAAGGAAGAGGAGCAAGCCGCTATTTAGACATTGGTAGAGCTACCAAAAATAGGCACTCCTACAAAAACTCTTCAAAAGCTGATCATTGAAGCCATACCTTTGCAAATCTCCACGCTAGGCTCAAGTTCTACAAAGGTTACCAGGGTACTTCAGTATGGAGACCCCGAGTTAGATGAAGAGATAGATAGTCATACCTTCCTATGACTCTAAGACTGTCACAATTGAGAAAATTACAGAAATGCAGGATGCATTAAATAGAAGGAGAAGACAAGAAATACTCAGAAAGGATTATAAACATAAGCAAGCAGTACTTGAGATAAAGGACATCTTTTCCTTCAGCTTGTAGTCACCAGATGAGTCAAAGTCTATACTGGAACAATTATCAGATATAGTTGATTAGGTGACAAGTGAAGACCAGGACACCAACGTCAAACTTATGGAGTGGTCTGAGAGGAAGTTTTAGGGAAAGGTAAATGAGAGAATATCAAGTGAAATAAGACTTGCATGGGTAGAATTGGTCAGGAAAATTGAAAAGGTCAAAACTATACTTGAGAACATTTTCTCATTGTACAAAAAGCTGTGTGATTTTTCCAATTTCACACAAGAGATAGGCCAGAGGATATTGAGCTTGGAGAGAAATCTTAAGATTTCTAGCATGCAATTACCAAGAGATCTAGCTCAAAGTGAGAAGCATTTTTTCCAATTGCTTCACACTCAAAGAGAGTTAGCTACACTCACAAGTGAAGAGGCCAATATAAAGGCCAAATTGATGCAGATTCAGTCCTCCATTACCCCACATCTGGAGGTCCTCCACAAAGAGCAAGTCTATGCTGAAACTATTTTAAAGAAAGATCCTAATCTTTCTACACTTGATGGGCTTGTACATCTTGCTGTAGAGATTTCCATCCAACATAAGTCACTAGAAATTGCTTTGGAGAATTGGGATGCAACTCTCAAGATGATAATGGAGGTAAACAACACATTTTTGGCAAAATATGGTATTACTCCTTAGCACCCTTTGACATAAGTATCAAAAAGGGGGAGATATATATAATGTTTAAGGGGGAGAATACTAAGTAATCTAGTAATTACATTCTTTTGGAGAATAAAAGGGAAAAGATTGTAGATAGCCAAAAAGGGGGAGATAAGACTTAATGTGTAAATAATGTGGAGGATAAATAATGTTTTGGGGGAGATATGAATAAAACTTGCAAGTGTAGACAAAGCAGACAGAATAGATAGAAAATTCACACACAGGTACAGATTACAGAAATAGGGCAAAGGCAAAGAATATTAGGTACATTCAGCATAGAATTTTGGTCACAAGAATAGAGAAGGCACAATCAGCTCAGGGGGAGTTATAAGGTATTTTGAATTTTTTTTTGAAATTTTGTACATAGTAGAGAAGAATGATTAATGTACTCATAAGGTCAAACCAATAATGTTTAGTTAAGTGTTTTTGACACTCATGTTAAAGGGGGAGATTGTTGGTCTCAGAATGGTTTTGACAATTGAGTGTCAACACACTTAATCACTTTTCATATAGAAATTGAGCACACTATATATGCTGAGCTATAGTATGTGCCGAGCCAAAATTCCAATAGGTGTCAAGTGACTTCAAGTGCCCAGCATTATACAAGTGCCGAGTGATATATAGGTGCCGAGTCATAGTTGATGTCGAGCAAGCCAGAACGCTTCATGTGTCGAGTGAGCCAGAACTATACATGTGCCAAGAAAGACAAAATGTAATAGCTGCCAAGCAAACCAGGATCAAACATGTGCTGAACACCAGTAATCCAGTATGTATCGAGTTACACAGAATCAACATATGAGTTTGTGGCTTCACAAACTCAGATGTAAACCCTTTTTTTGAGCCGACATAGAAGGATTTTGAAGGATAATAAGGATAAGAACAAATCTTTTATATTTCCTATGAAATGAACATGTAGCCAATAAGAAAAATGGAGAAGGCATGTAACCAATGAGAAAAGTACAAGGAATTAGCGGGAATAAAGATTCAATATGGATCGTAGATCCATACCTAACCCTAAGTCTACGAAGCCTTTTTAAGAAGGCTTAGACCCCACAATTTTATGTTGCCGAATAGGAGTTCAGGAAGTTGCTAAGCAGATAGCAAAAATTGCAGAATAGGGCAAACAATAGGGGCATCAAAGACTTCGTAAATTGAGCAACAATTACATATCTAGTTGATTAGAACAAAACAAGGGATATGAACAGATATTAGATCAAGCAAGGATCACATGAGAATGAATAGATCAAGTGCCTGAATTCAACAATTGAAGATTGTAAGCAATCAGGTCAAAAGATTTTGAATATTTTTCAGCAATTGTATTGGATAGTGGTAAATCCTATGTTGATAGGTTAGCTTAATAGCTATTTTGTAGATCCTTTGAAAAGGTGACTAAATCCTTTAACAGGGTGACACTTCATGTAAAGTGTTTTAAATCCTTTAACCAGGTCACTATTGACACAGTGTAAAGCCTTTAATAGGGTAGGCCTTTAACATGGAAGACCATCAGAAGTGGTCAAACATTTATTGCTGCAGTGATTTTTTGGGTATCATCCCCACCCTAGTTTTACCTTCTTATTCCTAGAGGGTTTCTGGGTTACCAAAATTCTGGTTTTATGTGTGTTGATGCATGTGTTTACTTTATGTTTATTTAATATGTTTACATGCATGTAGTCTACTTTCAGTTATTTGTTTTAAAGGTTTTGAAAAGATTAAGGTGTGGTACTTTTGATTCACCCCTCCTCTCAGAAGTACTCTTCCCATTTGAATATTCCAACAATAGTGATAGGTCATCACGTGGTAGGCATGCTAAGGTGGCAGTTACTAGCCAGACGCACATGATTTTGCCACATGGCACGAAATCGATGACTGTCGCTATGTCACCATGAGAAGTTGCAAGGAAGATAGCCATAGTGACATAGTGACTCACTAACACATGGAAGCGGGTCCACTCAGAGGTGTGACAGATTTGATGAATCAAGAAGTGCCATGTGGCAGGGTGCCCAACAATCGAATGACATGGCATTGATCATACAAGAGGAGATCCAATGAGAAGCTGCCACATGGAAGTGTGTAAGATGATAGGTGGAAATTCGAGGGTGTCATGTGGCGCCCAAGTGGTAGATGACGGTACAAAATTGGATGAATCATAGGATGACATGTGTCAAGTCTGGTCAAAGGAGTTTGACTCGGATGCATAAATGGAGGGAAAAATCAAAGTGTAGAAAACATTAATTTTTTATTGTTTTTTCTAATTTTGAGTGTGTAGAATGTTTTAAATAAACAAGGGTTATATTCTAAAGTTTTAACTTTAGAATCAAGTTAAATTTTTGCATAAAAATACAGTCCTGAGGGTCATGCCAAGAACCTAATTTTCAAATGGAGATTCTAGGCATTTTTGGTAAGTGGGTATAGGACTATCATATACCGTTAGAATTTCGATATTTGAGGTTTATTTTTACACAGGAAGCCATGTATTTGATTTATTTAGGTTTTTGTACCAAGTGCCTATTTTTCAACCACTTTCTGTTATGGCAGTTCAGATCTAATTTTTGGCAAAATGGTGAACTGGGTGAACGCCAAAGGTAGTAAGGATACAATTAGTGATGGTTTATTCACTTCCAAATCATTTTAGTAGAAGATTTTATCAGCATTTTAGATGCATACTTGATATTTTATTAGAACAAGGGTTTCCCATTAGTAGGTAGAGATATTTTGAGTTTGTTGAGATATAATGATGAGATTCTTTTTAGATTTTGTTGTAGAGAGAAGAGAGAAGCTTTGCAGCAAAAGAGAATGATGATTCAAGTGGATATGCGTCACTTCCAGATCAGATCCGAAATTTCATTCCTCTTCTATATCTTTCTCTTTCTCTCTCATTGTAAGGGTTGGTTCTAGTTCTTAGATGTTTTTCACTGCTGTGATACCACAAGGATGGATCCACCTAGATTGAAATCTCTGTCATGACTGTGATTCCACCATTTTCTTCAGCATTTATCTCTATTATGAACAACAATGTTGTAGTTTCTTGTAAGCAACTAGTTAACACAGTCGTTTGTTGTGTATATTCTAAGTTTTGGCATATACCATGATGTATTGATTTGAAGGAAATTAATAAGAAAGCCTCATTGAAAGTTTTAGTCTAAAATTTGTCTCCATCTTCATGGGCTGGTAATTTTCTATTGACATATGCATAAGGTGCTTTTTGTCTAGTTGCAGCTTGGCTTTGAAGTTGTGTGGCGTAGTATGTTTTTCTATTGGGTCAAGCACCTGAGTAAATTGCTTGATATACATTGAAAAAATGGATCATTGGAGGATATGATAAGCATGAATTTCATTTTGAAGATAGATGTCTATTTACAAGGTAGATAGATAGATCTGATATCTGAATATATGGGTATATCTCAGATATTTATGTGTATTTTATGACTTAGTTAATGCCCAATGGATAAGGGACTAATCAACTGAGGGAATGCATGTTTGTATTGTTCATACCTAGTTTATGCTGATATTCAACATTATTTATCAAATCTTTTCCATTTCATGTTGAAAGAGCTAAAAGAGTTACCCTCACTTGTCTTATCTAGTTCATAGGTCATGTTACTATCTATTCCATGTCTATGTTGTCTGTATAAACATTAGAAGAAATAAGAGTTTTATCTACTTTGTTTATATTTAGTTGTATTCTTTTAACAGTGGTACCATATCAAGAATCTATAGGTCCACCTGCCTAGGTTTTGCAGAGCCTAAAGTAGAAGAAGGGTCTAGCCTTATAGTTGTCCCAGTGTCTAAAAGGGTATGTTGTAGATGGGAAATAACTACCCCTAGATGTATTCTATTCTCATTGGGATATTTAAAACATAATATTTTAACACCAACATGTCCCATAGAGAAGAAACATTTACACCAAAAGTGAAGGCCCTCATAAGCTAGTGCTTGAGGCCATGACCTCTCACCAAGTATGAGTACTACATCCCTCAGAAGAGAAGTAGAGATATCCATATCAACCAATCTATATACTAAAGTAGAATGACTCAAAGTTGCAATAGCTTTATCCACTTTCAACAAATGGCCAAGGAAGTTTTTAATGGTCTCAAAGTAGACCATCTCCTAGAATTAAAGAGAGAGATTAGGAACACAAACCCATAATAAGCACACATTGAGTGGTTTAGTAATGGGGTTGAATGTTACTATCCATGATTTGGTAGAAAAGGGAATGATTTCTCCAAAACCAAACCTTGTTCAAGATTAAATCATGGTGTTTAAAAGAGGAAATTGAAGCAATAAAAAACCCTTTGTGCAAGGATATAACTCAATGTCATTGGAAAATAGAGGTTGCGAAGAACTAGTTACCAAATAGTGTAAATCTAGAAGAGAGAGCTAGAGATTTGCAAAATTCCAAACTAAATTGCATCGTTGGTAGAAATCCACATTGTCCATTACCCTCAGACCAAAAACCACCACAAGGGAGGCTTCAACACAAGCAACGAGACATGATTCAAACTTAAGCGGGATGGTAGGACCACAATCATAGCTCCTCTTGGAAACAACAATAGGTTTTGTGGGGATACTACCCTCTGTAATAACAAGGCCAACACCCCCAAAATAGGTTGGGCCAACACCCCTAGGACAAGAAGCACCAAGGGTGTTTGACATAGTATTTATAGAGATGCCCATAACCCCCCAAAAATGGTAGCATCCAATGAGGGAAGGAGGCCATAGGCAATGACTACACGTCAACACTCAATGTAACAACACTAATTCGCATTCTTTGACACAAACTACTAGCAATAGTATTTCCATTACCAATTGGGACTCCAGGAAAAAGTGCACTTAGAAAACTCCCATCTATTGTGCGGGCCAGTGGAAAGACCCCAATACTAGCCATAGACCCAAAAACCAACTTGAGAAAATTTGAAATCATAGAGTGGGAACTAGGTTTATTAGCTTAGATAGAAAAAAATCATAGTCTCTCTCTCTCTCTCTCTCTCTCTCTCTCTCTCTCTCAGTATTAAATTTTTTAACCAACATAATTTTTAATAAAAAACATGATAGATGTGAACTGAAATTAAGACCAAAGAAACATATGTTAAACATTAAGAAACCATCTAAATAGATATTATCAATAAGACATGTCTTTCTAAAGAGTTCTCACTTGGGTATAAACTCTCATTCCAAATGTCATTGATCACAAGATCACTTATATATCATCTCTATTTGGTGGCTAGTACCAAGACAGAATACATGTTGCAACATTACATGGAAAAAAAATATAAATTCATATATGTGATATCATATCAAACCAATCTAATTGATACCTAAGCAACTGAATAATACAAGTCACGGATTGGAGTTATAGGATTGGAAGATAAGGATTGATGATGATGATGGGAACTTGATTAGTACTAGAGAGAAAGGAAGAGGTAATTTATTTTACCTGGATCCTACTATTAGTACATGTCTATTTTTGTGATGTGGAGCCTAATCAGATTTAGAGGTTTATTTGGCACAATTTCCCCTTAGATTACTTCTATGGGGGTTTAGGGGTAGTGCTCCCAAGATGGGGTCAAGGGGCAACGCCCTAGGTGCACTCCTTATCGCAGTACAGGGTGGGGTTGAGGGGAAATGCTCCCGTGGCACTTTTCGGGGGTAGCGCCCCGAAAGCCAAAAAATATCTCACTAATGTAAAAGGCATTGACTGCTATTTTTTTCTATTGGACAACTTATTTTAGCCCTAATTTTGTAAGTAGAATTTTTTTGTATAAAATGGCTTAGGGTTAGGGATTTCACAATGTATGTTGATATTGTAGCTTTTGCGGTAGTATTGAGCTGCAAGAGATTATAGATTGTAATCACTAGATAATAATATTGGACTTCTTGTTGGTGGACATAGCCTAGGGATTGGGTGAACCACATTAAATCCTTGTATCTTGTGTTCTCTTTTGTGCAATTTAATATTTTATGATATTGGTTATATTTGTATGTAACTATTATTTATGTTTGTGGTTAATCCTAACAAGTGGTATTCTTAGCCTAGACTATCATCATTTCTTTTAGCCCAAACTATTGTTATTTTTTTAGCTATTCTCTCAAAAAAGGTCTAATGGTTGAGTGGGAGCGATGGAATACGAGGGTAAGATGAGGGTTGAGAAGTTGAATGGGAAGACCTTTCAATTATGGAAAATGCAAATGGAGGACTATCTTTATCAGAATGATTTATGGAAGCCATTGGAAGGAAAAGCCAAGAAATAGAGAACTATGATATACGAGGATCATGATATTTTAGACAAAAATTCATTTGGAAGTATTCGATTATGCTTAGCACCATCAATGACATTTAACATTACAAAAGTGAAAACAACGTAAGAGTCGATGCAAACCATAGTGAAACTGTATGAAAAGCCCTCTGCTTAAAACAAGGTATTTCTTATGGAGCATTTATTTAATATGAAGATGCTAGAAGGTGGCTCTATTGTAGATAATTTAAATGAGTTTAACATAGTTACTAGTCAATTATCTTATGTAAATGTCAATTTTGACGAAAAAATTAGGGCTCTCTTGATTTTGTGTTCTTTGCTTGAAAGTTGGAATGACTATGAGTAATTCTGCTTTTGGATCTAATACTCTAAAACTTGATGATGTGATTGGTGTTATTCTGAGCAAGGAAAATCGTAGGTAAAATTTTTTGGAAATTGTGAGAAATCAAGAGGAAAATCAAAGGGGAAGAGGTCACAATCTAGAGGACCAAGAGATTCTTGGTACTATGAGAAACCAAGGCATAAGAAGAAATATTCTTGGACTCAAAAGAAAAATGAAAGAGATAAACTAGAAGGGAGCAAGGAAGCAAATGTGGTAAGTAACAAATCCGAAGAGGATGCTTTTCTTCTTTCTTTAAAAAATGTTAATCATTGTTGGGTTTTAGATTTTGGGGCTTCATTTCATGCTACAACCCATAGAGGTTATTTTACTAATTATGTCCAAGGGGATTTTGGCCTTGTTTACTTGGGAGATAATGAGCACTGTCATATTGTTGGGAAGAGAAAACTTAAGATTAAGTTGCATAATGGGAATCATTGGCTACTACATGAGGTAAAACATGTTCCAAGGCTGAGTAGGAATTTAATTTCAATAGGGTAACTAGGTGATGAGGGTTGCACAATTACTTTTAATAATAAAAATTGGAAAGTTACAAAAGGTTCCTTTGTAGTAGCAAAAGGTGTGAAATTAGGCACCTTATATCTTTGTAGAGGTCATACTATTCAGGTTCTACTTTAATTGTTTCAGAGAAAATGAATGTTCAAGAACAATTACTGCAATTGAATAGGGAGAACAAACAATTGTTGCAGATTCTGATACAACACTATGGCACAAAAGACTTGGGCACATGAGTGAGAAAGATATGAAATTACTTCATTCAAAGAAATTTTTACTAGGTCTGAAATATGTCAATATGGATTTTTGTGAAAGTTATGTGTATGGAAAATAAAAGAGAGTGAGTTTTGTGAAGAGTGGGAAGAAAAAGAAAAATGAGAAATTAGAGCTTGTGCATACCGATGTATGGGGACTAGCTCAGGTATTTTTCTTTTGTGGCTCTCATTATTAAGTTATATTTATTGATGATGTAACTAGAAAAGTATGAGTTTATTTCTTTAGACAAAAATCTGGTGTATTTCAAACTTTTAAGAAATAGAAATGCTTAGTTGAAAATGAGACTGGTAAGAGATTAAAATGTCTCAGATTTAATAAAGGTGGTGAGTATTGCAGCAAATAATTTGAAGATTATTGTTCCTATAATGATATTTGTAGACAAAAAAATGTTCCAAGGACTCCACAAGAAAATGGAGTGGTTGAACTCATGAACATAACAATAATGGAGCATGCAAGGAGCATGAGGTTGCACACTAGGCTGCCCTTAAACATGCTGATAGAGGCTACCATTACTGCTATATATTTGATTAATAGAGGTCCCTCTACTCTTTTGGGTTGTGGTATTCTAGAGGAAGCATGGATTGGTAAGAAGATGAGTTATTCTTTTCTCAAGACCTTTGGTTGTGAAGCATTTGTATATATTGATTTTGAAAATAGAAACAAGATGGAAGCTAATTCAAAGAAATGTGTATTTTTTGGATATGACATTGATGAATTTGGTTATAGGCTTTCGGATTTTAAAAATCATAAAATTGTAAGAAGTAGGGATGTCATATTCAATAAGAATGTGTTGTATAAAGATCTGATGTAGCAACATGAGAAGAAAGAAAATGATTATGCAGTGCTAGATGATACTCTAAATGAAGATGTTCTATCAGTCCCTCATGCCCTGCAACAATCACAACAATAATTACCACACACCCTAGTGAATGTTAGATAGTCAACAAGACTAAGTAGACCTCCAGAAAGATTTTCTCTCTCTTTGTAATCTATTTTACTAAGTGATGCTAGTGAACCTGAATATTATGATGAATATCAGATTCAATGGGAGTCTTCAATGAAAGAATAAATAGACTCTTTGTTATAAAATAAGACTTGAGATATATTCAAGCTGCCTGCAGGTAAAAGGGCTTTACATAATAAATGGATTTATAGGTTGATAGAAGAGGAAGGAGGTAAGAAAATATTTAAATCTATGTTAGTTATAAAAGGATTTGCATAGAAAAAAGGCATTGATTTTGATGAGAAAATTTCTCCTATTGTTAAAATGACTTCTATTCATACTATTTTAAGTATTGTGGCTACTAAATATATTCATTTGGAGAAGTTTGATGTTAAAACAACCTTTCTTCATGGTGATTTGGATGAAGATATATATATATATATATATATATATATATATATATAGCACAACTACAGGGATTTGAGGTCAAAGGTAAGGAGAACTTAGTTTGCAAATTGCATAAAAGTTTATATGGCTTGAAGCAAGCACCTCGGCAGTGGTATCTAAAATTTGAAAGTTTTATGCATGAGCATGTATAAAATAGGTGTCATTCAGATCATTGTGTTTATTTTAAGAGGTTGGATGATGACAACTGCATTACTTTATGTTTATATGTTGATGATATGCTTGTAGCTGGGTCTAACATGGATCACATTAAGGGGTTAAAACAACAATTAGCACATTCATTTTCGACGAAGGATTTGGGGGTAGAAAAACAAATCCTTGGTATGAAGATTTGCATAGATAGTGCTTGGCCAAAGAAAGGGATTAAAATCCTACAATAATGGACTCATTTAATTTATCAACTAGGGATGTAAACTTGAAATGGTGTTTGCAAAATATATGCTTCAAACTTATCTTAACTTAAGAACTACTCTATTGAAATTCAAGTGCTTAAACTATAGGAAATTTATGCTAAAGCTGAGAATTAAATCTTTTTTTGATAAAGCATGAAAATACAACTGAGAAGTACTTCAACTGCCCATGCTATAGGAATAGTCCACTAATTTTGTTATTAGTGGCTATAGGAACAACAAAGTCTACTTGGGTTCTACGAATTGAATATAAATCCTATGCTAACTAATTAGTTCACTCCCTATGTGGGCCCCCGCAGAGAAGTGAAGTATAAAAAATTAGAGATGGAAACCTTAAATAATCTTTTTATTGATAACAACAAAACGTACATACTGATGAACAACAAGATTATATTCAGTACTTGAAAACTTAGAACCTTCTTCTTTCTAGTGAAAAATGATTGACTAAAACCTAGCACTTATGAAACACAAACTTCCAGTTATTTAAAACACAAACTAGGAACAAAATGCCTAAATTCAAGACTCATCAACTATTGAAACAAATGACGGCATTAATTATTACAATATTCACATTAATTCTGGCGCTAAATAGAATAGTGATTTAAGAGCTCACGACTCCTTAATTTTATTTTCTCAAGGCTGGTCTATTAATGCGAGCAATCGCTATGACTCTGGCTTGGTTGACTTGGCTTTGCATTTATATCTACAAAATATTAGTGCCTCCAAAACAATAACATACATCAAGACTTATTCAAAACATGTTATCTAAAATTAGTTTACCCTATGTCACATTGCTGCAGGAGAACTACCCAACCTAGCTAAGGAAGAAAAATCATCATTCTCACTATTTTGTAATTAAATGACATGTCTTTTCATAGATTACTCATTTCAATCCCAAAGAGTAATTATGGACACATTTGTCTGAAATCATCACAAACATCGTGTTCTTAAACATCAAAGTCTTTTAGAGAGTTTGCAAATTAAACTGAAAATGAAATGACAAAATAGACCATATTCTAGTCTCATCATTCCCACCAACTAAAACTTTGACTTGTCCTCAAGAAAACATGAAAATTTCACCCTTGCAGCCATCCTAAAGTCTGAGGCAACACTTTGTCCTTTACCCCCTGTAGCAATATTCCAATAAAAACCTTTGCTCCCCCTGTACCTTTCCCATCTATGGAGCTCTTTTATCATATCAAATTTCTCTAAATCCTATTGATTAGCAAGCAATGGAGACAACAATAGTGGAGGCTAACATGTTAAAGGAATCCAATCATTTTTGCTTTCTTCCCCTAGCTTGATATACCAGGGTGCCTGCCGAGTGGCCATGATAAAATTTAGCAGAGAATGAGGTTCCCTCTTTTGCAGGTCCTCACTCAACCCTATCTAGCACCACTAATCCACCTACTTTGCTGCAAGAAGATGTGTTTCTACCATAGCTTTATATCCCTGATAGACTGCTTCCCTTAAAGGAGGAATAATTTGAATTTTAAGTTTTGAGTAAGCAATTTTCAACCATTCATACTATAGATTTTTGGCATCCTTGGCCTTAGGCTTGAAAAAATGTGGCATCTCATACTCTAATTCCCTGTACTAATGGGCCTGGTTTTCCTTGCTAATTTCATTTTGAATCCAAGACATCAATACCTTAAGTTGAATATCACCCACATAAGGCAGAGGGTTCCACTCTCTGTTAGCAATGACTACTAAATTATGTAAAAAGAGTTCACATAGAAAATTTTGGATGGCTATAGGAGCAACATGAAAAGCTTGAAAGAATTCATGAGTGGTATTCAATGTTAAACTTTTACCCTGCATTACATAGGTCATTTGGTAATTGACAAACTATTCTTTCAAAAAGAGAGCATAAATAGGAGGAGAGCGACAAGACATTAGTTCAAGAATCATGGTAGTGACTTTGGTAAGTTTACCACTTAATTGCTCAATCTCCTCATCCTTCTTAGTTAATTCTTGAGTTGATTCAAGATGGTTCTCTAGGCTCTCTCTCTCTCTCTCTCTCTCTCTCTCTCTCTATTTTCCATTCTCCCCTCTCCTAGATTAACTGATTGGATAACTGTGAAATAATGCTTAATAATGAAATAGTGGAACCAAGATGAAAAGTAACATGTGTCTCAGATGAAGGATCAATAGGATCATTTTTTTGGGCTATGGATGCTAAAGCATCAAGTACTTGAGAAAGAATCTGTTCAAAAATAGTATTAACTACATCAAAATTTATTCCAACATCTTCTTCATGAATTTTTTCTCTTTGAGGTGGAGGAGAATCTAAAACTCCAACAGATACACTATCACCATGGTCTAGATCTATGGAAATGATAAGTGGTTGGACAGAGGATGTTCCTGCTGTTATAGGTACATATTCTACACTTTCACCCTCTTGAATGCTGATCTTTTCTTTGTTAGAAAAAAGAGAATTGCTCATTTTCACTATCTACATTTTTGGGCATAAGGGATTGATAAGACACACCCTCATCAAGTTTCACCATTGATTGGCATCTTTGAGTTTTACACCTAAAGGGTACTTCTTCTGCCTTTGATGCTGTAGGAGGTTCTGGAGATGTTTCCTGTACATTCCTTTTTCTTCTTCTTATAAATCCTAGGAAACTGTCGGAGAGCCAGTATTTGGGGAAATTCTAACTTTCCTTTTACCCTTATCAGATGTTGGTCCCAACCTAGAGGTAGAAGCTATGAGAGTGGAAATTGAGGTAATCTATGACCTCCTGGGTCTAGTTGACGAAGAACCATGGTTTATAGGGTTTTCCTAAGGTTCTCTTTCCTCTTCAACTTGCTCTGTAGGTTCCCTAATAGAGTTTTGCACTTTATTTTCAAAAAAATCATCCCAAGATATCCCATATTGTTCCCTAATGGCTTTTTCAATGATGAGCTTAAAAAAACAATGATGTGAAACATCCTTCAAGGTTCCTTTTTGTACTGCAACGACTCTTTTTAACAAAATGTGATACATAAAATGAGGAATATTCAAAGGCCAGTCATTATGTCTTAGGTAGCTCAAAAATTTGAAATGTGTCGCATGCAAATATGAATATCTCTCCTTACAAGTAAAATATCTCACAATATAAGTAGCATATTCATTCAATGGTGTTGGTAAAGATGTGTAGATTGTACCTTATTTCCAATCTATTTGAAGCCGTGGGTCTGTATGCACTATAAATTGGGCTCTAGCCAAAACTGTGTCTAATGCATTTGAAAATTGTTCTCCTTCCAGTGGCAATTCCATTATACCTGCTACAATTTTGAGTGAAAAATGGAACCCTTACTCCCCTGACTATAAAAAAACCATCCCTCAACATTTGCAAGAATTCTAAGGCAAGCTCCTCATTCCATGCATATAGTTTGAACATGTAATTTGTCCACCCCCTGGCTTGAAATAAAGATACGCAAACTGGGTCTCCCAATAATGTTGTATGGTCAGCTGGTTCTCTTCTCAAGAAACCAGCCCCCATTGTTCCTCCAAGGTGATTACATGAGTTTTTTTTTCAAAAAAATGGAGATACTTGCAACAAATGAGAAGACAAGTGATAGTACTTGTTTTAAGCAACTGACATTTTTATCATTTAAGATCACTTAATTGCTTATTAATTACCTTAGCTGGAACTCGTACTTACCAACTTGCAAAAGGTGTGTGACATAAAGGTGATTGTCACATCACATTATTCTCTTATGATGTTTTATGGAAAGGACACAATATGTGGCGGCACATAAAGAATAGCATAAACATTGACATATAATTATTACAAAAAAAAAGAAATATAATACCCCTCCCTCCAACTAAATTAGGCAACAACTCCTACAATTGCTAGTGACAAAGGTAACTAAAAATAGAACAACTTATTAAGAAAAAATTTAAACTTGAGTATGTGTATGGACCTATTAAGTCATGTTGTCATTTGATACTATCATGCAAGTTGATGAAGGGTGAGGTGAGGTGGAAGATGAGAAAAAGTGGAGTGAGGTGGAATTATTATAGAGAAAATACTTTCATAAAGAAAGTAGTTTATTATGATAAGTGAAATGTTTTAGAGAGAGGACGACAAATAAGTGGGAAACTCATCTACAATTGCTGCAGGAATTATGGGATTAATAGATGAGTGGAATTGTTGCAGGAACTCTTATTGACTAGATGATTTATGGTAGAGTTTTAAATGGTGTCCATTAACAAGGAGTTTGAAGCAAATAGGATCAATGGTAGAGAGCTACACTGCACCATTCTCAAAATAGAAATGATTTTGTACGGTTGAAGCCAACGCATTTGGAATTTGTCCAAATTTTGATGATAATGGGAATCATACAAGAGGGCCCAATCTCCAACAGAAAACTTCTTGTCACAGATGAACTTATCATGCCATTTCTTCTATTGCTGTTGGATTATCTCTATATTGTGTAGGGCAGATTTACAGTATTCATCAAGGGCATTCAACTGTAGTAACCTATCTTCTTGAGCCTTTGAAAGATCAACATCTAGTTGTAAAGCAATTTTTAGAGTCTTGTGTTCAAATTCTATAGGCATAGAAGCAAATTTACCATAAAGTAATTCAAATGGAGTAAATCCAGTGGTGCTCTTCCGTGTAGTCCTATAAGGCAAAATTGCTTCAAGAAGCTGGGTAACCCAGTTCTGTTTGTGAATAGCAACTATTTTGGTGAGGATGGTATGGGGAGGATGTACCATGATGGATCATGTACTTCTTTATGAGTTCTTCAATTAGATTTGATGTGAATTGAGTTCCTTGATCCGTGACAATTTCCTTAGGTACTCCAAATCTGGTGAAGATGCATAGAAAATCTGCTACCTTGTGATCTCATGCATGTGTCATAGCTTGTACTTCAACCCACTTAGTCGCATAATCAGTACATACTAAAATGTATGATTTTCCATGAGAAGAGGGTTCTATAGGACCGACAAAATTGATACCCCATTTGTCAAAAGGTGTGACTAGTACTTGAGGCTGCAGGGGCATTTCATCAAATTTAGTAGGCCTTCCCATGCGTTGACATTGATCACATTGCCTTGTATACTTTTTTGCATTTTTGTGTAGAGTAGGCTAGTAGTATCCAGTTGTTAAAATCTTATAGGATGTTCTTTTTGCTGCAAAATGACCCCCACATGGTTCATCATGGCATTCCCCTAGGATGTCATAAGTTTCATCTTCCCTTACACACCAACGAGCTACTTGATCTGGTCCACTGTAGAACATCAATCCAACTATCCATGAGAAATTAAAACTCTTCTCCACCAAGAGACGACACTGCTTAGGTGAAAAGCGTGGTGGTGTTTTTCCTGTAGCAAGGTAATTTGCTATATTTGCAAAGCATGGGTTATAACTTTCTATTGAAAACATATGCTCATTAGGAAAATTGTCATCTATGGCTATAGGATCATCAGGTACTTGAAGTCGTGACAAAAAATCTGCTACTACATTGGCTCAACCTAGTTTATCTATTATCTTTACATTGAACTCCTGCATGAGGAGTAGCCAATGTGTTAATCTACCAAAGATAGTAGATTTATTCATCAAGTATTTTATAGCAGAGTGGTCAGTGTATACAAAAACCTCATAGTTTGTGATATAATGCTGAAATTTATTAAGTGCATACACAACAACATGCAATTGTTTTTCAGTGACAATATAATTCATCTTAGCACCCTGTAAATTCTTACTAATATAATAAATGGCATGCTCAACAGTACCTTCTTTTTGTTTGAGAACTCCCCCTAAAGTAGTGTCAGATGCATCAATATGAATTTGGAAAGGTAGCTTCCAATCAAGTCCTCTAAGAATAAGTGTTGTTAGAAAAACATCCTTTAATTACTGGAATGTTGGTTCATAGTCTTTTGTCCACTCAAATTCAGCTTGCTTTTTAAGTAGATTATACAAAGGAGCAACAAGCTTACTGAAATCTTTGATGAATCTCCAATAGTATTTGGCATGTCCAAGAAAACTTCTAACATTTGTTTGCTTGGTTGGTGTTGGCAAATTAGTAATGAAAACAATCTTTGTAGGATCCACTTGAATTCCAAAAGAGGAAAGGTAGTGCCCAAGAACAACTCCTTTCATCATGAAATAACTTTTCTCACTATTAAGAGAAAGGTTGTATTCTTGACACCTCTTTAACACCTTCTCCAAGTTAGCATGAGCTTGTTCAAATGTGTCACCATAAGTTGTGAAATCATCCATATAATCTCAACACAATTAGTAGCTATGTCAAAAATATGCTAAGTACTGCTTGCTAAAAAGTTGCAAGTGTATTACATAATCCAAATGGTAAGATAGAGTAGACAAATGTTCCCCATGGACAGGTGAACATTGTCTTATCTTGATCTTCTAGAGAGATCTGGATTTGATTATAGCCAGTAAAACCATAGAAATGAGAAATTATTTTTCCTGCTAAGTTATCTAGTACTTGATCAATGAATGGTAGAGGGAAGTGATCCTTTTTAGTAGCTTTATTTAGCTCCATGTAGTCTACAAATACTCTTCATTTTCCTCCCTTTTTTGGAACAATAACTACCGGTGAAACCCATTGGCTATCATAAATAGGATAAATAAATCTAGCATTAAGAAGTTTTTGTAACTTTACTTTTACTATATCTTTCAATGTCGGGTTTACCCTCCTCTGGGGTTGTCTCATTGGCTTGCATTCTAATTTGGTAAATATTCTGTGTACAAAGACTAGGATATAAACCCTTCATATCAGTATAGTCCCATGCAAAGGCTTGTTGACTATCTTACAATAGTTTAATGGTACTTGTCATTTGAGATACAGTAAGGTCATTATTGATATTCAACTCTTTTCCTGTAGCAACTTCTGCTTTCTTTACCTTGTCCATCATTAAAATCTCTGCTATTGATGGAGATTTAATTTCATGGGGTAATAATGTATGAAGGTAATCGGGTGCTACATGAGATTGAGGTGCATCGCATTTAGGCAATACAGTTTGCAAGGAGTTGGTAGGATTTTCAAAAGTAGACTCCTTAGAATCATATTGATTAGTAAGGATTGCTGCCAATATATCATCTTCTTCTTGAGATACAAAAAATGGGTTTCTTTTTACCATCATGAGATGTTGAATAGAATTAACTTCTAGAGGATCATCACCAAGGTTTGGCCAAAAAACTTGGTGAAGATCTAGTTGAGGTTGTGCAAGAGAGTACAGAGTTACCTTTTTAGTGTTTGCACCATCTAATATTGTCATTTTTCCTGATCGACATGCAATGCATGCATCTGCAGTAGCCAACCATGGTCTTCCTAAGATTAATGGATATCCTCCAAGGGTGCCTCTTGGCAACAACACAACAAAGTGTGAATGAAAATCTAAGGAATCCAAGGTTACAATAATAACTTCTATCATACCATCAGGTTTGACAATTGAATTGTCTGCTAGCTGAAGTATTATAGGAGTATCTCTTAATCCAATAATGCTAAGTCTTAACAAGACTTCTCTATTCATGACATTAATTGATGTTCCTAAATCAATCAAACATTCTAAATTTGGATGCCATTTATATGTATGGTAACAATAGGACTTCCTGGATCAAAATATTTAGGCATAGGGATTTTGCTCAATATTAAATCAAGAAGTTGTCTTAACACATGGACAAAAGGAGGATCCTTTTTCTTTCTAGTAGACTACTTGGTACACACTTCCTTTAAAGTTTTATTGTAAAGGGGAATCTCCTAAGCACATCCATTAAGGGAATATATATAGTAATTTTCTTCAGTTGGTCTAGGAGATTTGTTGGTACAGGATTTGGCTTAGATGGAGCTACAGGCACTAACCTTTGTGGAAATGGAGGAATAAGTGCTTGTACAGATGAAGAAATTAGAAGATCAACTGATGGACTTGCTAGAACATTTTGAATATCAATGACCTCAGTTATTATAGGTCCTTTAGGTGTAGGCAACTTGGTTCCAGACCTAAGATGAATATCATTGATCTGCAAAGAATAAGCCTACTGCTTATTGTTTGGATTTGGTGTTGGTTGAGCAAGGAGTTGTAGTTTCTTCTATGGGCTAGCATTGGCTATAGGAGGTAGAGGCATCAAAGATTTCTGATGAGGTGGAGGCATTAAAGCTTGCTGCTGAGGTGATTGGTTAGGCCCCCACTGAGGTGGTTGTTGCCAATTCCCTTGATACAAAGGTTGCTGATTAAGGCCCCATTGAGGATATTGGTTATTTTGTTGAGGCCACTGAGTATTCTATTAGGGATACTAGGGTGGTTGATGGTAGGCTTGATTATACTGAGGTTGTTGGTTGGGCCAATTATTGCTCCAATTCTGTCCTTGAGGGACAAAATTTGGGGGAATATTTCCTTGCCATTGATTACTATTATAACCAAAATTATTTAGAGGATCTTGAGGCATACCTTGTCTCTGACCCCATGGTCATCTTTGAGCAACATAAATCACTTCTCTTGTATCCTCATCAAATCCTTTGAACTCAGTGGGCATTGGGTGTGCATTCACTGTTGTAATGGCCTTGCATGTGCAGTTCTTCTTCCTTTCTCTACATCAAGGGAAAAATTCAGTCAGCATAGCATCAACTTCATCCTTTTTCCTTAGGGCTTGCATGGTATCCAATTGAGTAGTGACATTGTTAATGATATCTTACTTGAGGTCAGACAGTAGATTAGATAACTCTATTTTTTATACTCCTAACCATTGATTTTATGTGGTAGGCTCCTTAGTCCTCTACCTTTCTTCATAGTAGCCCTTGAATAGTTTTGACATATCTTCTTAATGTCATTCCAAGTTTTTTGTGTAAGATCTCTGGTAGCCATTAAGTCCAAGGCTTCCATGCTTTCTTCTTGCACCCCTCTTAGAAAAAGATGCTTTTAAAATTCTTCATTTAGGTTATGCTATGTATTTCACTGCACATTAAATAAGAATTTGGAAACATAGTCTTCTAAGGTTTCACCTTCCTTTTATGACATTTTAAAAATGTCACCCCCCTTCATATATTGACCTTTACAATATTCTTTATATTTTTGAAGAAACAAACTCATTTCAGTCCAATTTGCTACAACATTTTCACACAACCCCATGAACCATTGAAGAGTAGCCTCCTTTAGAGTAGAGGGAAATAATTTTAACTTATGGGCATTAGTTGTGTAGTCATAGCCTCTATAAAGAATGTCAAATTCGAAGAGAAAGGTTTCAGGGTCTTCTATAATAAGGCCATAGAATTTTGGAAGTGCAACAACAGGTATGTTTTTCAAAATTTGGTTCCTTTACTGAGGTGGAATAGGAAAAGGAAAGGTAGGCATAGCCATTCTTGGAGGAAGAGGTGGTTCTTGATAGATAACAATGGCTAATGGATTATCTTGATATTCAGGCTCATCAAAAAGTTCATTCAAATAGAGTGATTCTTCTGATTCAACATCAATGTCAGCAAATGGATTTTCAAAGGCTTCATTTTCATCATTCTCTCCTTGGGGTTCATCTAGTTCAAGTTGAACATTATGGAATGGTTCTTCCTGCTTATCATGAGGAAGGAATCTCCCTAAGTGGTCTCTTCTTCTATGCATAACATGCTTCTTTACTACTAAACATTATTCTACAAGGAATAGAAATACAACTAGAAAGACTAGTTTGAATTAACACCATCCTTGGCAACGACGCGAAAAATGCTTGGCCAAAGAAAGGGATCAAAATCCAACAGCAATGGACTGCTTAACCCAAGATTGGACATCTCAAGTGGTTCTTATCTAACTCATTTAGACTCATTTAATTTATCAACTAGGGACATAAACTTGGAATGACATTCAAAAAATATATGCTTCAAACTTATCTCAACTTAAGAACTACTCCACTGAAATTCAAGTGCTTAAACTATAGAAAAATTATGCTAAAGTTGAGAACCAAATCAAATTTTGATAAAGCATGAAAATATAGCTGAGAATTACTTCAACTGCCTATGCTACAGGAACAATCCACTAATTCTATTATTAGTGGCTGTAGGAACAACAGAGTCTACTTAGGTTCTATGAACTAAATATAAATCCTATGCTAACTAATTAGTTCACTCCCTATGTGGGTCTCCACAGAGAAGTAAAGTATAACAACTCAAAGATGGAAACCTAAAATAATATTTTTATTCATAAAAACAAAATGTACATACTAATGGACAACAGGATTATATTTAGTACTTGAAAACTTAGCAACTTCTTCTTTCTATTGAAAAATGACTAACTAAAACCTAACACTTCTAGAACACAGACTTCCAATTATTTAAAACACAAACTAGGAACATAATTTGTAAATTCAAAACTCATCAACTACTAAAATAAATGACGACATTAATTATTACAATATGCAAATTAATTCTAGTGCTAAATAAAATAGTGATTTAGGAGCTCATGAACTCTTAACTTCCCCTGCTCAAGGCTGGTCTATTAACGTGAGCAACCGCTTTGACTCCCACTTGGTTGACTGGGCTTTATGTTTATATCTACAAAATATTAGCACCTCCAAAAGAATAACATACATCAAGACTATTTCAAAACATTTTATCTAAAATTATTTTACCTTATGTCACATTGCTATAAGAGAACTACCCAACCTAGCTAAGGAAGAAAAAACATCATTCTCACTATTTTGTAATTAAATGACATATCTTTTTACAGATTAATAATTTTAATCCTAAAGAGTAATTATGCACACATTTGTCTGAAATCATCACAAACATCATGTTCTTAAACATCAAAGTCTTTTAGAGGGTTTTCAAATTAAACTGAAAATTAAATGACAAGATAGACCATATTATGGTCTCATCAGATAGAAAAAATAGAAAATTGACTTTATCTTAGGCTGATTATATTGTGAATGTGTTGCAACATTTCTCTATGGAGAATGCTAAAGTTGTTAGCACACATTTACGTAGTCATATTAAATTGACTATGGAGATGTGTCCAAAGACACTAAAAGAGGAGGCTAAAATGTCCAAGGTACCTTATGCTTTAGCTACATGGAGCTTAGTGTATGCCATGGTATGTACTATGCTAGTTATTACACATGTAGTGGGAGTTGTTAATAGGTATATGTGTCATCTAAGGATTGAGCATTGGAATGCAGTCAAATGGATTCTCAGATTTTTGAGACCTGAACATCTAGCAAGTGTTTACATTTTGGAGTCTCTACTACTAATTTACAAGGATATGTTGACTCAAATTTGGTAAGGGATATTGATACTGGACAGAGTACTACAGGTTATGCATTTACTATTAGTTGAGCAACAGTGAGTTGGGTTTCTTGGTTACTGTTGGTAAGAAAATTTGTTCTTTAAAATTATTACTCTTAAATGCCCAACTTGAAACAATATCTAGTTACAAACAGTTTAAAAGCCACTTGTGGATAAATTGGCTTCTCTCTGAATTGGTAGGTACAACTCCCTAAAATAGGTTTGTAATGAATTATTTATTCCTCCTAAATTAATTCAGGGGTATGTTCTTGACCTAGGAACAGAAGAGGTATAACCAAGCTAGACCTAACTAGAATCTAACTCAGGCGAATATGAATTTTTGAATATCAAAACAAGTTTATGCATTCACACATCTCATGAATTCATAAAGCTTAATTGAATAATAGCTAATAGTAAACTAAGTTAATATGAATCTAAACTGTAACTAATAAACTGAAAATGCTGAAGGGATTTCCCTTTGAATGAACAATAACAACACTTATCACATTTGCTTCAAAATAGGGGAAGTGAAACTTTTTTCTTTCCTCATTTCAACTCAAACAAAAGAGAAAACATAAGACTAAATCTAATAGCATCTGGAATAGAAAATAATTGACATAAAATACCATTCAATTGTCTCTACAACAAAAAGTACTTCACACCAAAAATTTGCCGACCTTTCATTAATCTTTCAATCTCATACATATACAATTTCAAGATGACCGTTACAATGGAAGCTCAATTGGTTCATCTTCTCAAAAGTGACAAATGGCAAGGCACCAATTTGTCGTATTATAATAATTACATAATGAAATAAAAAAGGAGGTAGAAAGTGAATCACTTAGACTTCTTCCCCTTTTTTGCTTTTTCTCTATAGGCCTTGGTGGAAACTATAATTGGGATAAGCTCTTCATGCCTAGGTACATGGATATTGGTATACTTTAAGAGCCATTTAGAATGCTCTCTAGCCAACTCCTTCAAAACATTTAATTGACTTGGCAGTTCCTCTTTGGCCACATGTATACATCCACTGAGTGCCTGTAGTTCAATGACCTTGTCTTGACTATGGAAGTTTATATCTGAAAAACTATCTAGAAATATGGAAAATTTCTCCTTCATGACATTGACTCCAATAAGTGCTTTTCCTTGGCCACTAGTTTGTGAGTCTGTATGTAATCCCCTCATAAGTCCAAATCCTCTGTCCTGTGTCTTCTTCACCTTATCCTCTATTTCTCTGAGCCCTTTCTCTACAGACTGGATCATCTCAGTCTTAAATTGCATGCTTTGAAGCCACTCAAACAGAGGCTCATCTCCCTTTGGTAAGATTTTAGCTTCCACCACTTCTTTGGCCTTCATTTGGATGATCATCTTCAAGAGGGAGATGCAATCATCGAATTTCACCCCTTTGTCCAGCTAGAGTATTGCTATTTGATACAATGTTATATTTTTCTATCTCCAACCTTAAGATAACATTATCAATCTACTCCACAATTGAGGCTCCTTTTGATTTGAGCTTCTCAACCAATTCTTTACCAATATGGCCATAATGCCTATCTTCTTGGAGTTGAGAGATGAGGGCCTAAACTTCAGCAGCAATAGGATTTTTAGTCATTGATATTTCAGAGATGGCTACTAACATAGTGACTAGCTATCTAATGAACTTATTTAATTCTTCTATCTCAGCTTTCACCTTAATCTTCAATAACTTAATACTCTCTAGCTACCCTTTGATCACCTCATTGGTTGACTTCCATAAGCCAACTTTAGTATCATGCCTTTCTTCACCAAGATCCATAGAATGCAGAGTAAAATCTTTGGCTATCATGTCCTCAATCTGCCCTCCCTTGTTGGGCTTGGCAATCTCCATTGTTAGGTGACCTATCTTGCCCAAGTATGGACAAGATCTTCTACTTCTTAACTTTGGTCAATGTAGATCCAGAATGGATAGCAAGAGATACAATATCTTTAGCAGAAGTGCTCTCATCTTTCCTTTTTCTCTTTCTCTCCAAAGTATCCTCCAACCAGGAGTCAATACTTATCACCTTGGAGGCTGTTCGGAGTGATTCTATGTTGAACATCTTCCTCTTAGCTGGGGTAACTGTCACAACAACCAAAGAAAAAGGATTCTTTAGATTTTGAGAGATGAGCTTAGAGGAGCTCTAACTTTTATCCACTTTTGGAGTCTTCTTCATAGCTTTATCTGACTCAGTAGACTCACTATTGCTGCTTTTTCCATCTCCTAAGTCTACTATTTGCATTGAAGACCCACTTGGTTATAGAAGTGTAGCACTTGCTGGCAGAATAGGACTATGATGAGGAGAGGGAATTGGGTTAGTATAAGGAATTAGGGAAACATGAGGTAATGGAACTGGTGTGACATGGGGGGATGGAATCAAGGCATCGGTGCTATCCTTTGGTTCATCCATCTTCTTTTTCTTAGCACCAGTTTGGGTTCCTATGACTGGGAGGGAACCATCATGACAAGTCTTAGCTATAGGGACATTCTTGTCTAGAGGTTGATCTCCTCCACTTTAAGGTTGAGCTAGCACTTGAGTGGAAGCTATGGTCACACCTGGCATAGCACTATGAGATGAAGTAGGCATTACAGTTGCTGGAGAAGCTTGAGTGACTGCACCTTTACTCTGGCTCCTCTTGGTTGTCTACTTAACCCATTTCCCCATTCTCTTGATGATCCTAGCCATCATGATATCAAGATTTTCTTCCACATCTATGTACGGCTTAGAAATGGTAGGAATCCCCCTTAACTTAGTCAAATATGTATTGCTATACATATTTTGACCATCATCCTCCAAGCCTTCTACATCAAAGTCGATACCCTATGTTTTGATTTGCTCCACTGTGAGCCTAGCACAAGCACGATCTCTACTTTTGAGCTTATCTCTATAATTCACCCAATAATCTTTGACAGTGGTAACATGTTTGATCACACTACCAATATGCAACACCTCTCTCACATATCCATTTGGATCGAACATAGGTCTCACAACCTCATATTCCTCCAACTTGTACTTAGTCTCGAATGCTTTGAGAATATTTTTAGCATTGGAACGAGACTCACAACTATAAGCTCCAACCTTCATAGGGGAATTCATACCTTTTTTCTTCAAGCTTGTGCTCAACACGTTCACCTGGATCACTTGCCTCATGATCTCTATCAACACAATTAGATCACTTGGGTATCTAGGTAGCTTCAAAGGGAATCCGTTGAAAGTTGCAAGACACAAATATGAAAAGGATGAGAATTGGCTAAAATAGCTACCAAACTGACTGATGCCCACCATTGCCTTCGGGCTGAACCTCCTTTCTGGGCATCCTTAAAGTTCCCTGCAAATTCTCATTGTAAATGCATCATTAACCTTGACATATTCTACATAACTATTCTGTAATTGCAAGCATGGATAAAAATTCATAGCTTTTCACATCATCAGGGAAGTTCTCTATTCTAGGAAGGCCTAGCCACAATTGTAGAGAAGTTAATATATAAATCAGGAAAGAAGACATGTAAAAGGTATTGTAAAACTTTGCAACACTGAGGGCCCTGGATAGATGCTCATTTACCTCATAGGCCCAATCAACATAATTGAGTGCTTCTACCTCACCTTTCAATCTATGTATGAGAACCAGCATTTCTACAATCTCGAGCTTAAGATCAGTGCCAAATAAAGTCTTAGGAACCTTACTCTTAGCACCCTGCAACTTTTGGAACTAGAACCTTATAATTTCTTTTCTCCACACCATTTTGTTCAAGGAGAACTCTAACATGGTTCCTCCTACTGTCAACTTAGAAAACTCTTCTCACTCTAGAACCTAGAGGCAATTTACTATAGTTTGCCTATCAATAGAGATTAAAATTGTATGATCGGGCAACAAACTTTGTCTGGTATTTGGGTTGTAGTGATTTATACATTCAACAATCAACTCAGGAGCTTGAAATGCCACCAAAAATCTAGCTGCCTCCACTAGCCCACTTCCTTGGAGCTTCTTAGTTATAGGGTGAATTGGCTTTGACCTTAGCCTCCTTTGAAAATCTTGCATGTCAAAGAAATAGAGTGAGATGTCTATGACATTTTTCAATGTATACTTGATTCCATTCACCCCATCAAACCTGGTGAATCTAGTTGCCATTTTATCTGAGGTAGAAATGAATTGAAACCTTGAAATTGAAAGCAGTGTAGAGAGTAGAATTTGCAGGTATAAGAGCTTTGAAAATTTTATACAATTCAACAACGTAGTAATTCAATAAAAAGTGATGATTTAAAAAATTATTATGTTATATAGAAATCCTAATGCACCTGTTAATCTTCAAGATCTGTGCCACACGAGTGATTTAAAAGATAAATTTGTTGGATTAGTAAATGCAAGAGTTTCTAACAGACTATTCAATGTCTTTTCACTATTTTCGTTGGCCTGATGGTAACTTTCCTTTATTACACACTTACCTTCCCATTTTTTCACCTAGTTCCAGAGAATTAAGAATAGAGTACTCTGTAAAGAAATATCTGCTCAGCCAAATTTCTACTCACTACACTTCTCCAACTATGATTAGCTTGTTTTCATTGTCATCTTTAGGTGTTTGACGTGAAATTTGTGTACCCAATTTTCTTGCAAAGTTGATTTCTTCATTAATGCAAAAAATCACCTTCATAAGTCAAAAACCCGTTGAGGAGAAGGTGATCTTTTGTTTTTTGCTAATGCTTTGTTTGCCTTTTAACTCTAAAAAACCACAAAAGGGCTATGAGGATCAAAGGAGAGCCCACTTCTTTCATTTTTTTTCCTTTTACAAATGCCTTTGGCAAAAAATTGACTTCATGGGTCGAAGGCTAGCTATGGAGAAGTCATCTTAGGGTTTTTTGCCTAAAGTGATTATGAGCACCATAATGAATTCTAGATGTTGTCTAAGGTAGAATACTGTGATGAAAGTAAGGCTTATCCATAAAAAGACTCATTCTCTTCTTGTTTCAATCTGCAAACCACATTTACTAACCTCTACAAAAAATTGACTTCATGGGTCGAAAACCCACCGAGGAGAAGGCAATGTTTGATTCTTTGCAAGATTCATTTTTCTTTATGTGTAAACCATGAAAAGCCGTGAATAAGTTCATCCTTGAAAATAAATTTGTGAAAATCATTATGAAACACAAGAATCTCCATTGAATTAGGTTCTAGACTACCCATGAACTCATGAAAACAAGGAAAACCCACCTGGTTATGTAATGCGGGAGAAGGAAAAGGTTGAAAAATCGATGGAGAAACTTGCCACCTAAGGGGGAAGAACTAGACTTGGACATACCCAGACTAGATTAAGACACAAGATCCTTTCCACTTTGCGAAATGGGTATAGGATGAAAAGTGGGGCAACAATTACAAAAGGCGAATTCTTTATCCACTATAGAGGCATAGTATGTTGCTACTACAAAGGCAACCAAGGAGATGATATAGCTTCAATTCTTTATGGAAGAATTAGGACAGCCAAAGAAGGATAATTATTTGTTCATAGATAGAAAGAGTGTCATTAATCTTGTGAAGAATTATGCTTTACATTCAAAGACAAAACACATATAGTTGCGGTACCACTTCATTCAATTAGATTTGGATGATGCATAGTTAAAGATGGAGAATATATATACATAGATGACAATCCAACATATATGTTTACCAAGGTAGTAACAAGGGAGAAACTGAACTCCTCTTCAACTTTGGTTGGTCTTCTAGACTGAATAGAATAAAAGAATAATAGAGTCCACGGTGGTTTGATATTCTAGTGGGAGCTATAGGTTCAACGGTGCTATGACCAATCTCCAAGTGGGACATTTTTTGTGTGAATTTTGATCAGTCTCCAAGGAGTTTGACCAGTCTCCAAGTGGGAGATTGTTGTGATATCGAGCCTAATCATACTCAGAGGTTTATTCAGTATATTTTCTCGCTAGATTATTTCTACAGGGGTTTGGGGGCAATACCCCCAAGATGGGGTCAAGGGTCAATGCTCCTTGTAAGGTTCTGGGGTAGCACCCTAGGTGCACTTCTTGTTGCAGTATAGGGTGGGGTCAAGGGGCAACGTCCCCATGGGGATTTTTGTAGGCAACACCCCCAAAGAAAAAAAACGAGTCACTATTGTAAAAGGCATTGACTCCTATTTTCTCTATTGGATAATTTATTCTAGACCTAATTTGTAAGCGAAAAAAGCTTGTATAAAATGGCTCAGGGTAAGGGATTTCATAATGTATGGTGATATTGTAGCTTCTTGTGAGAGTATTGAGCTATAAGAGATTATAGATTGTAATCACTGGATAATAATAATATTGAACTTGTTGTTGGTTGATGTAGCCCAGGGATTGGGTGAACTGCATTAAATCCTTGTGTCTTATGTTCTCTTCCATGCAATTTATTATTTATGATATTGGTTATATTTGCGTGTAACTATTATTTTTGTCTATGGCTAATACTAACATCTATTTTCTAGAATTAAAGATGTATGGTTGTGGCACAAGAGACTATGGCATGTAAACTTAAAAAAATAGTCAAAGTGAGTAGAAAAAAGAAAGTGAGAGGCTTATCGAATCTACATAAACTTAATAATTCCATGTAAGAAATGTCGACTCAATAAAATGACTAAGTCTAGTTTTTCTACTAAGTTACATTCATCTAATAATATTCTAGAGTTGGTATATACTAATCTATGTAGTCCTACAGAAGTTGAGATCTACTATGGAGATAGACATTTCATACTATTTGTTAATGATTAAAAAAGAATGACGATCGTTACATTTTTGAAGTTGAAATCTAATGCCTATCAAATGTTCAAGTGGTATAAATCTAGGGTTGGAAATTAATTTGGTAAACAACTAAAGTGTTTGAGATCTAATAGAGGCAATGAGTTTATGTTTGCTGAATACACTAACTATTGTGTTGAGCATGGAATTAAGAGAGATTTGTCTCCACCAAGAACACCACAATAGAATGGAATTGTAGAAAGAAGAAATAGATCCATTTTTTATCATGCTAGAATACTGCTAATTGAAAAGGGGCTTGCACAAATGTTCTGGAGAGAAACTATAAATACTTCTATTTACACTCTTAACTGAGTTTTAGCTGAAGAAGGGAACAAACAAGAAATTGTATGAACTTTGGTATGGTCACACACAAAATGTAAGTTATTTCAAAATATTTGGAAGTAAGTTTTATATTAAAAAAGATGCAAGGAATGGACAATTTGATTTTAAAGGTGATGAAGCTATATTCCCAGGTTACTCTACTAAGAGCAAGACTTATAAATGTTTGAACAAAGTGATTGACACAATGATTAAAAGTCAATTTATGAGAATTGATGAGTTTGTAGGTAAGAATGACAAGGAGAGAAAGGAACTTGAGGATTATAAAACATTTGTATATATCTATGATGATACACAAGTTATTGTGTTCAAGCACTAAACTAAGTCATTACAATGGTACACCAAGCATAAACATAAAGCTACTGAGCAACAAATTGCATTACCTAAGCCACAAATAAAACAACCCAAGCACAATGTTGAGCCCCATTCAAGTGAAGGTAATGCCAAAGATCATAGAGTAGAACATGTCTTAGCAAATAATGTGAGAAGGAACCATTAAAAAGACCAAATAATTGGAGATAAGAGTTATGGAATCATGATAACAAGTAAGGTGAAGGATAATACATGTTTGATTGCTAAATTTGAGCCAAGAAATAGATCAAATTGAAAAGAACAAGACATGGGTACTGGTGTTGAAACCCAAAGACAAGTATGATAATTAGAATCAAGTGGATATTCAAGAACAAGTTGAATGAAAAAGGATAAGTTGTAAGGAACAAGACCATATTAGTTTGTAAAGGTTACACCCAAGAAGAAGGAACTGACTATGGAGAGACCTTTGCACTCATAGCCAGATTGGAAGGAGTTAGAACACTGTTGGATTATTAGAAGGAGTTGGAAGGATTTTGCATTTGGAAATGGAATACTGAAAGAAGAGTCTACATTAATGAACTCAAAGGATTTGTGGAACCAAATCAAAGCACCTAGTTTATAATCAAACAAAGCACTATATGGATTGAAACAAGCATCGAGAGCATGGTATGAGAGATTGCATTCACAATTGCTGAAAAGTGAAGTTGAACCTAATGTCCTAATTGCTGAAATAGTTGTTGATAATATAATATTTGATAGTAATAATTTTTTGTGCAAATCATTTTCTAATCATATGAGTAAGGAATTTTAAATTTCTATATTTGTTGAGATTAAGTTCTTCATTGGTTTTAAGTTCATCAAACAAAAGGTGGTATATATATGACTCAATCTAAGAAGATTAAGGAGATATTGAAGAAATTTGGCATGGATGAGTCAAAGCCAATTGCAACCCCTATGGTCACTAGATGAAAATTATTAAATGGAGAACAATACTTATAAAGTGAATGAGACACAATATAGATCCATGATTGGAAAATTGCAATGTGTCGTACACAAAAAACTTGCCATTGTGCATGTAGTTGGAATAGTTGCAAGATTTTCATCGAATCCTAAGAAGACACATATGACTATAGTTAAGAGTATATTTAGATATTTGAATGGAACAAAGGACTATGGACTATGGTATAAGAAAGGTGATTTTGAGCTTGGAGTTTATATTGATGTTGATTGGATGAGAAATGTTGATGACAGAAAGAGTGCTAGTGTTGGAGATTTCTATTTAGTAGAAAGGTTGATTAAATGGTTGAGCAAGAAATAAAGTTGTATATCATAGCCTACTGCTAACGTTGCATAAGTTGCTGCTACTTTTACCTATTCAAATATTGTATGGATCAAGCAAGTGTTGGAAAGTATGCAAGAAGAAGTCAAAAATCCTATTACAATCTATTGTGAGGTCACCTCGAGTATTTGGGCAACCGATGCAAGCCTGGGCAAAAGGGCGAATGAAGATATCATTTCGACTAAGGGTCCAAGCAAAAGGACAAGGCAGAGCTCGAGGAAGAGTGCTATGAAAGCTACTGCTACTATGGAATGTATTTCCATTCAAGAGACTGCTGCAATTGGTAAGGAAGTAGCTAAATTGATCCTGGAGCTGCAATAGTGGCACTGGGGTGGGTTCTCTGGTTTGGTGCCTGTCTGGTATTGGTTGCTGGTTGGGGACTCTGGTCTTGGTTTTTGGTTTTTTATAGTTTAGACTGTTTGTGGTTCCAGGTCCCTGTAAAACCTAGGTTAGTTTGTTTTTGGACTTTTCTAGTGGTTTTAGGTCCCTGTAAAACCTGATTTTGATACTGTTCTTCAGTTTGTTGTAGGTTTTTTCCTGGGTGGGCTATCTTGCTTTATCTTTCTGTTTTTTGTTAAAGGGTTTCGGGGTCCCTTCAAAACCTGCTTTTATCGTGATCTAAAACACATCAAAGAATCATATGATGCGTGTACAAAAGAAACATATATCTATCAAGAATCACTACTTGAGTGAGAATGGTCAAGAGAAACAAGTAATATTGGAGTGTGAAGTATAGGGAGAAAATTACAAATATATTCACAAATCTATTTCCTAAGGATACTTTTGAGTATCTGAGAGGGGCCCTTCACCTATCCAAGATTCACTAGGAGAAGATGCATGTTTCATCAATTGATGGATTATTTGAATATCTTTATGGAGTTGATGCAAGAGTTCACTCTGTAGGGTCTATTTCCTAAAGTTGTGAAAGTGACTAAAATAAAGTAGATGTAGTCAGTACATGCAAAGTAAAAGAGATAACTATAATATTTAATAACTTTTAATATGAAACTTATAGTTATATTTGGAATTTTTGTCGAAGAGGGAGAGAATCTATATAAAACACATAATGATTACAAGTCAAAAGGAGAGATGAGAAAGTTAGGGGGACATAATTTGTAAGGAGAGAAAAATGAAAAAAGGGAGAAGTAGAGTTTATTGGTATGATTGGTAAAGTGCATGAAACAATGAAGTGTTGTGTAGTCAAAGGGAGATTTCTACAAGTTGATGATATGATATTGATACTGTTAAATAGTGAAGTATATCCAAAGGGGGAGATATTGTCAAAGTAGAGCATACAATGTTGTAGATTGAAAATAGCATTTGATGCAAAGATCATGAAGTTTCAAAGAACCTAAATAAATTCAGAGAGCTAAAAATGTGTTGGAATTTTATGTTTATTGTTTCATAATGTAATTTAATGTAATGTAATATATTATGTGTTTCCATAAATACCAAAGGGAGAGATTTTTAACCCCAACTGATAATGTTGTTAATGTATGTGAAAGGGTCACATCAGTTGTTATGTTTTCATTGATGTCAAGGCTTAGTTGGTTAGACATTATGCTAATTCAGTAGAGTGCCATATCATTTGATTGATGAAGAAGATTTGAAGAAATTATAATGATGATGTAAGAATTGATAAGTGTATGGTATTCAATGTTAACTTGAATGAGTTAGACTCTAACAATACAATGTTGGTTTGATTATTTACACAATTTGATTAACTAGTGAGATCATGCATAAGAAAGACAATTTGGTTGAAAAATGAAGAACCATAATATTAACCAAACTATTATAGTTTTCATCAAGAACATGATGAAGAAGTGAAGAATGTGTAGTGTTAACTGAATAATTATAATTTTTACTGATTCTAGTATTGACTAAGCAAGATGTAATATTAATTGACCATGAGAAGGAAGAACAATTTAGAAAAGATTTAATCTAAGGATGGAATATGATGAAAATGAATATTTTTAAAGAATTTTTAAAGATAAAGTTGAAGCTAGCTATGAGATCAATGACTTGAGAAATTCAAAGAAGATTCGATGAAGGAGATCAACAATTGGAAATAGAGCACAAAGTTCAAGGTGAAAATATATTTCTCAAGCATTTAGAATGGATCTAAACTTGATGAACATCTGATGATTGTGATTAAGAGGCAAAAGATGAAAGATTCTAGAGGAGCAAAAAAATATTTCTATTTGAAGGATGAACACAATGTTTAATGCTTCTAATGTTGTTGAAAAATAGAGTGATATCCAAAAGGATAACCAGACAGAACTATATTGTAAAGATTAAGAAAGAGAAGTGCTAAGTTTATGCATGGAGTGAGTGAGTGAGTCATAAGGGATCATATTATTGAAAGATGAAAAAGACTGAGTGACATAGAGATCTGAATAAGAAATGTATTATTAAAAACAAACAGATCATTTCATTATTACTCTCTAATCATTGTCGTAGAAAATATCTTAACCACGAGTACCTAACAATTTTATTGAAATCGTATATGGTGACATTTTGTTGAATATTTTATAAGTCCTTTACAGTATGCCACTCTTTAGAAATTTCAAGGAGTAAACAAGGTCTACATGAGTTTTGGTGAAAACCCTCTACCAAGGTCACACTAACAAATGGAAACTGGTTGGAAGATATGTTTGTGATGTTGTTCAAGCCTATAGGTCTTTGTAATTCCTTTTATAAGATCATTTCAAAAGTCCTCACATCCAAGTTACTTTTGATGGTTCCATCTCTTATTGCTGTTAAACAAAATGGTTTTATCCCAAGTAGGCAAATTCTTAATTTTGTTATTGCTGCTCATGAGAATATTCATTCTTTATCTTACTCTAACAATCAAGGTTTTATCATAAAAGTTGATATTGCAAAAGCCTATGACAGAGTTGAATGGGATTTTCTTGTTAAGATTCTACAGGCCTTTGGGTTTAATCATAAGATTATAAGAGCTATATCCTAGTGATCTATACTACTATAGCTATTTTGGTGAATGGGTGCTCCACTGAATTCTTTAGTCCCTCTAGAGGATTGAGACAAGTAGATCCTTTATCCCCTATTATTTTTATTATTATGCCTGATTTCTTAGGGAGATATATTGGGAAACTAATTTTGCAAGGAGCTATTAAACGTTTGCGATGTTCTTCTCAACCTCTTACTTGTTCTCATGGTTAATTTGTCGATGATACTATTTTCATGGGCAAAGCTGAAGTCAAGGAAGCTAGAAATCTCAAGAAAGCCCTTAGTTTGTACTCTTCTGCTTTAGGTCAGTTGATTAACTGGAATAAGATCTCTTTGTTTTTTATTAATACCCTAGCTCCAAGACAAAAAAAAATTGTCAAAATTCTAGGGTGTTCAATAAGATCTTTTCCTTGTATTTATTTGGGTCTCCCTTTGGGACCTAAAGCTCCAAACTCTTTTTGGGAAGATTTCATAAAGAAGTTTAATAAGAAATTGGTGGGTTGGAAGGGTAGCTTTTTGAGTAAAGCTGGTAAAATTACCCTCCTTAAAGCTTGTCTCCAAAGCATCCCTACTTATGCTTTGAGTCTTTTCAAAATACCAGCGAAATTTTCATATACTATTGATAAAATTCAAAATAAATTTATCTAGTCTGGTACTAAGGAAAGGAAGAGAATGGATTTGATAGTCTGGGATCAAATTTGTAAGCTTATTAGGGAAGGTGGATTGGGAATTAGGTCAATGCAAAGTATGAATAGAGCTCTTTTGGATAAACAAGGATGAAGAGTTTATCATGATGATAAGGAATGGAGTACTATATGGAAACAAAAAGTATCTTTTTAATGCTCATTCATTATCTAATTTTTTGTCATCTCTTGATGTACTTTCGCCTTCTGCTATTTGGAGGGCTATGCAGGGAACTAAGAATACCTTAAGGAAAGGTTGTTCATGGAAAATTGGAAATGGGTAGAAGGTCAGATTTTGGGAAGATATTTGGATAATGGATCATCCCCTGATTGAGGACTTTAAGGATAGGACCCAAGTTGACAGATGCAAACAATTGTATGGGACTCTTGTGGGACATTACTGGCATAATAATAGTTGGGTTAACTTTGTTGATGTTAATTATTTTTTTCATAACATCCAGACTATGTTGAATGCCTTTTCTTTGTATCCCCTTCAGGAGGATAAGATGATATGGAGTGCTGATCCTAGTGGTCAGTTCAAAGTTTCCTCTGTTTTTAAATCTAAGGAGAAAGGTAACCGACCTTTATGGACAAAAGCTTGGATAAAGGGTCTTATACAAAAAATAAATATCTTTTATTAGATCTTGATTCAAAATAAAATTCTCACTCAGGACAATTTGCAAAAGAGAGGCATTAATGTGGTTAATAGGTGCGGTCTATGTAAAGAAGGTTTTGAAGAGAGAGATCATTTGTTTTTAAACTATACTTACAGTCAACAAGTATGGAGCTCTATTCTCAACTACTGGAATATTATTCGGGCTCATCAAAATAATGTAGAACTTTGTTTTAAAAGTTGGATATGTCCATCTAAGGATATTGATGTTGATTTCCTATGGAAAATTACTCTACCCCATCTCTGGTGGGGTATCTAGAAATAAAAAAATCTTTAGAAATAAAGAAATGCCAAGGTGGGTGCCTGGCCAAAAAATTGTCAGGGCAATAAAGGAAAATTTTAAGTCTCAGAGAAAATGTAATAAAGATTTTCAAATTGATAATCCAGTGGTTTCCAAAGGTTCTAATATGAAGAAAGAAGACCCAAGATTGAAGACTAGATGGAAGGCTCCCCTTATGGGATGGCTTAAAGGGAATTTTGATGGTACTGCAAAGGAAAACCTAAGCAAAGTGGGTTGTGGAAGAATTCTGAGAGATCATATAGGTAATATAATAGATGCTATTGCTATACCTATTGGTATTTCTAATAGCCATAAAGCTAAGGCTACTATGGCTCTATATACTATAAGGTTAGCAGTGGAAACTAGTGTCCAGCACCTTTGGATGGAAGGAGATTCCTTAAACATTGTCAATATGCTTAATGGAAAAAATTCAATTACTTGATCAATTGAAGCTAGTGTAAAGGAAATTAAATCTTTAATGAATAAATTTGAGAAAGTAATTATATCTCATTCTTTCATGAAGGTAATGTTGTGGCTGACTGGATTGCCAACCAGGCTATCCAATGGGGGTATAAGACGACATGGCATGATGACTTAAGCAAGAATGTGGATTTGAAAGCCCTTATTAATTATGATAGAACTCACATGATAGGGGGAAAGATTTTCTAAGATTAGCAATTTAATGATATATGGAAGTGGGGTTACGAATGTCAGTGTTATTTTCCTAAGAAAGTATATTAATGTGAATATTATCCTAGCTTCACTTGTATATGTTTTAATGAGTACCTTAGTTGTTTTAATGAATACATTGGCTTTGATTATTTCTTTATTTCTTCATGTTTACTTGACTTTATCTTTTTGTAGTAAAATGAAGTCTTTGGAAATGGGCAGAGAACCAAGAAAACAGAAGCCTAAAAAATGTAAAGCATGGAAGGCCAAAGCCTCTGTTTGGAAAATTTTGCAAAAGGGTAATGTCACCACTTATTTGGAGTGCCTTCATGGTTGTAAACCACATTTCATAGAGTCTTTCTTCAAAAAATAGATTGACGATAGGGTTTCTATGCATGGGCTGACGGTGCATTTGTCTAAAGAATTCATAGCTAAGGTGACAGGTTTGCCTAAGGAAGGCATAAAGTTTTGTAAGGAAACAAGTATTTTAAATATTGCATTTGATAAATTTCTAAAAATAGATGAGGAGGGAAAGAACCTGGAGAAGAATGGTGACTTTTATGAAATGGGTCAAATTAAGGTTATCTGGCAGGACGTGCTCTCTTGCATTTGTGAGTATTTTATTTTAGATGGTAGAGCTAAGCATGTTCATAAATTTTATTTTGTGTTCTTGAGTCACTTTAGACACAAGGATAGGATATCATTTCCTTTTTATTTGAGATTTTCCTTCCTTCAAAGTCTTTAAGCCCATAGGAAAAAAGAGTCCCACCCAATTTTACATGAAGGGTTAATTTTACTAATTGAAGATTACTACAAGAACAAGGCTTTTGTGTCTTTCCCTCCCTCTAAGAAAAAGAAGGGCTTTTTTAGCGAAACCTAATTTAGGAAGAGTAAGGGTGAGGAAGGGGTTAGTGGGAAAAGGAGGAGTCTAAAGCAAGAAACCCCTCAGAAAAATGTGGAAGAGATTACTAAGTCTGATAACTTAGATAATAATGATGAAAAAAAAAATGGATGAGGAGAAAAATACGGATGTGGGAGATTTCAGTTCCAATTTGGAAGGTTACCCTAGTGGTAAGGGTGAGATTGGTAAGGATGAGGTGGATGAAAGCAATGATAAAAATACAGGGTCAGATAATGTTGGTGAAGAGAAAATTAATCAGACTGAACATACCCAAGGAGTGAGGGATGAAAAAGAAGTAATGGTGAAGGAAAAGGAGGACCTTACTAATAAGGATGTTGTGAATGTTAAGGAAGATACAAGGAAAGAGAAGGATGAGTTTCTTGGTAAGGAAGAAATGGGGAAGGAGAAGGATGTGTTTGCTGGTAAGGAAGAAATGGGGAAGGAGAAGAATGAGTCTACTGGTAGGGATACTATGCTTTCTTTCCTGCATACTTCAAAGCTTAAGGCTGATACCTCTCTTCAAGATGACTCCTAGATGTATAATGAATTAATAAATTTGAAAAGAAAAGTGGGAAAGATGCAGTAGGACCAAGAAATTGACTGTGCAAAGATCACTCAGATGGAAGTTCGAATTGGTAATATATCGAATAAATTAACGGAATATGAACACAAACTTTGTTTATTGATCAAAGAGAGTGGAAATAAGATGGAGCAGGTTACTTCTAGAATTTGTACAGTAGTTGCAAGCTTAGGAAAGAGAACTAATGAAGAAATCATCTCTCTAGGTGGACCAAGTAAGAGAACTAGATAGAACTCAAGAAAAAAGGCAACCAAGTTAACTGGGGGATCTGCTATTGATACCATCCAAAGCACTACAGAGGTAGGCAATGAGGTGGTGAAAATGATCAAAGAGCTATAGTAGCAGCTAGTTGTATCCTTGGTATTTGGTCTCTATTTTTAGTAGTGGTCCTGGTAACTAGTCACTAATTTTGGTTTTTTAACTAGTTTTTGTTATTTTTTAAAAAACTAGGTTTTAGGTTCTTGTAAAACTTGAGTTTTTTTTTTGGTCTTATTTTATGGTTTCAGGTCCCTATAAAACCTGATTTTGTAACTTTTAAATTGTAGGTTTCAGGTCCTTGTAAAACTTGGTGGTGCTTCATGGTTTATCTTTTGTTTTTCTGTTAAGGGTTTTGGATCCCATTCAAAACCTATTTTTACCTTAATCTAAAACAATGTGTATGTAATCTTTAACAATGTTAAATCTTAACAAAGCTCACTTTAGAAGAGTGAAAGTTGTGAGTTTCTAATTCCTAGGTGGGTTTTTCCTTTACAGGGTTTCCATGTTAAATACTTGTGTCAAACTTGTGTAGATTCTTATTGCATTGCAAGTCTATTTCATGTTTACTGTTTATTATTGCAACTCGGTATAGGTTGAAAGTTTACTTTGATACTCAGTATATTAAGTCGATAATTTAATGCAAAGTTTATATTAGTTTATATTATGATGTTAGATTTGGTTACTAAGTTAATGATCTAAAAAATTGAAGTATTTTGGTGAAAAGTATTTTTTAGACCTATATGATAACTGATTCACCCTCTCCCTATCTTAGTTATCTAACAATGGGTCTCTAGAATTATGGAAGAAATTGAGTAGGGTATGGGATATGAATATTCTTAACCACTTCCTCAAAGAGAATAAACACCTTGTAAATAATCATGGTGGTTATGAGAGAGAACAAATCCATGATCCCTAGGACCAAGTATGCCTTATGGTTATGAATAATTTCACCCCTAAACTCAAACTTAAGGTTTACTATTTCTATCATATGCCCTTACTCAATCATTTTCTTATAATATGCGAGGCCTTGCCCTGATCCATCATAGTAAATCTGATATATTTTATTTTGACACATTATGAATCGATATGTTGAGACATTATCTAAAGGACTGGACATTATTATATTATTTTATGTCGTGTGATACTTTACTTTATGTGTGAAGAAATGAGAAAAAAATGATATTTAAATGAAAGTTTGATGTTTTGATCAATGTGATTATGCAATACATTACACACACACACACACACACACACACACACACACACACACACACACACACACACACACACACACACACACACATGATTTTCTTGAGCTACTAATGTTCGAATTGAGTGTGCACGAGTATTAACCATGAAATTTATCAGAGAATTGGTAATTGACCTTATGTTCAATCTATGAAACTAAGGTTGAGTCTAATAAAAAGATGCAGACCTCTTTGTTTCATATTGTAAAAATTTTTCTTAGAGAAAAATTCACCCAAGATCAAAGAACTCAAGCACAAGCACAATAGTAGACTAGAAAGAGTATGATCAGAATATCAATATGTATTTGATTCAATGTATCTAAAAGTAAACTAGGAGTGCCTATATATAAAGGCCTCTGAGATGCATCTATAATGCCTATGAATCAACATCATGAAAAGTCATACAACTAGGCACATGTCCACTAGATATGGGTTATCCTCCATTAAGCACATAAGTAAGTGTGATGATGAGAGGATAAGCCTACAAAGGTGTAGCACACAAATTTATGTTGTAGACACTATGTGCTAAATTGGGAGTGTGAATAATTGTGTTGTCTACATCAAAGCTTAGTGAATGATGCAAAATCTAGTGTTGTAGACACCATGTGCTAAATTAGAGTTGCTTACTTCTGTGTTGTCAATATGACAACTCATGAAAGTATGCAAACTCTTAAGTATCTAACAAAATAAATAATAAAATAATGCAATATAAAAATATAATGCATTAACCTAAGTAAATTTAAGTAAAGTGTAAATAGTAAATATGTATTTACACCAACACCCTCTTAAGTGCAACTTAGGGGAATGGCCTTAAGCTTATGAAAACTAGGATGAAAATGCATAATGGGTCATGACTACTAGACCATGTTAGGTACCCATGTACATAATGAAATGCAATCTCTTATAAAGAAAAGAAAGAGGTAAAACCTTATGGGAAAAACCCTCCCCTAAAAAAAGAGATGAAAAGACAAGATGCATGGATGGATGGAGTAATCAAGAGCCCTCCATTATGACATACATTGAGTATATACAATAGTGAAGAATGAAAAGAACAAAACCTCATAAGAGGAAAAAGTTTCCCCTATAAGAAAGAAGAGGAAGAGAGACAAGGCAGTCCCCCCTTAATGAAGAATGGATCGATCATATAGAGAATGGAAACGAGGGTCAAAGTGAGCCCTTGCAACAACCATAGAAGGATCATCTTCACCAAAGAGAAGATGTAAATGATCAAGGATGTCTCCCAAGTCTCCTATGTGTGACTCCACGAACAAACTTGCAATGTCTGCCATGTAGTCATCCCCTATTGTTGGAGCTGGAAGACAAAGTGTACCTTGTTGTGCTAGACCTATCACTGTGGCAATATATGCATGTGGACTATACTGATGTCATGACATCTCACTATAACTATTGATAGAAACCCACATGTTTGAATCTGTTGAAGCACTATTGCTGGTGTCACTATCAGTTTCCATAGTGTATGAAGTGTGGAGAGGATTAGAAGATAAGCTAGGTGAACTTTCCTCAAAGTGAACATCCTTCTCCACAAAAATCTCATGTCTTAGGATCCATAAGTCTATATTCCTTAGCACCATCTTCATATTTGATGAAAGTAAAAGGCTTAGGTGGTGGTGCCTTGTATCCTCTGGAAGATATGTTTGCCCATGCTAGACAACTGAAGACTCTAAAGTGACTCACAACTAGTTTTCTATCACACCATGCCTCAAAAGGAGTCTTCTTGTCTAAGGCATTATGAAGAGAGCTCTTAAGTATGTGAGTGGCACTGCTTATAGCATCGACTTCTAGTGTAGGATCAAAAGACTTGGCTTTTATCATGCAACTTGCCATGGACTTAAGAGTTCTAATCCTCATAGCTGCAACATCTTTCTTGTGTGGAATAAATGTTGGTGGATTCTAAAGATCAATTCCCTCAAGTTTTCAAAAGTCTTTAAGTTTGTTGTCCACATATTTTCTTTCATTGTCCATCTGAAGAACCTTGATGGCTTTCCTTGATTTCTGTTCAACATGAATCTTGAAGGCTTGAAGCTTATCCAACACTTCATTCTTGTGATGAAGGAAGTAGACCCATGTGAAGTGTGAAAATTCATCAATGAAAGTAAGGATGTAGCAGCCTTGGCTGACTGATGTCACTGCAAAAGGACCTACTAGTACCATGTAAACAAACTAAAGAACAAGTAGTGCTCTAGAAGATTTCCCTTTATCATACTTCTTCTCGAGATTCATATCCACTAAACATGATGAACATTCACCCTTAGAAAAGTTGATGTTAGGTAGACCTTTGACCATGTGTTTTGAGCAAAGTTTCTTAAGAGAGTGGCAAGCAAGATGATCATACTACTCATGCTATAATTTGATTTGTGAATTAGATTGAGTTAACAAGGCATGTGAAGGAGACTTAGGCACAAAGTGGAAGAAGGAATAAAGCCTCTTGTCATGATTGACTTTCCCCACTACAACCAATGAATCATCTTTTAGACTTCACACCATCACTGAATCTGGAAGGAACTCAATTTTGTTGCCATCTCCAAGGTGAGTGATTTGGTAAATTGAGAGGAGATTAGAGCTTAGGTTTGGAACATAGAGAACATATTTGAATTCTCGATTTTTCATCTCCACATGTCCTTTCCCTTCAACTTTTATTTTTGTATCATCTCCCACAAAGATGTGCGACACCTGTGACTACTTCAATGAAGAAAAGTCTCCATTTGAAGAACCCATATGATAAGAGGCACCTAAGTCAAGAATCTATTCTGATGAAGAACTTATATTTGCCATAAGTGCTTGCCCTTGCTCCTTTGAAGAGGTTGGATTTGAATCCTTGGAAGTACCTAGCACTTGAATTTTATTCTTTTTGAGTAGGTTTTCCAACTCATCAATTATTTTAGTCTTGCAACGATGTTCATCATGATTTGGCTTCTTACAATATGCACATAAAAGTTTGTCCTTCTTTTCATTGTTTCCCTTCTTGTTGGAAGAAGAACTGCCTTGTTGTGAGGAGGATTGTTGTGTCTCAGATTGTGATTTCTACTTCCACTACTTCTTGTTGTTTTTGTTAGAACTTCTTCATCCTTGACTTGATTGATTCTCATTACTAGCCACCAAAACTTTGGTCTTTGATTTCGTGAGAAGTCCCAAAACTATCAAGTGAGATTGTTAACAATCAACATCTCTGCAAATGCATCAAAAGTAGGCTTTTGGAAAGCACTTCCCATGGTTAACCTGTGAGTATTATAACTCAAAACAAAGGAAGCGTACTCTTGAGGTAGTCTCTTCAAGATGTGATGAATCAATTTTTCATCCTTCATGGGATTTCCACAATCTTTAAGTAGTTCCCTAAACTCATTGGCTTTATTGATATAATCCTGAATTATGTCAAAGTTCTTTGGATCCAATAGAAGTAGATCGTCCTCAATCTAAAAACCCTTTTCCTATCCACCTTACCATACAATACTTCAAGTTTGTCCCATGTAGGTTTGGATTCCTTGAAACTAGAAATGTGGAAGAAGAGATCTCTATGTACACAATTGCTAATAATTTTTAAAGCCTGATGATCTTTACTTTTCCAATCAACAAGTTCTGTAGCATCAATGGGTTTGGGTATTGTACCATCAACATAAAGACTTAAACCTTTTTCCATTAATCTACTCCATGTAGAATAATTACGTGAAGTTAGAAGTGGACATTTAGGTGAACCCATGATGCATAAAAGTACCCCCCCCCCCAAAAAAGAAAAGAAAAGAAGAAGAAGCTTTTGACACTTTATATGTAGTGCATGTACAATATGCCACTTATCAAAATGATCAAAGTGGACTTCTAATTTTTCTTTTTACAACTGCCTTTTGAGGCTTAAATCTATTACTAAGCACAGTAGCTCAGATGTACAATTTTTTTTGAAAATTAATCAAAGCATTACAATGTAGAAAAGGCCTTAAGTCTAAAAGTGAGATTTTTGTTCACACAACCCTACAATCTGATTGCAGAGAAAATAGACAAAAAATAATGCACTTTCAAAAAATGGAACCTAAAAATGTGTCTAGATGAGCTTGTACGAAGTGTTTGAAGTTGCAAAATGTAGGATTGAACAAGTATAATCGCCAAAAAATAAAAATTCTAAAAAATTCTTGCACCAAAACCAAAAAAGAACACCACACTAAATTTTTTACGAAATTCTATCCAAAATTAAAAAAATTACACTTGATTTGGAGTCAGGATGACTGAGATACGGGCTCTCAAAGTCAGGCTGCTGAATCAAAGACACATCTAAAGAGGGGTCTGGGAAGAAAAATGTATGCTTAAATTTGATGGTGAAATGGCCATCACAATAGTTATAAAATGCCTGAGAATGATGGTTAGATGACCATCAAATTTAACTTCATGAAATGTTTGTTGATCTATAAGTAAGATTGACAAATGAGTGTCAACACACTTAATCATCTTCACTATACATGCCGAGTATACAATGGAAGCCGAGCTAGAATTTTTTTATGTGCCGAGTCACAGATAGTGCGAAGAAAACTACAAAAACTGTTGAGCACAACACATTACAGTAGATACCAAGTGCCTCAGGATCCAACAGGTACCGAGCAAAGGAGGAATTCAATAGGTGCCAAGTGACATAGTAATCCTATATGAGCCAAGTAACTTAGGAATTAGTAAATGTCGAGCAATACAGAATAGATGGTGTTGAACATTAGTATTACTTCATGTGCCAAGCAATGTAGGATCAACATAAAAGTTTGTGCAGTTGCAAATAAAGATGAAAAACGGTTATGCATGACTCATAGCAGGATAAGGAGATAAGATCAAATCCTCACAATCACCTATGCGATCCTCATGCAACCAATCAAAAAATTGGAGATTGCATGCAGCCAATGGGTGAATTTCTTGGGTTTGAGCAAGAACATTTTAATCAAGGATGCATGACAGACCACTAGTCTTTATAAGGGAGTCTTGATGCCATTGAACAATGCGAGAGTAAGAGAAGAGAGAGGAATCATGTGAAGAAGGAAAAGTAGAGCCTATTAAGGTCATTGTAGAATATTGGTGTCAAAGATTTAGTGGAAAGAACATCATTTATACATCAAGTTGATCAGAACTGAACAAGGAACACAATCAGCAGATCAGATCTAGCAGAGATCAATTAATAGTAAGAGCAGAACAAGTACCTGAGATCAGCATCAGAGATTGCATTGGTTTAGGTGTATAATTCTAATACTCTCTCACAATTGTATTAGAAACTTGGAAATCCCATGGACTTGGGTAGGTTTAGCAACCTTATGTAAATCCTTTAATAGGGTGACCTTCTAAGTTGAATGTTCTTAAGTCCTCTAACAAGGCACACTCCTATTAGGGTATAGAAATCTTTTAACAGGGTCACATTTAACAGTGTGTTGTAGCCTTTAATAGGGTAGGCCTTTAACATGATAGACCATCAAAAGTGGTTGAAATCAATTACTGCAGTAATTTTGTGGGTATCATCCCCACCCCAATTTTACCTTCTTATTCCTGGAGGGTTTCTGGGTTACCAAAATCTCAAGTGTTATGTGGTGATGCATGTTTGTTTCTCATGATTGTTTAATGTTTATATGCATGCATGTTAATTTCAGTTATATGTGATTAATGGTTTAAAAGTGGTTAAAAGGCTACTACTTCTAATTCACCCCCCCTCTTAGAAGCATTCTTCCCATTAAGATATTTCAGCAATGTTGACATCAGCAAAAAATTAGCCTCCCAGGGTGACATGGCAGCTGACTAGATTGGACAGCTAACACATGTTGTACAGACAAATACCACATGGCTTGTATGATCGCTTAGCTAGCAAGATGATGGGGTAGTCGTATGCATTGACATGGTTATCTGAGTGTACTATTAAGGCAACAGTCAATGCTGAGTTGGCGACAGTCCATGTGAGTGGGGGGTCGTGCCATGTGTCGAGGTGGATAAGGGTCCACATAAGGGATGCATATCCCAGACTAGTAGAGTACAACATGGCACTAGAAAATGTGTTGAAGTGACACCACGAAGTTGTAAAAGGGGGCCAACCGGAGGCAAAATTCAGCAAGGGTAGTGGGGTTAATCCCACATGCACCCCATTGGTGCTTTTGACATTTTTTAAATACAACTATTGCCCAATGTGAAGGCAAAGCAATGTTGTCGATGATTACCATGCCCGCTAGTAAATGTTACTACTATAGTTGGTGTTTGGTCACCAGACTTAGTAAAGTGACTATCGAAATTTGTAGAATATTTGCTAGAATTTGTATAATGTGCCCATTATATATAGATGGAATATTCTTGCAAAATATTCTATGCAGGGTGAGGGTGTGACTGCTTAGTGCCTGTGCAATTTTTTTTTCTTTGCATGCCCAACTAGGCTAAAAAATTTCAAAAAAATACTCTAAAAATATAGAGAAGAAATAAAATAACAGATCTAAAAATTAAAATTGTAGATCTAAAAGATCATACCTGAATTTGCAAATCAGGCCTTTAGGTGCTAATTTGCAAAAAAAATTGCCTCACGAATGACTTTGGCCTAGGGTAGGAAAATTTATAGCCCATTTGCACCAAATTGACATTCTAGATTCAATGGCGAGGTTTGTTCTGGCTCTAGATGCTCCCAATTTTTGTAAATTCTCCCGATTCAAATCGTGGTGCTGAAGCAACAATGGTCTTGAACGGCTATGCAAAGAGAAATTCTCCAAGCTTTGATACCATGTAATAATTTTCCTTAGGAAAAAATTCACCCAAGATCAAAGAACTCAAGAACAAGCACAATAATAGACCAACAAGAGTATGATTAGAATATCAACATGTATTTGATTCAATGTATCTGAAAGTACACTAGGAGTGCCTGTATATAAAGGCCTCTGAGATGCATCTAGAATGCCTAGGAATCAACATCATGATAAGTCATACAACCAGGCACATGTCCACCAAATATGGGTTATCCTCCATTAAACACATAAGTAAGTGCAATGATGAGAGGATAAGCCTACAATGGTGTAGCACACAAGTTTATGTTATAGACACCATGTGCTAAATTAGGAGTGCAAATAACTATGTTTTCTACATGACAACTCAGTGAATGATGCAAACTCTAGTGTTGTAGACACCATATGCTGAATTAGAGTTGCTTACTTCTATGTTGTCAACATGACAATTCATGAAAGTACACAAAATCCTAAGTGTCTCACAAAATAAATAATAAAATAATGCATTAACCTAAGTAAACTTAAGTAAAGTTTAAATAGTAAATACGTATTTACACCAACACATATTTTATTTGTATCGGAATCTGAATGTGTGTATTATTCTATATTTTGTAAAGTGTTGAATGTTATGTAACAATGAATCTTATGGTGTCACTTGACACTCGTAATTCGTATATGTGTATCAGTATGTTAATTCAGGTTAGCAGAGTAACCTGTTATCCGAAGATTGATTAAGTTAGTAATCTAAGACTAATTAGTTGGTAACCTAGATTAATTACCCTAATTAGGATTTAGTGGAAAGTTTACATTCCTAGGGTTTTAAAAAGTTCAAAATTTTTAAGCCAATTATATAGGTCCTAAAATGATACTAGAGGCCAAAATTAATGCAATTCAAATGCCCAAGAGGTATGTGTATGGGTTGGGGACATTTTCCACTCTTCTAGATTCTTCTGTTGACTTTTATGACCCCCTAAATATCTCATTTTCTCTTTAGTGCGAAAATGAACATCTCCTTGAGGTTTGCCAACTTTAAAATTCTCCTAAAAGGTTGTCTTAATGGTAGGATCAAGTGGGAAGACCCTAGAAGGTTTAAGTCAAGTATAGAGTTATTGTCATTTTAGGTGGGTGAGTTTAGAAGCCTGTTTAGTTGTCATTTTGAGGGTTGAAGGGTGTTCACTCATTCTCTACATTTAGAGAGAGTCAAGCTTAGAATTGAAGAGGAAGAAGGATTAGCTCTTCTCAAACCTTTGTGAAGGTAGGATTCTTCATGGCCTTGTTCTTCATACATTATTCTTTTTTTGCTTATGTAAATCTCTTGCATGCATGTGTATTTCGTGTTTGTGATGAAACATGTGAGGGATGGGTATTTGTGGGTTTTCTATTTGTTTTCCTTCATGTTTTTCCTTTTTACTTTGTGGAAAATTTTTTTAAGGGTGTTTTAGCATTACTCACCCTCAGATAGAGTAGTAGTGTCCATGTATGAGAGGAGGGCCTTAGTTGGACTTTGAGTCAATGCAGAGTCTCTCCTCACAATGAGGAGAGGGAGAAAGTAAGGTTTTATGGGCCCTTGTCAATAATTGTTTGGGGAGATAAGAAGAAAGAACATAAGTTCATTGTGATTATTAGCCTCAGAAAAGATATATGTTTTGTGTTTGTGATTGACATCTCCTAACCTGGAAAAATCCACCTTCTCCCTAGTCTTGGTTCAATATGGAACCTATTTTGCAAAACTTGGATGGGATTAGTTTGTTGAATGTGTCAATGTGATTGAATCTGATTGTGATCCAGTCAATTTTAGTTCTCCTTGGTTATCTTTATATAAATTTGTAGATTGCTTAGTTGATACCTTGATATGGAGCAAAATTGGATTCAAAGTTTTTCTTAGTGTTATCTAGTCCTTTGTTATAGAGACTTTTCCTTGGAAAATGTGATTCTAATGTATAAAATTGGATAGTAGAAATGAGAGTATGTTAAATGGATTTCATGGTAATTCTCTTGAAAGTAGATTGGTTTAGGATGAATGTAGAAACATAGTGTTTCACAATTCATTGCTAACTTTATATATGTAATGACAACGATATCAAGTTTTCTTCCTTGATTCTTTCCTGATTGAGTCTTTGAATTAGGTTTTTAATAAAATATATATGAAGTGGCTAGCCCACTCATGTTTAGAAAAAAACAATTCATTTCTTATGACATTTCTTGTACTCCAAAAAATTTATTCCATATGAAAATTATCAATTGTAATTATATATAATGATGTTTTACGAAGTTGTTTGATTTAATTACAATTGTGTTAGAGGAAATTTGATTCAAATGAATGCTACTTTATATTGCATTGTTAGTAACTATTGAAAAATAATCCTATTTGAATGCAACATATAACATTAGAAACTATTCCTATATTCCATCCAAGAAAATGAATTTAACAGTAGTATACCTTTCCATGTGAAAAATTCTATAACAAAACCTAACACTTGATGAGAAAAATAAACCTTAAAAATCTCATCTATTTTGGAGCAAAAATGCTCTTTGGAATTTGTATTGCAAAGTTTTAATTCCCTTTTTATAATAGGGAATATTCTTAAAAGATTTGTTTTTCAAATCTTTTTACACCATTTTAAATAAGGTGTATATAATTTTTTTAAATAAAAATCAATTTTAATAACACTATATCTATCCTATCTTAACCTTATCCCCCCCTCACCAACTAAACTTTATTCTATAACTTCTAACCCTTTCCCTTTTTTTTTTCTCCCACCCTCAATCCATGTTGGCCATGGGTTAAAGGCTGAAAAATAGTCCCCATGTCAGGACTAACATATCCCTTGGGGTGAGTGAATATGAAAAGATTTTTTTTTTTTAATATGGGCAAAGTCTTAAGTCAACAAAGGAGGGAGTAAATTATTAATTCTACATTCTCCAATAAAATTCAAACTTATCTTTTGAAATTCTCCCCAATCTTTCCATGCGTACACCCATTCATTGAAACCCACACCACCTTAAAATGCAAGTGTTTTGATTGGGCATGTTAACCCTTGGGAGAATAAAGGTAATTTGTATGCAATAAATGGGGTGTAAATCTTCATTTCCCCAATCAAATCAAAGGAACTTTAAACCTGCCTTAAACTAGGCCATATGTAACTTTCCTTGGAGTTGACCAAACCTACACCTAGGGCAAAAAACTTTAGGCATAGGATCACGTGCAGAGAGTTTGGAAGATGCCCATGTTTAGTGGTAAGTATGGTGAGAGTGTAGGGGTTAGTAGGTGTTGAGTAAGGATTAGTCAGTTAGATAGTTAGTTTAAGTTAGTAATAAAGTGTTAATGTTAGGATTTGATTTAAGATTAGTTTATTAAATATTTAAAGTATGTAGGATTTAGTATTTATTATTATTATTATTTTAGTTAAATTTAATTTGATAATTTGTATTTATGTCTTGTCTTTTAAAAAGGGTTAGATTAATATTGAAAGGCAAATGGCTAGGAAGTCAAATGTTGTAACTTAGTTTTGTTAATCGATTCAAAATATTTTAATGTGTTGGGAATGAAATTTACATTCTTAATTATGATAGATTTATTTCTATTAATTAAGGGATTACAAACTTTAGTTCTTAGGGTTAATATTAGAGTTAAATTGAGGTAGTGGTATAACTCATAATTTTTGCTAGGTGATTGTGTCTTAGCGATGAATTGTTTTAACACATCAAAATAATTTTTGAGATGAAATTTTATGGTTTGAAAAGAAATTAAATATTATATTTTAATTTTTTTTACTTTTATTCCAAAGATCATTTAGTTTGAATGGCTAGGGTTATGAGATTAAAAGGGTACTGAAAGAACATTGGGTTGATAATCCAATAGTGTTTAGGGATGTGACCTAATGATGAAAAAAATGTCTTGAATAATTTAATGATTTAAACTTGTTTAAAAGTTTATTTAAATAATAGTAATAGGTATTAAGGTAACTAGATGAACGTTCTAAAATGATGGAACCTGGTTCAACCAGGAAATTGAACAAACACACGAAATGAAATATGAAACTTTACAAAACTTAATGTGTCTTAGTCAAACATATTAAGTCAATTTTAGCAACTATAGAAACTTTCCATAACCTGTTTAGGTAACATGTATTGACACAGTGGATTAATTAACTCTAAAAAAAATTCCATTTTTTTTTGCCACAATATTTTGGGCATGACATAATCATAATATCATCTTGTTTCACTTTTTGTTCTTTATTCTTTATAAATTTTTTTTGATGAAGCTATGGATTATAAAAAGAGTCATGGGAAGTTTTCCATTCCCCTTTACCAAGGCTGAAAGATTTTTCTCTACAATTCCATCAAACCCTCTACACACCAAAACCAATTGCAGTTCATGAAGCTCCAAAGATATATAACTATAGACTAACCAAAATCATTCTAGTCACTTCTTGAAATATTCTACCTCCTAATTATGTAGCATTAGTACCACTTATTCCACTACGTTGCACTACTTACAAGCATAATCTCTAACCTACTTATATAGAAGGTTACTAGCTACAATTCAACTTATTCAATCATTAGTTTCCAAGACATAAGAATCATATTATAAAAAAATAGGTCATAGGACCTATATCATAAGAATGATCCCAAATGAATACATCATGTCATGAAAATATACAAGAGGATCAATGTATCAAAACATAGAACAATGCACTAACATGTATTACATGTCATGAATCTTCATTTCAAGTTGTAACTTACGTCCTTAACCATTAGAGTAGGGAAGCCAATATATGATTAGACCAATCTTAAGATAACTTTATCTAGAAACATCAAAACACCATGCAAAGATAGATAGAGGATCTCCATGATGCCTATACCACAACATAAGGATCACATAAGTGAACATGGTAACTAAATCAACCACAAGCTAAAATAGTAAGAACACTATCTAAATAAATAGTAAACAAGAAAACAAGAGGGAAATATTTTTGGATTATGCAAGATTACCTACGATCCAAGTATGCTAGTAAATCAAATACTCCAAGTGAATATAATTTTTCCATCAAAATAATTTATGAGCATCTAACGAGATTCATAATTTAGATTTCATGCTCATTCTTTACCTACTTGTCTTCTCCAATCTAAAGAACCAATACTGTTCTAGTTATATCCATGATCTCCTAATGTTGATGCAAGTGTTCTCCCAATCTCTTGTAGAATAAACTCCTCCATCAGGTATTTGACTACTGCTACTACTACTACTACAACTATCATCTAATATCTACTTAATCTTTTGTAGTTTGACTACACCTCTAAAATTATTCAACACATAACTCTTCAATCCACATTTAAGATTTTTTTGCTCATCTAATACCACAATCCCTTCTCTAGTAACCTATTGTAACATCAACATGAAGTTTTCACTAGACTTAAGCTCACCAATTAATATCTATACACCAAATCTCTTAGAAACTTCTCAACCTTAGAAACCTTATTATCCTTCTATTGTAGATCCATCACTTTCTAATCCAAAATAGCTTGATTAGCTAAGGTGTAATTTTTCATGCTTAAGTTCTTATCTTTCATTCCTTCATCCTTCAAAGGAATTAGAGTAAATATTCAACCATCTTTGATGATGCTTGAAACTATTGGAGATTACAATTGGAACAATTTTTATGTTGTCATTGATATCAAATTTTATTGGTGAGATATTTACTAATAGTGTAGAGTGCCATATTAGTTGATTAATGAAGAGAATTTGAAAAGAGTGATAACTAGATGAACTAGTGAAGTTGTTGAGTAAAAAGAAGCAAGTATGATGGAATTACAATGGATGCTTGATCAGTTAGTCTTTGACAAGATAATGTATTTTTTACTCAATATATGAAGTGAGGAAGACAATTGAGTTAATGTATAGAAGAGAAGACAAGAAGTTGAGTAAAACACTAAGCTTGATTGAGTGACAGTTTTACTAGGTCAATAAAGAAAAATATTAAGGAACTTAATAGATAGTTGAGTAAGTAGTATCATCTAAGTGATAGTTATGGTCGAGGAAGATGTAGGAGAAAACTAAAGAAGTGATCGAGCATAGTGAAGACTGAGCAAGCTAGTGTAAGCCAAGAAAGACAAAATAGTAGAGAACGAGCTATCTAGTGATGACTGAGTGTCATCAAAATAACAATTTGTGAAAGAATCGGGTTTTGAGGCTAACATGGCTGAATTTTCGTATTGGTCAAAATTTGTAAATGATAAAGATTGATGAGATGATGAATTTAATGCAGGAATTGGATTTTTTAAGTGATCAAAGGCAAGGATTTGAGGAGAAGTTTCAAGAAAGGAGAAGGAAAAAGTGATGGACATATTAAATGAATCTGACCAAACCCTAACATCTATAATAATGTTTAAGTGGAAAAAAATAAAACTACCTATTCAAGGAGGCACAAAAGATGTTTATGTTGGTTGGTTCATTATTGATTAGTGAATCTGTGAAGAACTAGTGAAGAACATAGTAGAAAAGGAAAAGTGAGAAGATTGGTGGAGTGTGATTCTTGAAGGGTTCACAAGCATATCAAAGATGGAGAGTGTAATTAAGTCTAGTCAATGAACCAACAATTAAGTCAAATGGAGATCTATTTTTTTAAATTGAGTTGTATCTTGACAGATCAAACCCAGATGTTAATTTCTAACCATTCTAATAGTAAAATTCTTTAATCGAGGTTGGCCTAAAGGTCAGTTGTAAATCCTTTAATCAAGGTGAAATTATAATGGAATGATCCAAAGTATAACCAAGCCACTCCTAACAAGATGATTAAATCCTTTAATAGGATCACACCTAACAGTGTGTTTTGTAACCTTTAACAGGATTGGCTCTTAATCAAGCTCACTTTAGAAGAGTGATAAGTGGTAGCATGTTACTTGGTGGTTTCTCCCAAATTGAGTTTCCATGTTAAATCTTGGTGTCATATATGTGTGAATTTTTTTTGATGCATGTTATTTATTGTTGTTTATTTATGTTAGTCAACATTTACTAAACAAAGAGCTAGTGATGAATGAATAAATTAAGTTGCTAATAAGTTATTATATTAGACCAATGACTTTATGAGATTGATTAAGTTTTTTAAAGTTGTTAAAATTTGAATTGGTACATCTAGCCTTGAGGATAACCCATTCACCCACTCTTACTTATTATGAATATTCTAACAATCAATTTCAGAGCTTTGGTGCTTGTAAGTAAAGTTTGAAGGGTCTTAAGATGAAGATCAAGATGTACAAGAGAGAGGTACCTAAGCTGAACAAAGATAACTTCCCATAATGGCAATGAATGATGAGATTGCATCTATCCAGAGTTGGAGATTCTACATTATACTACTTGGATAATGAATACATTAAAGTATCTAGAGCCATGACTATTGAGAAAATGAGGGAGAAGTAGGAGCATAATCAAATGATGATATATCTAGCATCTTCCCTAAGTTATGTTGAGTTTGATGATGTAAAGGATTGGACTGCTACAAATAAAATGTGGGATAAGTTGGCACAAAATCATAGAGTAGACAAAAATGTGTTAAGGGCTAAAGAAGAAAGTTTGAGAGGCAACTTTGATGACATGAGAATGAAAGAAGGAGATATTTTTACACAGTATTGTGGCTAAATCAAGGAGGTTATGAATGTAATTAAAGCAGTTAGAACTATGATAAGAAAGGTGTTAAGGAGTTTACTTTCTATCTATGCAATCAGAGCATTTGTAATTCAAGAACTATGATGTACACCTGACAATGATCTGACCTTGGATAGTCTAATTGGTAGAATCATTGCATCTAAATTCTCAAATTTTGATAACTATACACCTACTATTGAATGTGATTTCAAGTCTCAAATAACCCTTTATGGATCTAAAACAAATAAAAATAATATTATGTATATTAAAAGTGAATCAAATGATGACCTTGATGAGTTAGAAGCATTATTGCCAAGAAGGCTACCAAGAGGAAAATGTGAATACAAAGGTAAACCTCCTATTATTTGTTTTACATGTAATAAAGTTGGTCATATTGCTGAAATATGTCCTCATAGAGATGAGAATAAGGAGACGAAAGACAAAAAAAATTGAGGAAGGAGAGACTATAAAGAGAACCAAGGTATCAAAGACTATAAAGGAAAATGTAAGAAATCATGTTACATTGCTAAAGAAGATGGTTCTGATAGTGATACTAATGAAAATGATGAAGATGTTATTTATGTTCCAATAAAAGATGAATCTGATGAGGATGAGAAAAATTATTTAATCTCACATTTGAATAAGAATGATATATGGATAATTGATAGTGGTTGCTCGTATCATATGGTTGGTGATACGAATTTAAAAAGCTATAATATTGTAATGGAAGCAGTGTTAAGTTTGGAAATGATGCACCATGTTTTTTTTTCTTTTCAAAAGAGGGGTAAACACTTTGACCTGGAGCTATGAACCAGTGAGGCCACAAACGGGGGACCTCATCCCCATGAGAATTGAACCTTGATGGTAAGGATAACAATACAACAAATTAACCATCACAACATGCCACTATTGACAAAATGATGCACCATGTTATTCTAAAGGTAAATGATCAATAATATTGAATGATAAGATCAAATGTGATAATGTATATTGGGTTGATGGTTTGAAATATGACTTATTGAGTGTGTCAAAGTAGAATAGTTTAAGCTATAGAGTTTAATTTCAAAATAGGAAGGCAAAGGTCCATGATGCTGCTAGTGAACTAATTAGAAATAGAGATCAAACAAGAGGTAACTTATTCTATCTAGACCTATCTAAAGATACATATATATTTGCACAATTTGAAGATGTTTGGTTATGGAATAAGAGGTTATGTCATGTGGATTTTGATAATTTGGTAAACATAAGTAAGATGAAAAGAATAAGAGAATTACCAAGATTGAGAAAAAATTATAAAATGATGTGCAAATAATGTCAAATGGTAAAAATGATAAAGTCTAGTTTTAAGAGAAAGACCTATTCTTTTGATGATGTTTTGGAGCTAGTTCATATTGATTTATGTGATTCTATTGGAGTGAAAATCTATTATGGTGATAAATGATTTATTCTATTTGTTGATGATTTTTCTAGAATGATGTATGTGATATTTTTTAAAGAAAAATATGATGCTTTTCAAATGTTCAAGTGGTATTTGGATATAGTTAAAAAGAAAACAAGTAAGATTTTGAAGTGCTTAAGATTAGATAGAGGAGGTCAATTCATATCATATGAGCTCAATCTATTATGCAATGACAAAGGAATCAAGAGACAAATGAGTACACCAAGTACTCCGCCATATAATGTGATAGCTGAAAGAAATAATAGATCAATCATGGATTGTGCAAGAACACTGATGATGCAGAAGAATGTTCCACAAAAGTATTGGAGAGATGGTGTAAGTACTATTTTTTATACATTGAACCAAGTTCAAGTTAAGAAAGGTACAAACAAAAGCCCTTTTGAAATTTGGTATGGCTATGCAACTAACACCAGTTATTTCAAAGTCTTTGGAAGCATGTGTTTCATAATGAAAGATGCAAGGAAAGGAAAACTTGATGTAAAGAGTGATGAAAGTATATTCCACTAAAAGCAAGTTAGACAAGTTTTTGAATACTAACACTAACAAAATTGTGGAAAGTGCAAATGTTTGAGTTGATGAATTTGAAAAAAAGAACAAATAGGAATTAAAGAAAGAACTTAAAGATTAACAAACTTTGTCTACATATATGAAGGAGAACCTAGTACATTACCTAAACCAAAGGAAGAGGCTTTTGGGCATCAACAACCAAGAACTATTGAGGTTCAATAGCTAAGCACTAGTGAGGTTCAACATGAAAGATCTACCAAGAATAAGAATATTGCCAAGCATTAAACTGTAAGAGTCAAGTCACATAGAGAAGAAGCCAAATGTCAGAGAGAGGAAATTGAACACTAGACATACAATGCTAAGTTACAGCTAGAGATACTTGAAAATCATGACAACGAATAACCAAGTGATATACCACAAGAAGAAATAAGATCTGAACCTATCTTAGAAAAATATGTGAAAAGACAACATAAACTAGATCAAATAATTGGAGACAGATTCAAGAATGATGACAAGAAACAAGTTGAAGAATGATACATGTTTACTATGTGAATTTAAACCTAGACAAGTTAAAGATTCTTTGGAGAATGAATTTAAAGCAATGAATGAGGATATTGATGAAATAGAGAAGAACAAGACATGGATATTGGTACTAAGACCAAAGGACAAGACTATGATTAGAACAAACTGGGTATTCAAAAACAAGCTAAATGAGAAAGGTGAAGTCACAAGGAAAAAAGCAAGACTAGTTTGTTAAGGATATGTACAAGAGGAAGGAATTGATTATGGAGAGACATTTTCCCCAGTTGCAAAGTTGGAAGGAGTAAGAACTTTGTTGCATATGCTACTTATAAAGGATTTAAGGTATATCAAATTGATGTGAAATGTGCATTTTTAATGGAATCTTGGAAGAAGAAGTCTACATTGAACAACTTAAAAGATTTGTAGGCCCTAGCAAGAGGGACATGATATGTAAACTACACAAATAATTATATAGTTTGGAACAAGCCCCTAGAGCATGGTATGAAAGATTTCACACTTATTTTGTGAAAATTAGTTTTGCAAGAACTAATGAAAATATGAATTTGTACTTGAAAAGTGAATCTAAGAGTAAGATATTTTTAGCTGAAATATTTGTTGATGATATCATATTTGGAGGCCATGATATGTTATGTAAATAATTTGCTAATGAGATGAAGAAAGAATTTGAGATGTAAATATTTGGAGAGATAAAGTTCTTTGTTGGTTTGCAAGTCTATCAAATGAAAAAAAATATTTACATAGTCAAAGTATATCAAGGAGATGTTGAAGACCTTTGGAATGGAGGATTCAATACTAGTTGGAACACCTATTGTGAATAGACTAAAATTTCAAAGAATGATGATTCTTCTGAAGTAAATGAGACATTGTACATGTCAATGATTGGAAAATTACAATATGTTTGTCATAGAAGACTTGACACTGAATTAGCTATTGGTATTGCTCTACTATTTTAGCTAATCCTAAGGAGAATCACATGATAGCTATGAAAAGGATGCCAAGATATCTGAAAGGAATAGAGTATGGTTTATGGTACAAGAAGAACAACAAGTTTGAGGTGTAAGTTTACATAGATGTTGATTGGACTGGAAACATTGATGATAGAGAGAGTACAAGTAAAAATTTTTAATTTCTAGTAAAGAAATTAATTTAATGGACAAGCAAGAAGAAAAATTATATTTCTCAATCCACAAAAGAGGTTGAGTATGTTGATGCAACCGTTAATTGCTCAAACATTATTTGGATCAAGCAGTTGTTGAAAGGTATAAAGGAGGAGATTATTGAACTTGTGGTTATATATTGTGAGAACAAAAGTGCTATAAATATATCTAAGAATCCTATGATGTACACAAAGACCAAGCATATTTCTATCAAATAACATTACTTAAGGGAGTTAGTATAAGACAAAGAAGTCATACTTGAATATGTGAACACAAAGGAGCAGATAGATGACATATTTTCTAAGGCATTACCTAAGGATGCATTTGAGTATCTTAGAGGTAAGTTAGCAGTCATTCCCTTATCTGAAGAAAGCCAAGATGAGATGCAACATTGAATCAATTGCTATGATTAGAGTATCTTATAGATTGATGTAGGAGGTCACACTTTAGGAGCTGCCTAAAGTTGTGAAAAGATGGACATAGGTATGAGTAGTTAAAGCTACAAGTGAAAGACAACGAAGGGAGTGATATTGCAAGATCAGTTAGAATAGTTTCAAATAGGGTGATGTGTATAGAGTGAATGATGTCTTTATAATTATTTTCAAAGAGGGAGAATATGTATGCAAATTACCATACAAGTTACATATGAGATGTTATGTTGCAAGTGCTAATATAATTGGTGTTAGATTGATGACTTTGCAATTGGCATCATAGAGGGAGAAGTGTAATAGAAGCAAAGAGGAAGCATATTGAGGTTGAATGGATGAGAATAAAAATGAAACTAAGGATATTAATGAAGATATGATATAGATTATAGAGAGAGCTATTAAGGACAAATCTTGAGAAAGTCTTTTGCAATTATATGGTAACTAGAGGTGTTTCCATCAATGCCAAAGAGGGAGATTGTTAGAAATTATAATTGGAACAATTGTTATGTTTTCATTGATGTCAAAATTTACTAGTGAGACATTTACTAATAGTGTAGAGTGTCATATTAGTTAATTGATGAAGATGATTTAAAACAAGAGATAACTAGATGAATTAATGAAGTTGTTGAGTGAAGAGGAGCAAGTATGATGAAATTACAATGGGCATTTGATTAGTTAGTCTTTGACAAGATAATATGTTATTTAATAATTACATGAAGTGAAGGAGATAGTTAAGTTAGTGTATAAAAGAGAAGACAAGAATTTGAGTAAAACAATAAGCTTGATCGAGTGAGAGTTTTACTAGGTCAATGAAGAAAAATAGTAAGGAACTTAAGGGATAGCTGAGAGCATAGTATGAATCGAGTGATAATAATGGTTGATCAAGATGAAGGAGAATTTATGAAGATCGAGCGAGCTAGTGGAAGTTGAGCGAGATAGATTAGTAAAGACTGAGTAACCTAGTGATGAGCAAGAAGAAAAATATAGTGATGAATGAGTGTCAGTAAAATAATAGTTTGTGAAAGAATTGAGTTTTGAGGATGACACAATTGAAGTTTTGGATTGGTCAAAATGTGTAAATGTAAGGATTGATGAGATGGTGTATTTAATGGATAAATTGAATTTGTTAAGTGATCAAAGAAAAGGATTCAAGGAGAAGTTTCTAGAAGCGTCAAGAAAGGAGAAGAAAAAAAAAATGGATAGATTCAATAAATCTGATCAAACCTTAAGATCTACAGTGATGTTTAAGTGACAAAAATCAAAGCTAGATATTTAAAAATGAACAAGAGATGTTTATGTTAGTTGGTTCATTGTTGATTGGTGAATTTGTGGAGAACCAATTTAGATAAGAGTATCAGAGGAAAAGTGAGAAGATTGGTGAAGTGTGATTGCTTCAAGGGTTTCCAAGAAGATCATAGATGGAGAGTATAATGAAGTCAAATCAATGAGCCAACAATTGGGGTGAATGGAGATCTAAATTTGGAAAGTGAGTTGTATCTTGACAAATTAAACCTAAGTATTAATTTCTAAACATTGTGGTAGTAAAATCCTTTAATCAAGAATTAACTAATAATTATTTGTAAGCCCTTTAATCAAGGTGACATTCTCATGGAATGATCCAAAGTCCTTTAACTAGGCATTCTAAATTCTTAACTCATCCTAAATGTTAATTCTCAAACCATTAACATATCTAGCCATCTTCTCCTTGGATGAATCTCAATATCCAAACCTAACTTTCATCTTGTAGAACTCATCTATATAATCTTTAAATATTAGATAATTATACTTTAGAATACGTAACCTTTTAAATAATTCAAGTTCATAATTTTTTGGCATGAACTTATCTTTAAGTATCTCAGGTTTATCATTAGCCTACCTATCTTTCTGGAATTCTTTCCACTATAATATAGCATGGCCCTTCAACTTGGTCTATACTAACTTGACACTTTAAGGATCCTTAACATCTTCAAGCTTAAAGTAATCCTATAATTCATTAATTTGATCTATTAATTCTTCTAAATGTTAAAAAACCTATATTACCAATTCTATGAACTTACTCATCTGTGTCATAACTCTCATTAATATTTCCTCTTTAACATAAATATCAATTTTAGTTGTCTCAAGATATTCTACATCTTTCTCAAATTCATCTTCAGTCTTAGGGTTTCTCCTAGCCCTAGCTAAAGTATTTTCAATCTCAATCCTTATCTTATTTTTGAAATCTTCTATCATCTACTTTAGTTTTATAGGATTGATTCTTCTAGGTAGAATGTTTACCAAGATGCCAAACTACAATCCCTCTAGTTTGACAGTCTAATCACAAGTGTTGATTTCCCTAATTTGATCTATAAATTTACCAATCAAAGTAGTCTACCTCATACAACTAGGTTTATGTGGTAACCAAAAAAATTATCAAATTCACTAACCAACCAATCTTTCATGTGAAATCATCACAATTGTAGGTCAGATACACCCTTATGCCACCCCACAACCAGGTTTGTAAGTGTAATCTCAATCTTCCAATTATGAATCCCTGTTTCCACCATGCATTAGCCTTTAATTGATGTAGATCATAACCTCAAATTTTTTATTCCACAACAATAAGAGATGAAAGTCAAAGTGATTACAATCACAAATAAAATGGAAAAACTAGCAAGACTAGCTCTAACACCACTTGACACAACCAAGGATAGAGGATCTCTAAAGAAAATGTCCAATCTTGTATCTAGAGTAAGAAATAATGGAAATGCACAAAAAAAACAACAAGAATTGAGCATAACTGAAAGAAACATATGTTATAAATAGGAAATATAGAGGGGGGGAGGGGGAGGGGGGTGAATCAATATTTCACAAACTTTAGCCCAAAATTGGATATCTCTAATAAATTTTTAACATGCATAAGAAATTAAACTAACTATGTTGAACAATAAACATAACCATGCAATATAAAAGCTCATAACACCATATTTTGTTAACAAGGGAAACCCTAGCTAAGGGAAAACCCCAGTGGGGATGGTACTCACAAAATGATCCACTAATCAAAAGTATCTTGTGAAAGATATTGATTATGTTATGAGTCTATCACATCTATATAGTGTCTCTATCGTTATTACAAGACTAGGACTTGTTAGAGGGCTCAACCATGTTAGGATTTGTTATATACAATTACAAAATGTATGCAAGATAAGCTTATTTCTCAATCATGCAATATATAATATAGTTCCTTCAATACAAAGTGATAGATACAAAAACCTCTTTACATTGCTACTAATATCTTCAATATCAAATCTTGCCTTTGCTTCTCATTCACAAAATTTCCATTCCTCTAATCATACATTAGAATTCACATCATAGAACATTACAATACATCTCATAAAACTTACTCATAACTTCACATTTAGCAATTTCCTTTATACGTTGCTAATTTATAAATATTTGTCGATTTGACCTTCATGCCTTTATACAATTAATCAAAATAAAAAATTATCTTTCATTGAGTTAAGGTTAACATCTAGGATGTCATCCCTAATTAGTTAAGAAATTATTTTGTTCCCAAAATTTCCCATTTTCATATTATACTCTATTATGCCTATATACTGTTGTAATTGTAAAATATGTCATAACTCTATATGTATTGATTATAATATCTTGAAAATTTATTATAGCATCCTCGTAATCTATTCTATCTATCCTCAAGTGCACATGGGCTAATAGAGCTTGGGTAAATTGTGCTGACCAAAACTCCATTTGTTCTGACAAATAAACTGTCACCCTTAGACAATTTTCTAAGTATACATGCCATAACTTTATCTTCCTATTTTGATCTATAACAAATATGTTGCCATAAATGACAACATAAAAATATATAATCTAGCCAAATTTCTAACCATATCCCCCTTTTGCATTGATGGAAACATATGGGAAAATTTGCTAAGTCCCAAAAAAAATCTCAAAAACTTTAGAAAATTTGGCCTTTAGAAAATTTCAAAAAATTATGGATCATTACATATACCCTCTTTCCTTATATCTCTTAATTATATTATAAATCTACTCATTTATCCCTTATATATATTTACAATTTTCCTTATCACCCCCCCTTTGACATCAATGACAAAGGTGTCAAGAGTTTATGTACAAGTCAAAATTGTATTACCTTTCTCCTTATGATGAGGTTGTTATTCTAGAAATACAATATGCAAAGTATGTCTTTAGAATCTCAAACTCTTTCTATGATGTGCTTTTCACTACCTCTGATATACTAAGAAGAGAGCATAGTCCATGTGATGCTACTTCAACTGCATTAAGGTCAGAATACTAAATTCTCATATGATGTCTTTGTAGCAAGACACTCATCTCTAACTATTTTTCTACATTTCCTATATTCAAAGTCAAGTGTTATCTTAATAATGAGAACCTCTTTATTATTATCTCCTTCTTTGGCTTAATGATCTTTATATCATCATCAATAAATACTATAGTTACTTCAAGATCTTCTATCTTGGTGTCAGACCACTAGAGTTTTCTTATCAGATTCTACAATTTTATTCAATTTCCTATTCAACTCATCATTTATGTCCTTGACATAATTGTATGATAGGGTGCACTATCCATACAATGTTCTTCCCTTTGTCAAGAATCTTCTTAGCTCCTTGATGCAAGCATCAAGTGTCAACAATTCATTCCTAAGATTTGTGCACACTATAGAAAATAGTTGTGCATCATGCTTGAATTTTTCTTGTGCCACTTCCACTTCTAATTAATGAGTAAACTCACTATCAAAATATTTTATCAATCCTTTTTCTCTTATTTGGGGATCTATCTCTGTTACCTTTACTAAGGTGACCCTTTGCATTGTCTCTAAAACCTCTCCCAATATCTTTTCTAGGATTTTCACCTTCTTCTTCCTTTCAAAAAAAATTCTTAAGGATGATATTAGGCTTAACTAATCATTATCATCTCTAGACAAGTTCTCTAGTGATTATTCCAGTGGAGATTTAACCTTCTTAGGTGTGTGCAGTAGAATATCTGCTTCATGCTGGAATATAAATTTATCAAACTCTATTTCAATATGCTTAAGTTGAGGTAAGAATGCTAACTCATACATTATTATCCTCCAATTAACTCTGATAAGGTCTTCTTGCCTCTTCTCTTCTCCTTCTTTTCCTCTCCTTCTCCTCTCTTCTCCTCTTAAAATTTCCTCTTTCTTTCTTTTTCTTCTTTCTTTCTTTCTTCCCCTTCTCCCTCCCTCTTTTTCTCTTTCCCATCTTCAAAACTAGTGTAGCTCACCAAATCTTCAACAATAAATTGTCCATAGTCCTTGAATGGATCCTCTTATGTATTTAAAGTGATTCTTGTACTTTTCACTTGCATGGTATCAATACTAATGGTTACCTACGATGTAGACTATAAAATCATTGTATCTTTACCAACTTTAGTAGATGGTGCCTTTGATACTGTTGCTACTACTACCTCAACTAATTTCTTCTCTATTTTGTTCTATGGTTATCATGCTTTCTCCCCCTAAGTCTTTTCTCTCTTCTTCTTGACTGGGTACAAAGTTCATAAATTTTATAATTTCCTCTTTGGTTTCCTCATTAACATCTTCATAATTACCTCTCATTATTAAAATTTCTCTCCTTTTATGCCTTAGTAGGGTCTCAATACCCTTCATTATGCTCTCAAGGTGTTCATCACTCTTTACTTTACATAATCTCTATATCATATTTTCTTTGATATTCTTATCCTTGTTAATCACTCTTTTCTTTCTATCTATCAATCTATTATACAAGTCTTTAGGTAGTTGCTTCTTTATATCCTCAAACCTTTTTTTTGACAAAATCATATGTCTCACTACAACATTCTCTAATTTTAGCCTATCTATACTATCATACAAATCACAACACTTATTCAGTTATACAAAATTTCCATTATTTATAAATACAACATTAAGAGTTTCTACCTTAGGCTTCTAGGGATTTCTCTAACTAGGTGTCTTAACCTCTACCATTGCTTGTTCTGCTTATTATGCCTCTACTTCCTCTTCCTCAAATTCATTTGATTGAGACTCAATTACCCAAGTCTTCCTTCTCTGTGTGCCAGATAATGTTTTTCTTTTCTTACCCAATCAACTTGCCATTTAAAAAAAATAAAAATTGAGTAATCAAGATTCTATTTTCTTCTATTTAACCTCTGTTAACCTTGCACACCTCCTAGTGCTAGGCAGGATAACTATTTGAACCTTGGTGATCTTCATATATTCTTCATATTTTTCTTTCTAAACTTTTGGTACAACTTGTGGCTGTACTTGTGATACTACCACATATTGTGCACTATCTAATGGTCTAGATAATGTGAACCCTTGTGTTGATAAAACATCAATAGCTAAAGGTTTAGCCATCAATATCTCAGATTGACCACTTGCTCAAATTTATAAAGAAATTCCCATTTCTTACTTGCATTCTTCTCTTGTCATAACTAATTTCTTCATAATTGTATCAATTTTATTTTCTACTGTCTTCTTTACTTATTTTCTATGAAGTTCACTATGAACTTCCTTCACTTTTTCCTCATAAGTTCCCCATCTAGGACACTCTTTGTCTCTCTCAAATTCTAGGGTTATCTTAGCATAACCCTCTATTAGCTCCTCATCATTTTATATCCCATAGGATCAATAAACTTGACCCTTGGTTCAAATGCCTCCATGCATGTTACATTAGTTTCAACAATGAAACATATGTCATTCTTATACTTTTCTACCAAATATAGAGGTATCCTATACCTCTGCTTCATAGCATCTTGAAAGATTTTCATCATCATTGAAATTTCCTCTACCATCTTGTCTTTTGAATGTTTCTTGTAATGATAAGTAATCATGCTCATTATGAAATTGTTACTGTCCCATTTGTGATCAGGCATACCAGGGAATCTTTTGATTACTTGAAATAATAGGTGCATTACAAGGATCAAATATGAACACCCCATTCTTTTTCTTCTTCAATCTATCTATATTATCCATTAACTGATATTTCAAAATCTCACACATATTTACCTTTTCCCTTTTCAATGTCATTAAGTATGTTGCATGAATAAATCCAATGGAAATTGAATTAAGTCTTGAACTACTATTCATTTTATAGCCAATGATTTTTCTTATTATTCTAACTTTTTTTTTAGTTATCATGTCTAATCTCATGTTCCTTCCATTAGATTTAGTTTTCAAGTTTGTTTCTACCAATTTCTTCACATTTTTCTCATTTAATAGATTACTGCCCTCATTGCTCAAACTAGTAAGCTTATGGATTAGCTCATTATCAATCATAACAAGGATATCACCTACCTAAAACATTTTCTCATGAATTTTTCTCAATATTGTTATGGTCCATTCATGATTATCAAATTCTATGTAAAAAATGTGTCTGATAATGTTTAACTTATTCAAGTGTTCAAACCCTTGTTTCAAAGATAGGTTGTTGTTACATACTAGGTCTAGATCTTTATGGATGTTACTATCACCAATTATCTCAAATTTGCAATGTATGTATGTCTTAACATCCTTGACATGTAAAATGTTATGGGGAACTTGTGAAAAGGCTCCTAGGGGATCATCTTCCATGAAAATATATGGGTGCTTCTTAAACTGGGTGCTTCGTAAACTTATATCTAGGCCTATCAAAAACTGTAGGATTTTCCATTTCTCAAATTAAAATCTCAAATAATGACTATGCACACGATAAATAACTTAATATTATGGAGCTAGGTATTGCTTTGATATGCTCTTTAAAACTCTTCAAATTCACCTTAAATTCTCTCCAAAGTTCTCATCTAACTCTTGCATGGTTGAATGGTGATTAATAACTTGATTTTGACCCTTAATTCACATCCAATTCATCTTTGAATTAATTTTGCAAGTACACAATCAACATAAGTTGATTCTAATTGCTAGGAGACTTGTTTTCCTTTGTGCACTTACATACAATTTCCAAATCATCTGTGCACTTAACTATAGCTTCAACACATCATTTTCTAGCTCATACTAACTATGCATGCCTTAACTCTTTATCTAACATTTCTTTTACCTTTTTGATTCTTGATCCTTGATAAAGTGCTTAATTTAAGTAGGATGAATCAACCACTACAACTGACTTCAATCTTCCTTCAAGTGCCTCACTTGAAAAATCTTCCAAAACTACATGTGAACTTGATGGATCTTTGGCTTTGAAAAGTACTTGTTTAAATTCTTCTACATGCTCTCTTAGATTGTCTTTCTAGGTATTACTAGTGCTATCATTTCTTTTAACAATCCTATTCATGTTCCTTCTAAAATTAGGATTCTTTGGGTTGTTCCTCATACCCATTCTCCATAATCTTGCTATATGACCAAAGTTATTACATAACTAACATACTGGTGCATTGTTTCCAAATCTAGGTCTAGGATGGTTAGTAGGTGCTCTAAAATTCCTTATAATATGCCCAAAGTTGTTGCACTTGTAACAGACAATGTTATTTCTGATTCTATTATTTCCTTTGTCATATCTTCTTCATGTATACTCCCTTTTCATATGAATAACTTCATTACATGCATAAGATCTACCTTTGAATTTATATCTTACTTGACTAGATGATTCATTTTTCTCATGTTTCTTAGGTTCATCAACTTGTTCAGATTGCTTGGGTTTCTTAACCTCCTTAGGTAGATCATCAGATTGATTTGACTCAATCTTGTTCAGATCTTTGTTTTCTTGCAAAGGCTGATGATTCTGAAGATTAGGTTCCTTTCTAGCTTCAATTTCTTAGCTAAATTTTCTCTAATGGGATATCCAAGAAATGTATTATCATAAGAAGGTCTCTATAAAAATTATATTTGTTCATTAATCTTCTCACTACTAGAATATAGTTTCTCAAGTTTTTTCTTAGACTAGGTTAAATCTCCTTTTACAATAGTATTATACTTCTCAATTTTTGCAGACTACAAATTGATAGACTCAAGCTAAGATGTCACTTTGCTAAGGTTGGATATGAGATTTGCATTCTTAGACTTCAAATCTGATTCAAATTTACTCTCATCATTCTTTAGGCTCAACTTTAGATCTGTAATCTTAAGTTCATGTAATATAAAATTTAGTTCCTTCAATACAAAGAGATAGATACAAAAAACTCTTTAGATTGGCACTAATATCTTCAATATCGGATCTTGTCTTTGCTTCTCATTCACAAAATTAGTATTCCTTTGATCATACATTGGAATTTGCATTACATAATATTACAATACATTTCATACATCTTACTCTTAACTTTGCATTAAAAATTTCCTTTATACCTTGCTAATTTACAAATATTTGTCATGTCAGCTTTCATGCCTTTAAACAGCTATCAAAATAAATAAAATATCTTTTACTAACTTAGGGTTAACATATAGGATGCCATCCCTAATTAAATAAGTAATCATTTCGTAAAAAAAATAGTTCTTTAACCCAAAATTGCCCATTTCCTTATTATATTCTATTCTACTTGTATACTATTGTAATTGTAAAATCTATCATAGCTTTGTTTTTATTGACCGTACTATCCTACAAACTTGACTGTAGCACCCTCATACTATGTACTATTTGTCCTCAAGTGCACACATGCTAATATAGCCTCTACAAACTGTGCCAACCAAAATTTCATCTATTTTGATAGATAAACTATGTTATACTTAGACAATTTTCTAAGGACACATGCCATAACTTTATCATAGTTAGACAATTTTCTAAGGATACATGCCATAACTTTATCTTCCTATTTTTCTCACTTCATATAGCTGACATGTTGCCATAAATGAAAACATAAAAAATAGCTAACCTAGCCAAATTGCCGACAACATCACTAGAATATCATCAAGTTAGAAAATAAATGCAAATTTCACATAACTATTGCAAATAGGCAACTATTAAAAGGTTGGATACATTCACTCTTCTTATTAGTAAGTTCATAATTGATCATCCCTCAAAATTATGAAAGTATAGATCAACCAAAATTATCCCAATTACTTCCTAGATCATGTTACAATCCAATTATGTAGCATGAGTTGCACATGTTCCACCATCTTGCACTATTTAAAAATAGAACCTCTAACCTATTTATATACAAGATCACTAACCACAAGTCATCTTATCTAATTATTAATTTCTAAGACAAAGGAAATGTATTACAAATAGATAGGTTAGACTAGCCCCAAATGAATACATTGTGTCCTAAAAATATACAAGAGTGATAGGGAGGCTCCTCTAAACTCTTGTCCTAATATCTTCTAGGACTCTTCAAGGCTCTATCTTGGCCATCGTAGGGTTCACTTTATGACCCCACACTAGGATAATGTTCACTACAATTCCCCTCTCCCTTCTAGTATATCCCTTAAAACTTCTTCATACATGTAAGGCCCCTTCCCTAGGACCCTAATATTAGTCTTAATAACATGAATTTGATTAGACCTTAGAAAAGTAGGGAGATTTAATGTCATGTTTCTGCCTCTTGTGTATAGGATGTGAATTTTATACTGTTAACATACACCTTATGATAGAACGATGGTAAGTACATCCCGAGATTTAAGTATGCCATGATGGGCATTTTCCTTAGCAATAATGGACCTAAAATATTATTGAGACTGATACACATTTTAGTCATTTTTGTGTTAAGTATCATATTCAAAATTAAGTTATTTGATAAGCTAAGATCCTATGGAATAAAGGCTCAAGATGTCATAACTTAGAAACTATGTCAATGGGTTCATGATATTTTATGTCCTATTAGGATAATTAAATTAGATGGCTAGTATGGAAAGATGAATTGATACCCACTCTTATGAATAATATTAATAGTCATAAGATGAAAATTGTTATAAAGGTCTACATGGTAGAACTTGATATGATGTAATAAGTCAATTAAGTGGATATCTTGGTATTTATAAGGAAAGATCTTATGAACTAATAAAATATAATCAATTAAATTATGTTGGATTCTAAAACTGTGTGACATGACTATGCAAACATCCTATTTACTTGACATAATTGATACACTTTATAATTATCTCATAATGATAATGAGATATTGTTAGCAACCAAATTATATTTAACTAAATCAAAGAATATTAATTGAGATGTTTACATTTTAATGATTTTGACCTAAAATATGTATTTGGAACTAATTTTCATGTTGGTTGATTTAACAATAGATTCAATATTTCATCAATATGATCGGAAATGGATTATGATGTGGTTCAAAATGTTAGTTGGATCATTTGACTAGATAGTAATATTGATATGTAGATTCTAATATTTTAATGTTTTAGATGCTTTATATGAAAATGGTTAGAAAATAAAGTTGATTAGGATAATTGAGTATGTTAATGTGAATTATTCAATTTAAAAAATTTCGTGCATCTATATACATGCATTTTCTATCATTGGGCTACTGATATTCAAGTTTAGTATGCAGGAAACTGAACCATGGAATTATATTGGGGAAACAAGGCCCAAACTTCTATGGACATGATATAGCCAAAGTGAATCTTTGAAAGATTCAGAGCCTCATTTTGATGTCTTTATTTCGTAAATGTAAGTTACATGTATGTAATAAATATATATTCATGAATGGATTAGGGACATGTCATTGTAATGTATAATGTGTTTTAATGTGTCACTTGACACTTGTAAATTGTTTATGTGTTGATGACATGTCACCTAGGGTTTTGTTCATGGCAGCACTTAACCTTAAACTTATTACCTTTCATAGATTACGTAAATCCACTTGGAGAAAGGATAGGATGGGTCACCATCAAAGGAAATTCGAATTCAAACTTTACAAGGATTTTAGAGGGTCAATATGTAGTTTCAAAGTGTCATGTTTGTGAAAATAAGATACCCATATGTTAGTATAACATGTTAGGGGCCTAAATTTGACCATTTTAGTGCTTAGCTAACCTAGGGGACCCCTTAACCAATGCATTCTTCCACCAATTATAAATTTGAGTTATCCCATGAGTGTACCCTCACATTCACACTTGGTCAAAGTTTCTTTTTAGTAGGGACAAAGTTGTAAGAGATAGTGGCTTAATATTTTTTTTTTCCAAAATGGGATAGTAGAGAGTCTTTTTAGAGGAGTGGTGACAAACTAGTGGGGTGTTCACCCACTCTCTAAGTTTAGAGACAACTAGGGTTTTGGAGGAGAAATACTAAGGATAAGGGAGCTCTTCATCAACTATCATTACCTTAGCTTGGACTAAGGTTGGTGTCTATGCCATGACCTTATTTTGCACTTACATAATGATGTTGTGATCTTGCTAAACTATTGTGGGAGAAATCAGATTTTGTATTGTGTTGAAGTGATTGTAGATTATGTTGCAATTACTTTCTTTGGATTTATTTTTTTGTTCTTGTTTTTGAGTGTTGATTGTTAATGGGTGTGAAGGTTTCACTCACCCTTGGGAGGGAAGTGATGCCTTGGGTGAAGGGGTTAGTTGGGCTCAACATTGAAGTTGATCAATTTTCCTCTTGGAGAGGGTCTTTTGTTCATGGAGTATGTGCTCCATTGAATCCATATGCCTTTTTTTTTATGGGAGGTAGAAGTGTATAATGATAGCCTTGAAAAGGTGTTTGTATTATGGGAGGTATAAGTGTATTGATGTGATGAGGATAATGTATTTGATAGCCTTGAAGGGGCATTATGCATTTGTAGATGTATATGTATATATGGATATGGTATTCTCCTCTTTAGAGAGCCCACCTTCACCCATTATTTTATGATTCTAATAGTGAATCATTGTGTTAAACCTTGGAGGATTTGTAAATGTATTGCAATAAGGATTTTTGCATGCATTGTGAAATGTTTGAGTGTAACCCATTTGATTCTTGTTTCCCTACTCAGTGCGTGGCTTCTTAGAAGCCTAGGATGGGAGGTGAGCCTCCATGGTTCTTGTGTAAATGTTTTGCAGGTTTTGTGCTCTTGGATTCAAGGAAGAAGAGTGGTGCCTTTCCATGTGTTGATGGGCAACAAATGGGGTCATGCCAGTTGAAAGAATGAAATCCTTCTTTATGTTATTCTTGCTTTGTAAGGATAAATCCTTTATCTATGCCTTGGTGCATTCCATTGTAAAAATGAACTCTTCATTTGGTGAACATTATTGTAGAGAATGAAACTAGGATACTTTCCTATGTAACTACCTTGTAATATTTAATAGTATGCTTAGTTGCATTGAAATGTCATTGATGTATCATTATTAATGGGATGCAAAGAGTTTAGTTCATGTAGACACTATAGTTCATTGTAGAGAATGAAACTAGGATACTTTCCTATGTAACTACCTTGTAAGATTTAATAGTATGCTTAGTTGCATTGAAATGTCATTGATGTATCATTATTAATGGGATGCAAAGAGTTTAGTTCATGTAGACACTATATTTCTCTTAAACTTCATAGAAGGATTAGATATTGATTTGCAACATGTTCTTTTTTTAAAATTTATGAATTGGTAAATATAGATGTAGGAAAATGCAATAGATCATATGAAGAAAATGCTTGTTATGTGCTAGATCAATAGGAAAGTTTATGTAAAACTCCATCATTGATATGAGAGAGAAATCTAATGGTTTCAATTTTGACCTTGTTGCAAATGCATTTCATGTGTTGCGTAATTATTCAAATAATTTCTAATAGGTTCATTAAATTATATTTTTACTTTGAAATGTGAAAATAACAAGAATTCACTACCAAATCCATATTTATAACCTTATAGTTGAGTGGAGGAAAGAAATTCAATCTATAACAAAACATGAACCATCTTGAGAAAATAGGTGTCTATGTGCAAAATAAACTCTCTGGAATTTATATGGGAGAGGGAAATAATTCCCCTCCCAATTGCAGACAATAAAATAATCATAAGAATATTCCATATATCATTTCCTGAAGACAAAAAGAGTTATATCAAATAATGGCTTAGAAATCTAAGCTTTATATTCATCCAACTAGAATTGTTACCTGCACATGAAGGAAGCTCATGGTAAACATGTGACTGCCTGCCATAAATCCATAATTAGAATAATAAGATAAATAATACTTTAATAATGTGTACCCTACTACAATGTCAAGTTAGGAAACAAAAAAAATAAAAAAAAATATAGAAATTATATTTATAACTTATCACCTAAAAAAAAAAATGTGACCCACCCTTAAGTTATTAACTAAACAAAAAAAACAAAAAAAATAAAGTCACTACAATCATCATCACTTTTCCTTGAAAGGCAACCATATTACCACTACCAAGGATAGGTGCCAGACCTGACATGCTCCCATCATCACTGTCCTTGTTCCTTGGGTTGACCACCACCCTAGCAACCCACCCTTAAGTTATTAACTAAACAAAAAAAACAAAAAAAAGTTGCTTCAATCATGATCACTTTTCCTTGGAAGGCGGCCACATCACCGCTGCCAGGGATAGGTGCCAGACCCAACATGCTCCCATCATCACCATCCTTGTTCCTTGGGTAGACCACCACCCTAGTGCCTAGATAGTCATGCAAGAGGAAGGGGGTAGTCTTGGGAGTTGGGAATAAAGTTGGATATGAATAAACTTTTGCATGTATTAAGGGGTTGTCATCTGTATAGGATTAGATTATGTTTGTTGATTTTAGGGAAAGGTAGTGGGCCACGTGGTCTAGTAGAAAGTTAGGATTTGGGTGGGGAAAAGGAAAGTAGGTAGGATGTTGGGAATTCATGCTTGGAATGGGGATTGATCATTTTTTAAGGTAGGAATTAGTTTTAGCTTTTAGTACATAAAATAGTTACTTAAGAAACTGATAATGGGACATATTGATGGGTGGTAGTTAGAACTTTGCTAGGTGTTAGGAATGTTAGTAAGTCAAGTAGTGGGTACTAAAGTAAACATTAGTTAGAATGAATAATTTGAAATTATTTGGTATTATGTTATTATATGATAGTAGTAGTCGTAGTAATAACTTGATAAAGTAGGTAGTTAATATATGTGAAATGGGTATAGTTATTCAAAGGTGTTTCATATATATGTTGGAGTATATATTCTTTGCAATCAAATTCACCTTGTATGATGAGAACATAAGCATCGAGTTGGTAACCAATGGATTAAGATGTTATTATAAGGAGCTTTAGTAACTAGGAAATAAATATAACATATAGTATATATGTATATGTAATACTTCTCTCATTATTATGTCACTTTATAAACCACAATTAATACTTCCAATAAATTAATATTTTGCCTCAAATTCTATCCTAAACATCGAATAATGGCTATAGGTCAATGGGTGCTTGATTAGTTCATGTCATGTAGTTGGTAGATTTCATTAGAAGCTAGAGTGGCCTTTGGTTATATCATTTTGGTTAGGTACATATAAAATTTGGTACATACTAGTCATTGAATTGCTAATGGGTGATTAGTAGCTATAATTCATAGCATGTGAGCTAGTTGGATATCATTCAACATACTATATAAACTAGGAATAAATGGTCCTAGAGTGGATTTGATCTCTTTAAAATAATGAATGATATAAGACCTTAGTATTATAAGTAAATGCAATATTCTTGAAGCTAGAAATATCAGTATCCAAAGCAACTATATCATAACTTGAGGAAAGGTAAGCTAGTTGAGTTCACCAGTGAAACTGGTAATGTGGGGTGAGGTAAAAATAAAAATAGAATAATCCATCTATGTGTGTACCAGTTCTCGAGTTTGAAGTTTTAACCACATCACTCATGGTGAATAATATGGCTACCTATATGCTTACCAAAAAAACAATATAAGTGGTAACCCTACCTAGGTGCAAAATTCTAGCCTAGGCCTTGTTGTATTCCAGGTCAAGATGTTTAGTAATCCCTAATGTATCCTAGCATCGAGGACCTTAAGGCTGAGTTCTTCCTATCTAATTCATGTTATTGTATCCATTAATTCCTAGTCAATTAGAGAAGACCCTTCCACCAATCTAGCTAAGATAAGACTGATTAAGGTTTTGGAAGTATGATACAACCTCGTAAGCATAGTAAGGTATTCCAAACTCTTAACCTTGTGATGATTAAATGTGTAGTTCCATATATGTTTCATAAGTTTATACTTCAATTTAAAAAAAAAAAAATTAGTGTTTTGCCTTGAAAATTTGGGCTTGACAATACAAACTACTCTCCACAACTAGGGTCAACAAATTCATTTTCTACTCACTAAGGTTCTTTCCATGGTCATGATATGGTGTAAGAATCATTCTTTGTTCAGTTATATTAGATCATATGTGATCTTGCTCTAGCAATCCTTTGTTCTTCTACCAATCTCATCAAAACCTCTTAATAAGGCTAATAGCTCTTGAGCCCCTAATTGGGTCTCCTATTAGGTTTTTATACAAATAACTTCTAAATATTCTTAACAAGGCCCCAACAAAACTTATGTTCCAAATAACCTTTTTAGAATACTTGAGGATTTTCTAGGTCTTGAGCCATAAAAGTTTCCATACACCACCTTCCTAGAAATGTACCCAATTATAAGGATTTCAAGGCTACCTTTTCTATTTGGTCTTTCTTGGCTCCAAGACGTATCTAAATGACCTCAAAATTCTCTAATCTCCTAGCCAAAGGGCCTTTCCTTAATTATTTATAAACTCCACAACTTGAATGGCACAAACCAATTAGATTCCTTCCTCATTTAAAACTTCTAACTATTAAGTCTTCTAGCCCAACACACCTAGTCTTGCCTAGGGATTGATAGTAAAACTAGAAAACTAGAACAAAATAACTCCAAAACACATATTTAAAATTTATACATAGTTTTCTAGTTGATTCCGAAGATCCATGATGGTTATCTAGTGGAATTCAATCTAGAGACTTTTTTTAAAAACCCATTCTAACAAAACTAGTGAACATGGCTATGAAAAATGAATTTACTACACCTACCAAAATAAGTCTTGGAACTACCAAAGCACATAATAGGTTAAATATAAATAAGTACTTTCTAAATATACATTAGAGCTTCTCAAATCAATCCATGGATATAGACATGGCCAAGTTGCAAGAAAGTTGTGATAAAACTACCCAATACAATTTGTTGCATTCAATTTTCAAAATCCATACAATGAAATTAAAACCCTTCATATAGGTTTGACATACACCTATATAGTTTTTCTACATGTTTGGAAACCATTAGTACAACCCTCTAACTGATTTTAGGTAAGTTGCTCCAATATTCTCAATGTTGTCATGACAACTTTGCAAAGTTGTAAAGTTGTCATGAGAAACTTTTACATCTTTTGCACTTCAATAAATTCTAGGCTCAAATTCACTCTCAATGAGGCAATTTTGGTTCAAATCAACCCTTGAACATATTTTCACTTATTTATGATTCAAATTTAATGTTTAACCACTTTTGACATACCTAGAAAACTTTTGCAATAACAATCTTACCTTAGCAACTTTGTATGCAACCTTGCACAAATGACCTATAAAATCTCTATACAACTCAAATAGAAACACTTAGGAATATGAATCATCCCTTATTTACTTGTGGTCTGGCCAAGACTGCTACAAGGAAAAGTTACCCTAGAATTTAACCAAGTCTCTAAGTGATGCCACACTAAAGAGGTTCTATCAAATGTGTCACAAAATAGAATAATGTGCCAACACACATTTCATATTTTGAATCTTTATCCCAAGTTGTAACTCACCACTTGGACCATTAGAACAAGAAAGGTAGTATATGACTAAACCAATCTTAAGATAATTTAATATGGAAACATAATAATTTTTTGTATAGTTAGATAGATGATCTACATTATGCCTAGACCATACCATAAGGATCATATAAAAGAACATGTTAGATAGATCTATTGCAAGATTAAAAATAAGAAAACTATTTAAATGATCAATAAATATTCAAAGAAAAGGAAAATGTTTTTGAGTGATGTAAGAGTGCCAATGAACCAAGGATACTTTTGCATCAGTGATGATGAAAATGATGAAGGTAATTAAGGAAATTTTCAAGTTCTTGATAGAGGATTGGGCCAATCTGTTGTAGCAAGTGAGATGAAACTTTAAAGGATCCTAATGGGGACCAAGTTTTGTGTGCTATTTTTTTCTTTGTTGTTAATTGTCATTATAGGCATTTTTTGAAAATTGTTATAATTATTTTGGTTTTCAGTTATGAGTATTTAAGTAGTAAAGTTATGTTTACTACTGGAGATGGCCCTAGGTGGCCTTATTAACTTAGATAGTAAGATGGAAAAAATTTCTAGAGACTATTACTCTATTTCTATGATTCTAATGGTCATTATATTTTGATTTTTTTAAATATTTGTGGTTATCCATTGATGTGTTGCAACTATTTGACTAGCGACTAAACACCCTCTGGGTTATAGTATGATGGGACAACACCCTTTTTAAAAATAAAAATAAAAAACATTAAAACTACAAGTAACCTCAATTATAAAACTCAATAAATTTTAAAATGAATTTTTGATTGATACATACTAACTCAATCACTTCAATTTTAATTAGACTTTTATGAATAGTGAGATCTCTCTTTCTCATGAAGCATTAAAAAATTTCAAAAAATACATAACCAATAATAGAGATAGATATCTATTTCTAATGAATGAAATTTAAAATACCCTAGAGGAAAATCACAAAAAGTTAAGACTTCAAAATATACAAGTACTCAAATGACCTCAAATTATTCATGTTTGATCTATAGATCACATGTGAAGGAATAAAGTTTTATATATGCATGTTGGGTTTTTCACTAATATAAATTAAATGTCACATGTGTGGAGATATACCTTTTATTATATTAATGGTATTGACATTAGTCCTATCACTAGGTTTAGCTTTCTCCCAAGATCAAGAATTCTTTTCTTTTAGTAATATTTCCCTCATGTGTATAAAATATTCAATCCATCCACTTCCTTGATCTTCAATTAAGCTCTTAACTAATGTATATGATATATGAGGTGGATTACATATGTTGGAACTATAATTGGAATAATCGTTAAGTTTTCATTGATGTCAAACCTTATCGATACGACATTTGCTAACAGTGTAGAGTGCCATATTATTTGATTGATGAAGAGGATTTGAAAAGAGAGATAACAAGATTAATTGGTAAAGTGGTCGAGTAAAGAGGAGTAAGTATATGATGAAACTACAAAGGCAATTTGATCAGTTAGTATTTGACAAGATAATATATTGTTCGATGATTGCATTAAGTGAAGAATAAAGATGAGGTGAATTATGGAAGACATGATTGATGGAAGTCAAAAAGTTAAATAAAACATGATTTTTACTAACTAACAGGTTACTAGGTCAATAAAGATGTTAAGCATTACCATGTAGAAGATTAAGGAACTTAAGCATTAGATGAGTGATGGTAATGACTAAGCAATATGAAGGTAAATTGAAGTAATGACTGAGCACGATGATGACCAAGAAAGCTAGTGTAAGCCAAATGAGATAGATTAGTAGTGACTAAGCTACCTAGTGATGACCAAGATGAAGAGCATAGTGATGACCAAGTGTCAGTAAATTAGTAGTTTGAGAAAGAATCAAGATTTGAGGCTGACACAGTTGAATTTGTAGAATAGTCAAGACATTGAAGATGAGGATTGATGAGCTAACATATTTAATGTATGAATTGGGTTTTTTAAGAGATCTAAGGTGAAGATTTAATGAGAATATTTTAGAAGTTTCAAGAAATAAGTAGAAAGAAAAAATGAAGAACAAATTCAATAAATTTGATCAAACCTTAAGATCTAAAATTATGTTTAAGAGGGAAAAAATTAAAGCTGTCATTTAAGTAGGCATATGAGATTATTTGTTGATTGGATAGAAAATTTGTGAAGGATATGTGAAGGAATACGAGTTGTAGAGGAAAAGTGAGATGTTGATGAAAGCGAGATTGCTTGAAGTGTTTCCAAGAAGATCAAAGATGGAAAATGTGATGAAGACCATTCAATGAACTAGGAACAAGATGAATGGAGATCTTAACATGCAAAGTGAATTATAACTTATCAGATCAACCTAGTTGTTACTTTCTGATCATTGTGGCAATTAAATCCTTTAATCAAGGTTGACCTCATAGTCATGTTGTAAATCCTATAATCAAGGTGAGATTTTGGTGGTATATTTTTAAAGAACTCTAACAAGGCCACTCCTAACAGGGTGATTAAATCCTTTAACAGGGTGACACCTAATAGTGTGTTTTATATCCTTTAATAGGGTTGGCTCTTAATCAAGCTCACTTTAGAAGAGTGAAAAAGTGGTTGTATAGTACTTGGTGGTTGGATTTCCACATTAATGTTGGAAATATGGTTAAGTAGGATAAGTTGGTATATTGTAGGAGTTACCATTTATGGAAACATATACCTTATGTGAAGAAGGCACTATTTATAGATGAAGATTCCACAATTAGACATGGAAAATTGTCTAAGTATCAAATACTTATCCAATAGAATAGAGATAGTTTTGATGTGTACAGATGATAGAGTTATTATTGGCATGTATACATTGAGGTATAGATAGTATGCGATATCAAGATGATGTATGTAAGTGCGCAAGTTAGTACATATAGTACATAATGAGTTATGAATTAAATAAGCGTAAAAGCAATGTACAAGAAAGAACATAATATAACAAAAATGTGTAAATTATAGGTTAAGGAATCATTTTGGTTATGAAATGATTACTTAACTAATTAGGGATGGCGTCCTAGATGTTAATGCTAAGAGGAAAAAAGTTAGCTTTTCATTTTGCCAAGCGTGTGAAAGCTTGAAGGCCGATTGGACATATTTGTGAACTAAGAAGGTATTTTAATATGCAAAAAGTATGAATGAGTAAGATGTAAGTGATATGTGAACTATATGATGTATGATCAAAGGTATGCAAAGAGCTATAAAGAAAAGATCAGATATTGAAGATATCAACATTGTAAAGAGGCTTTTGTATTTATCTCTTTTGTATAAAGAATTGTATTGTATAATTACATGTTTTGGCAGTGGGCTCATCTTGCATACATTTTGAAATTATATATATCAACTCCTAATAGAGTTGGAACAAATCCTATAGAGTTGAGGCTTTTAATAGGACCTAGTCCTCCAATAAGGATCAAGACACTATAATGTATGTGGTAGACTCCTAAAATGGTCAACATACTTAACTAGATACTTTTTTTTAGTGAATCATTTTGTGGTTACCATCCCCACTAGTGTTTTCCCTTGGCTAGGGTTTCTCTAGTTAAGAAATATGGTGTTATGAGTTCCCTTATATCATGGTTATGTTTATTTTTTAACATTGTTAGTATACTTTCATACGCATGTTATAAAGTAGTTAACAATATCCAATTTTGGGCTAAAGTTTGCAAAATACAGATTCATCGCTCCGCCCCCCCTTAGTATTCCCTATTTCTACCAATTGGTACTGGAGCATGGATACTCATAAGAGGCTTAACATGTTGAGTAAGATTGCTATGAATATGGAATAATTGCATAAGAATCTTGAAGAAGCTCTTGAGTAGATTAACCTTCTTACTGAAGAAAGAGATAACCTAAAAGAAAGATATGAAGATGCAAAAGACTACATTGGGAAATTGAAAGACAATATTGATCATCTCAAATCCATAAAGGAACCTAAAGAGCTGACAAAATATAGTGATGATGTATCTAAGTTGAAGAAATAGAATGAGATTATGAAACATGAGCTAAAGATCATTGAAATAAAGATAAGTTTGAAGAATGATATTAGCAAGGTTGAATTCGATCTAAAATATAAAAATGTAGATCTAAGATCCGATATTACAAAAGTGACATCTAAACTTTGATATATCAAAATAGAGCATGCAAAACTTGATAAGTACAATATTATTATGAAAGGAGAGTTAACCTAGGCTAAGAAGAGACTGGAAAAGTTATATTCTAGTAGTGAGAAAATTGACGAGAAGCTATACACTAGTAAATTTAGGCCTAAATTTTGATGCGAAAAGGTCAAAATTTTGACTAGAGTAGGTCGATAAGGAAACTAAGCTTGTTGTCAGTCTTTGTTGGTTTATTTTTTGACACACACACATTTTGCATCAAAATTTTGACTTCATAAGGTGGACTTACCGACGCGAATTTCATTGATTTCCTTAGTCCAACCTGAACTATTATTTTCTCATTTGCGAGCACCGCTGGTCAAAATTTTGATGTAAACCCACACCAATTTGGCATCAAAATTACGACCAAAACCCCTTAATTTTCTATGTTGGTTCCATACAATTGATGTCAAAGGTGACCAATTTGGCATCAAAATTGTGACCAAAACCCCTTACTTTTCTATGCCAATGCCATACAATTGACGTCAAAGTGAAGACACATGTGTCGAAATTGAGACCAAGATATGTACAAATTTTGATGAGCTATCCCAATTATTGTAAAAGCTTTTCTCTCATAGGAGCCTTCTAAACTGCACAAAATTTGATTCTAAAGCATAATTGCTCGGTGCATGAGAGTGCACATTTGTACCTCCACACCATTGTTTCGTTCATCACATGATTTATTTCATACAAAAAAATGGGAAGGAGGAAGAAATGTGCACGATATCCTAAGTCTCCACTGAGCAATTATGCTTTACAACTCAAATTTTGTGCAGTTTAAAAGGCTCCTATGAGAGTAAAACCTTTGCAATAATTGGCACAACACATCTAAATTTTGGTTCCTATAGGGAAGAATAAAATTAGGAAAGAATTATTTATTAGGAATGAAAGCCAATAATTTCATCTATTTTTCAAACAAATAAATATGACAAAAAAACTTACCGTCCCAATCACATCATCATAAGAGTATATATATAACCATAACTATAACTATGTCTAAAACCAACAGAATTTACAAATATCTACAATTCAAATAATATCCCTTGATATTTTCTTTAATGAAAAGTTTTAAGTCAACTATGTTATCACCCTGGATGTAATACCACACTATCATTAGGCTAAAGACTACAACAAGATTTACAAATTCAAGGAGAACTACCCAACCAAAGTAGAAAATGACATGAAAAGTTAACAATCTATCAATTAACAATCTAGATGAAATATTTCTAGCAATTGAACTGTATGTTATAGAAACAAAAAATTACCTTAAAATTGACACCTCACCAATGGTTCATTTGCATCAGTAATGGCTTCACAAAAGTTGAAAGCTTACAATTTTTCAAGAACACAAAAGGCACTTGTAGTTCAGCTGCATCAATAAAAGTAAACTAGTTCATTTGCACGGTGAGGGAAAGAGACTATCAATATCGATTGTGGAGTTGCAGATAGGTAAGTGATAAACATAAAAAGGTAGTACAAGGCACCATTTTCCATGTTCTAATATGATGAACTACCTTGGAGCTGGTTCTAAACCTTGATTTCTTGATGTTGGATTTGATCCAACGGTACCATTTTTTGAAGAAGGTCCCACACCCCACTTTCCTGCTGATTTTGAAGGCGCTAACAGAGCATCTTCACTAGCTGATCTCCCTTGCGAGCTCTCAACTGAAAGAGAATTCCTGATTGAAGAATGTTGAAGATAGTCACAATGTGCCTATTAGCCAAAGATAGTCAGAATGTGCCTACTACTAATAGGCACATCATGACTATCTTTGACATTCTCCTATGGCTCTTGTGGTTCTAATATTATAACACGAGGCTTCCTCTTCCTTTTTTTTGAGTATAAGGTTGATGCTTGAAACAAAAAGAAGAAGCCTCATGTTATAACATGAGGCTTCCTCTTCTTTTTTTGAGCATAAGGTTGATGCAGCCTTGTAATAAGAAATAAATGGGTTTAATTTTGATTATGTACAACACAAAGAAAACCAAAATGTAATAGTAATTTTTAATAGGAAATGAACTATATAAACTTATAAAGCTCATAATAATAATAGGCCATAAACTTGGACAGATTTTTTGTAGATTTCTAAGATGATTGGGGTGCACTTATCATCATGATCTATTTTCTTTTTGAGATTAGCATATGTTATTTCAGCAAAGATAACCACCTGAGAGAAATGAGCACATGTTGGTGATTGTTCACTTTATCTAATCTGGTATTTTCTTGCTAGGTTTCAAATTATTAATTTATATAATCTGTTAACCAATCCAAGCCTTCCTATTATCTCTATTTTGTTAAGTTAATCATGGCCTAATCTTTGCTTCAAAGCTAAAGTCCAAGATTTACTCTCATTGGTATTTAGCTTCCATTGATGCTTGTGAGATTCCTATTTTGTTGAATAGCTACATTATAACTTTCCATTCATTATATCTTGTCCACATATAGCTAAAAAAATGTCACTATTATTTTCTTCGCATTCCCTATATCTTATTCACATAGTAATGGAAATGCCATTCTTATTTTGAAATCTATGAATTGAAAAACAAAGTTCAAGGGAAACTAGCATATCATATGATATCAAATGGGCATCTCAAAAATTGTATGAACAATGGTCTCATAAACATAGAATGCTTCATCCAGAAGAGCTACAATTCCCCTTGGTTTCTACATTTACAAAATATAGTTGTATTTAAGATCCTGGCCCTCAATTTCAAAAGTTTGTGCTCTAATAAACACAAATTTCTAATAAGGCACTACAAGTTAAATTGAGAAAGGGATCATTCTAAAATATTTAGTCCATAAGATACTCAATTCTATAGAAAAAAATATTATTTGAAGTTATGAATAAATGTTAACTCCACTAATTTACCTATACCTAGGATGTTTATTGAGAACCTTAATTAAAATGATATATTGTGTGTATGTTTAACTATGTAGTTTGCATCTACATCTAACTAGAAAAGGAAATGGATATCAAAAAAGACCTTTTCAATCAAATCCAAAACATCTTGATTGTTAACAAAGTAAATGTAGATCCAATTAATTTCTTCTCTTGTGTATTCATCTTGTTCCATCTAAAGACATGTTGCACAGCATATACAAAAATCCATAGAAAAAAGTAAATATCATACACAAAAAAATAATATTAAAATAGTTAAGAAAATATACCCTGAGTAAAGAGCAAAAATAAACTATATAAAAAATATATTTCTTTCAAAAATTATGATAATTTAATAGATATGGAACTTTTTGACCTGATTGAAGTGTTGTTGTAGCTTCTCATTTGTAAGGTTGATAAATAATAGTTCAAAACTGCAATGAAGAAAAAAATAGGTTTTCCTTAGCTCACCAAAGAGTAATATGTAAACATTTCATATTATGAAAGCTTTTAACTATAGCTCACTAAATTGTAGTGACTATAGCTACAAGGCATGATTTAAAATATGTAGTCTTGATATCTATTAAAAAAAGTACCTATTATTCTTGAAAATCTCAAAACTATAAATATCAAGAATGCCAATTAGGGTCCTGGCCAATTGAATTATTTATTTTATTTACTAGCCTATATCCAATACAAATGGCATTATCTTAAGAAGAGCCGATAGAATAATATACATTCTAAAAAAACTAAGAAATATACTTCACTCTCCAAATATATTCTTCTTTGAGATCTTTTCCTAAGCAACACAATACTCACAAATGGTACATCATGCTAGTCAAACAATCATGAGTATACTATTTTTGCTAATGCATTTCAGCTAGTAAGTGCAGCAATTGGGTCAAGAGATTTTGTAGTGCTTTCATCTCAAGTCACAATGACACATTTACAAAAGAGTCTTCTAGAACCTTAACATCACACCTAAGATAATATATAATGTAGTTATTAACCCTCCCATAACTATTTTCTTCCTATGCAAGTGTAAGAATGCAAGACTAGCCATTGAGGGATTCAGATAATCTTGAAGGATTATTGATTTAGTCTTTAGATGATGCTTGAGGTAGCAAGGAGGAGGTGATATATTTTCTTCTTTGAAGAATGCTAGATATAGTGTATAGGCAGCCCTGGTATCAAAAAAAGATAGAAATGAGTACTGCATAAGCCTGAGTTGGGATATGGGAACAACGTAGTTCAGAAGAATATGTTCTAGCTGAATTGCACTGAGAAAATTGAGCATTCCGAATTTGAAAACTTTATGTTTACTCCCAAACCATTACACATCAAATTTTAAGCATTCAAAATTTATAAACATTCTTTTTACTCCAAAATGAAAGCACACCAAAGGAAAAACTACAAATAAGAAAGCTCTGATTTCCTATATATGGCACTCAGGTTATTGTAGACTCTAGAAAACTGTACAAAATAGTATATTAATTGGAAAAATAAAAAGCATAAGAAATTATTTCCTATTATTGTTTGTTAAAATGTATATTTGGTTTATAAGGACTACCAATTAGTAGAAGTTGCTCATTTCCACCATCAAATCCTTCCATCTCTATAAGGAACTGTGTCTTTAATCTTCTACTCGACTCATGCTCTCCTTCTAACTTGCGCTGTCACCCATGATTATGGATAAGAATTAAGTATTTCTCTTAGATTACAATGCAATGGTTTTTCTATAGACTAACATATGAATTTGAAAATATATGGCATATTTACTTGAGAGAGAAGAGAATCTATTTCATCAACAAATATTACTATAGGTTGTCAACAACAAACAACTCCAAACAATTCCCTCATTAGTTTCTCACCTTCACCTATCTGCATATCCATGATCAATAACAATAAGAATTAGACTATTTAGAAGGAAAAAAAAACCTTGGGATCTATTATATTCAATGGTTCAAAAAGCACAATGCTTGCTGAAAGTTTTGTGAAGGGGCCTAGTAGTAACAAGTTAAGTGGATTGACTGTGCGGAAAGCTCCATAGTTAAGTGTGATATAGCCTATAGTACTAGAATGGGTGACCTCTCAAAAGAACCAATGCTTTAGCCTTCAACTCTATGAGCATTGCCTAGATGCAATGAATGCTAAGTGGACCATTCAAGATTTAGAAAGATAGGTTCTTGTGACTCATAAAAAATGGATCAATGAAGATTGACTCAAAACTATGACCAATTTTGGTTGGAAGATTTTTGGTGGATAGAAATGGGATGTAATGGTTGGATATGTTTATGGGATGTGTTTGAAGGTGTTTGAATTAAATTCAAATTTGTGTTTGTAGGGAATGGTTTTTTCTAGAAAGCCCTAGTTTGTTAACCCATTTCATGAGGGTTTGTTGGTTGGGAGTGTAGATGTGGATATCTAGAAAATCTAAGTTTACAAGTGGTGGTATTTTGTCACTCTACCAAGACTATTTTAGGTCTTTTGAGTCTTGGAGGGTAGTGGTGGATAGGGCTTCTTTGTTGGGCCAGGCTAATTAGGCCTGGTGCATGTGCAATCAGCAATAAAAGGATTCACCATTCAAGGCATGAAGGTCTGAGTTTAAGATGGGTTTAATAACTCCAAAAAGGGTATTTAGAAAGGTAATCAACTTACTAGGTTGTTTGGAAACTTTTCATGGAATTTTCAAATTTATATCTCGACAGGGCTACTAGGCAGGCCTAGAAGGACTATAGTGAAGAATGATGAAAGATGGATTAATTGGAGTGGATCATGATAGATAGACCATGATAAGGTGATCCAAAGTGTTGTGATCTGTTGGAATAATGATACATTTGTCATTAGTTACAACACTTATTTGATTCTGAATGCTTACCGAGTTCATCACTCAGTTTACAGTTCATACCGAGCATTCGTTGGTTACCAAGTATGTTCAGCAGTGTTTACCGAGTAAAAAAGGTAAACGAAGGTTTTAATGTTTACCGAGTCAGAAAGGTAAATGAAGGATTTAGTGTTTACCGAGTCAGGAAGGTAAATGAAGGATTTAGTATTTACCGAGTCAGGAAGGTAAATGAAGGTTTCAGTGATTACCAAGATAGAAAGGTAAAAGAAGTATTCAGTGCTTACCAAGTGAATCGAAGGAGTTAGTTTCTACCGAGTGACACAATGTTTACCGAGTCACTAGTGGTTACCAAGTTCCAAGCTACTCAGAGTGATTAGTATGGACCAAGTCCCTACCTCTATCGAGTGCATGACGATGCCGTGTAATGTAGTGGATGCCGAGTGTCAAAAGGTCACCAAGTGAGTTTGAGGAACCTGAGTTTTCTACTATCTGGCTGACTCAGTAATGTTTTTTCCACTTGTGTTTGGCCGACCTTGTTGCTATAAATATTGGAATGGTATTTATGTAATGTATTGTACCATTTACAATAGAAAATAATGAAGAAGATTAATAGTCAAGCAAGAGCGAAGTAAGAATGTAATTGAGCAAATTGAAAAAGAATCAGCAGCGAAGTATTCAACAAGGTTATCAAGGAGCAGCAAAGATATATCCATCACATCAAGTGATCAGTACATAAGATCTAATCAGCAAACCAGTTGCAAGCAGATCCACTACTTCATCCTAATAGGTGAATCAGTTTTGTAAATCCTTTAACAGGGTAGACTTAACAGTCTTTTGTAAATCTCCTAACAGAGTGCATACTTCATTGTATGTTTGTAAATCCTCTAACAAGGTGGATCTAGCAATCCTACTTGCTCCTAACAGGGCAGATCACCATAAGTGATCATTGTAAGCCTTAACCAGCCAACTTTATACTGCAGTATTGAAGTTTCATGGGCATCATCCCCACCCCAATTTTACTTTCAATTTGAAAGGTTTCTGGGTCACCAAATCAGTGTGTTAATCTTTTCATGCATTCAGTAAAGTAGATGAATGAATGGTGAATTTGTTATTATGCTGAATTGGTTTAAATTTTAAAGCTTACTGATTCACCCCTCCCCTCTCAGTAACCTTGTTAGTCCTGAATATTTCCAACAATTGGTATCAGAGATTTGTGGTTCTCAGGACAGAGCTTGACAACTTGAGCAAAGATCAAGGACAATGGAGATATTCAGACTTGACAAAACTATTGAGAATGAGAAGCTAGATTTGGAGATGGCCATGGTTCAACTCAAAGAAGCAAAGGAACATCTTTCTCAATCCCTAAAAAGAAGAAAGGAACTTGCAAGACAAATAAATGACCATTTTTATGTTGAAGAAAGGATTGAAGATTTGTTACCATCAAGTAATTCAGAAGAAGCTGACAAAGCAATCAAAGAAATTTTAGAAAAGAATGGATCTCTGCAAGAAGAGGTAAGAAAGCTTAAAAGAGAGCAAGAAATACAGTCAATCAGGCTATGTGAAGTTTTGGAACAAAGAAACAAAGCACAAGAAGAATTGGAAGATAGAAGTCATGAAACTCAAAATCAATCCCTTGAACATGAAGATCTAGCAAATCAACTATCCAATGCAAATGAAGAAATCAGGATTCTCAGAGCACAAAATGAAAGTCTACAGAATGACTTAAGAACTGAGAGACAAATCAATGAAAGCTTGGAAAATGATCTAAATATTGAAAAACAAGTCAATGAAAGGATGATGAAATCTCAAGCAGACATGAGTCAATTGAATCAGCAAAATGAGAAAAAATTTTATAAGAAAAAGGGTAAAGCTGATCTTGGATACAAGGAAGAAGGTAAATCTTCTGAACAAGGTACCCAAAGGAATCAAAGACCCACTTGTAATCATTGTGGCAAGATAGGTCATACATCTAACAAATGTTGGAGTAATGGTAAAGGTAAATTCAATGGAAAATGTTTCAATTGCAATCAGCATGGTCACAAAGCCAATGAATGCAAGGAGAAACCAAAGTTTGAAGGCAAGTGTCACAAATGCAAGAAACAAGGACATAAGGCATCTGAATGTAGATCAAAATCACTCAATCCAGCAGAACAAATTGTCAAAGCAATATTTGGTTGGGATTACAATACTTGGTGTAGATGTCACTATTGTGGAGAATATGGACACATAGGAACAAACTGTAGAAGGCATCACCTAAGGAAGAAAGATACAACCATAAGATGCTATACTTGTACTGAACTTGGTCATATAGCCAAGAATTACATGAATATAGGAAAGGTTGAAGATGAAAAGAAAACTAGAGCTGATAATATTTGAAAGCAAATGAAACAACAGTGGATTCCTAAGTCTACCGAGCAAGAAAATTCAAATGATGGAAATGTCACTCTAGAAATGGGTGACTCCACCATATCTAATTAAGACTTATCAAGAAGGATTAGGGACTGCATCTTCAAGCCATATCCTAGGCAATTCCAGAAAGGAGTGGAAATGATAAATCACTATTGCAAATACAAGTCATAATTCACAGTGTCGCATCTACCGAGTAAGGTTGATTTACAGACTTTACTGAGCTTGGTCGGGAAAATAAGAAAGGTTTTGTGTGTTCACCGAGTTGCAAGGTTTATCGAGTAAGTCGGTGACTATTTATAAAACCCTAATTCTCAGCTACCTTCATACCTGAGCATTAATGATAGGATTTTGATCAAAAAGGAAGAATTTGATCCCATTCTTCACCACGAATTCAGAGTTCACAGAGCAAATATATTTTCAAGTGCATCCAAGCGAGTTCAAGTGATTTGAGGTGATTTTTCAGCAAAGAATTTGTGTTACAAAATCGTTCTCTCACCGAGCAGCAATGGCATCCGCAAGCACCAGTGGCAGTAAGGCAAAGAGAAGTTCTGAAATGCTTGTGAAGGGAGTTGAATGGGAGGTGCCCAATTTCCAAATTGTTCCTGCCATCGCTGAATCACTTGACCCGCATGGAGCTCAATCGCAGATCCCTCCAAAGGTACTTCTTATCAATGATATTCGTACTCATTTCAAGTGTACTGTGCAAGAAATAGGGACACTAGATATGGATAGTACTCTAGCTGAGTTATGCGTGGATGGAACCCTAAAACTTGAGTTTAAACATTTGGAAACCAAAGGTTTAACCCATATCTCGCATCTGCCAAGAAGTTTCCAAGTGAAATGGGTGAGGTATATCTTAAGCCGTGTGCATAATGGAAAATTATGGTTAGAGAAACCCATCCTCATAACAAAGAAGATGATCCACAAGATCACGGGTTTACCAATGTTGACCAAAGCCAAAACCACCAAAACCCTAGGTCAAGATGAACTTCAGAAATTAACCCAAGCCGAATGGGATGGCAGAGGATTAAAGCTCAACAATGTTTCAGATATAGAACTAAAATTTGGTATTTGTGTTATTGCATACAAATTGTATAGTTCTAGTAGGCTGGATAGTGTACCCTGTGAGGCTGTAGATTTGGCATATAAAATTGTAAAGAAAAATATGGAGTTTGACCTAGCTGATGTGCTATTAAAACAATTGAATAAAAACATGGATAGCATAAGGACTGCAAAGACAAACCCTTGTAAATTTGGCTCTTTGCTAGTTTGTTTATTTTTCTATGTACATAAATTCTTTCCATCTAAGGGTGCAATTGTATGGAGGAAAGATACTCCAATTTTGTATCAAATAAATGAATTCATAGCAGAAATGGGTATGAATTTTGATAAGGTAATGGATAATTATTTTGAAGATTTCAAGGAAAGGATGAACAACAGGTTCAGGATACCTCCAAAACCTTTTGAAGAGTATAAGAATGATGTATGTTTCATGGTTGACTGTGACAGAGTCTACATCCAGGCAGTCAAACCCTGAGTGGCATGGGTAAAACCATTGCCCTTTGAGCTAAATATTGATGATGCCAGAGATATCATTGAGGCACTGGTAAATGAACTAGTGGATCCCAAGTTGCCTGCATTTGGAACCTATGAAGAGGCAAAGGTTAGAATAGAGCTTGAAATCAAGCTTCCTCAAGCAATCTCTAAAGGCAGGAGAAAAATAGAAAAGCTAAAAGCTGATACTGGACCTCTCATGATAACAGAAGGGAGAGGAGAAGATGAAGAAAAGGAAGAAGAAAAAGAAGAGCCTCAACGAAAGAAAGGTAAGGTGACTATCACCAAACCTACAAAGCAAACCACTGTAGTATTCTCCAGGAGAACAAGACAGGGAAAGAAGGAACCTATATTTGTTAAGCCTCCACTCACCTTTGAAGCAAGACTAAAGCAATTAGATGAAGGAGGTAGCTTCACAACCTTCAAAGCATTAAATTTTGAAACTAGAACAGAACAGGAGAAAATGCAAATTGAGGATCTGGTACTGAACAAAATGGGTAAATGGAAATACTCCCCAGACCAGATAGCCTCTCAGATCTCCAAAGAGCTATTGGAAAGATTGCAACCAAGATGGGAAGCTGCAACCAAGACTGTCAAAGACATTTATGAGCAGACCCTAAGGAATCTCCTGCCAAGTCTCTCTAATGCTGAAGTGAAGAAATCACTGAAAGATCATGAAGGTAATATGATGATTAGATTCCACACTTGTTTGATACTTGTCAAAGACATTGAGCATGTAGTAAATGATGCAACAAACATGTGGAAAAATATCTATCATCTACACAAACCCAGTGAGGATACTGTTGAAATCACGGACAATGATATCAGTGATGATAATGATGATGATGATATTGAAGATATTCCAGGGGATCTCCATTCAATAATGTTAGAAGTTGAAGAAGAAGCTAGAAAAGAAATTGAGGAAGAAGAAGCTGAAAAAGAAATGGAGGAAGAAGAAGAAGATGAACAATACAAAGAGGAAGAAGATCCAGTAAAAATTGCAGCTGATGTCATTGCTTCCCTTCCTCACTCTCCACCAAAGACTGTAAAATCTACTATGGAGATAGGATCTTCAAGCAAGATTGTGAGCACAACAGAGACATCCATTGCTCAAATTCCTCCAGTCTCCTCTCAGCTCCAAGTTTCTGCAATACAAGTGCCAAGCACTTCATCTACCGAGCTGGCAGTCACTTCTTTAGTTACCGAGCTTCCAAGCACATCATCAGCCACTGAGTCATCCACTGCAGCAGCTACTTCACCAAGTATATCTCTCCCACCTGTAGCTTGTACAGTAAGTCTTCCCAGTTTCTTACCAATTTTGTCTTCCTCAGCCACATTGGCCCCAATTTTTGCTCCAGTCAGTTCTCCAACTGTAAATATACCAGTATGTACATCATTTTTGACTAGTACATCATTTTTGGGAAGTATATCAAGTTTTGATATAGCCAGCACTTCTCTTAGTTTACCTTTAGTTGGTCCCATTCTAGTTTTGACATCCAGTCCAGCATCATCAACTATTGTTTCAATTTCAAAGGACAAAGGTGCAATCACTACAGAAAAACCAAAGAGATACATGTTTTCCAGTAAGGCAGTAGATGAAGAAATAGATCTGGATAAGGACATTGTCATTCCTAAGATAGATCTAGATACTGCATCAGTTGATGAAATGAGAATGATCAGTCAACTATTAGAGCAAAAGGCACGAAAAAAATAGCTCAGGCATGAAAGAGACTAGGAATATAGCATTATTGAAAGTGCTAAAAATATAATAACAGAGGCTATAGGTGTTGAAGTAGATTCTACTCAACACATTTTTATTCGGTTGGAAGAGGCTGTATATAAATTCAATGAGGATACCTCCAGCCAAGAAAAATTAATTGAAAAGGCAGAGAAGAAATTTGACAATAAGGTGCTTGAGCACATTGCTCATCATATTGCATTAACACAGGTAGAATTGTCTACAATTTTGAGTAATTTTGAGAATTCTTTTAATAATGTAACTTCACTTTTTGGCAAACTTTGTGATGTTACCAAGTATACCAAAGAAATCAAAGAAAAGTTGAATAAAATTGATGAGGACATGAAGGTCAGTGCCCAAATGCTACAATCTAACCACAGTGCAAGTTCATCCCATCATCATAAAATAAGATTTTTGTCAGAGAAATAGGCAGAATTGCTGAGAGAGTAAGCAAGGATCAGGTCTACTCTGATTGACATCCAGAATATGATCCTTCCTGTCATGAACATAATGCAAAAGCACATTGCATATTCAAAAACATTGATCCATGACAAAAAATTCTCTATTGCAGACCATGTGATTGAACTTTCTACAGAAGTTCAAGTAGCTCTCTCCATATGTAAAATCCTGCAAGAAAATTGGGATAAAACTCTACAACTAATTCTTCAGGTACATTATGAGTTTATCACACATTTTGGTGTCTCCACGTAAATACATTCTTTATTCTTTGGCATTATTGTCAAAAAGGGGGAGAAAGCAATATATAGAGGAAAATCAGAAAATCAAACACAAAAGGGGAGAAGGTAATAAAGTAATAAAGAATAAAGTCATATAAATCATGTAAAAACCTTGTGTATATTGTATGGGGGAGTTATATGTAAGGTAGCCCATGTATATTCAGCACACAACACAACAGAATCAAATCAGTTTTGTCAGATCTTGTATATAAATTTTGGCTCATAAGTGTTTTTGTCACTAATGCCAAAGGGGGAGATTTTTGGAATAATTATACATTTTTCATTAGTTACAACCCTTATTTGATTCTGAATGCTTACCGAGTTCATCACTCAGTTTATAGTTCATACCGAGCATTCGTTGGTTACCAAGTATGTTCAGCAGTGTTTACCGAGTAAAAAAGGTAAACGAAGGTTTTAATGTTTACCGAGTCAGAAAGGTAAACGAAGGATTTAGTGTTTACTGAGTCAGGAAGGTAAATGAATGATTTAGTATTTACCGAGTCAGGAAGGTAAATGAAGGTTTTAGTGATTACCAAGATAGAAAGGTAAAAGAAGTATTCAGTGCTTACCAAGTGAATTGAAGGAGTTAGTTTCTACCGAGTGACACAATGTTTACCGAGTCACCAGTGGTTACCAAGTTCCAAGCTACTCAGAGTGATTAGTATGGACCGAGCCCCTACCTCTACCAAGTGCATGACGATGCCATGTAATGTAGTGGATGCTGAGTGTCAGAAGGTCACCAAGTGAGTTTGAGGAACCTGAGTTTTCTACTATCTGGCCGACTCAGTAATGTTTTGTCCACTTGTGTTTGGCCGACCTTGTTGCTGTAAATATTGGAATGGTATATATGTAATGTATTGTGCCATTTACAATAGAAAATAATGAAGAAGAGTAATAGTCAAGCAAGAGCCAAGTAAGAATGTAATTGAGTGAATTGAAAAAGAATCAGCAGCGAAGTATTCAACAAGGTTATCAAGGAGCAGCAAAGATATTTCCATCACATCAAGTGATCAGTACATAAGATCTAATCAGCAAGCTAGTTGCAAGCAGATCCACTGCTTCATCCTAATAGGTGAATCAGTTTTGTAAATCCTTTAACAGGGTAGACTTAACAGTCTTTTGTAAATCTCCTAACAGAGTGCATACTTCATTGTATGTTTGTAAATCCTCTAACAAGGTGGATCTAGCAGTCCTACTTGCTCCTAACAGGGAAGATCACCAGAAGTGATCATTGTAAGCCTTAACCGACCAAATTTATACTGCAGTATTGAAGTTTTATGGGCATCATCCCCACCCCAGTTTTAATTTCAATTTGAAAGATTTCTGGGTCACCAAATCAGTGTGTTAATCTTTTGATGCGTTCAGTAAAGTAGATGAATGAATGGCGAATTTGTTATTATGCTGAATTGGTTTAAATTTTAAAGCTTACTGATTCACCCCTCCCCTCTCAGTAACCTTGTTAGTCTTGAATATTTCCAAAAATTGGTATCAGAGATTTGTGGTTCTCAGGACAGAGCTTGACAACTTGAGCAAAGATCAAGGACAATGGAGATATTCAGACTTGACAAAACTATTGAGAATGAGAAGCTAGATTTGGAGATGGCCATGGTTCAACTCAAAGAAGCAAAGGAACATCTTTCTCAATCCCTAAAAAGAAGAAAGGAACTTGTAAGACAAATAAATGACCATTTTTATGTTGAAGAAAGGATTGAAGATTTGTTACCATCAAGTAATTCAGAAGAAGCTGACAAAGCAATCAAAGAACTTTTAGAAAAGAATGGATCTTTGCAAGAAGAGGTAAGAAAGCTTAAAAGAGAGCAAGAAATACAATCAATCAGGCTATGTGAAGTTTTGGAACAAAGAAACAAAGCACAAGAAGAATTGGAAGATAGAAGTCATGAAACTCAAAATCAATCCCTTGAACATGAAGATCTAGCAGATCAACTATCCAATGCAAATGAAGAAATCAAGATTCTCAGAGCACAAAATGAAAGTCTACAGAATGACTTAAGAACTGAGAGACAAATCAATGAAATCTTGGAAAATGATCTAAATATTGAAAAAAAAGTCAATGAAAGGATGATGAAATATCAAGCAGACATGAGTCAATTGAATCAGCAAAATGAGCAGAATTTTTATAAGAAAAAGGGTAAAGCTGATCTTGGATACAAGGAAGAAGGTGAATCTTCTGAACAAGGTACCCAAAGGAATCAAAGACCCACTTGTAATCATTGTGGCAAGATAGTTCATACATCTAACAAATGTTGGAGTAATGGTAAAGGTAAATTCAATGGCAAATGTTTCAATTGCAATCAACATGGTCACAAAGCCAATGAATGCAAGGAGAAACCAAAGTTTGAAGGCAAGTGTCACAAATGCAAGAAACAAGGACATAAGGCATCTGAATGTAGATCAAAATCGCTCAATCTAGCAGAACAAATTGTCAAAGCAATATTTGGTTGGGATTACAATACTTGGTGTAGATGTCACTATTGTGGAGAATATGGACACATAGGAACAAACTGTAGAAGGCATCACCTAAGGAAGAAAGATACAACCATAAGATGCTATACTTGTACTGCACTTGGTCATATAGCCAAGAATTACATGAATATAGGAAAGGTTGAAGATGAAAAGAAAACTAGAGCTAATAATATTCGAAAGAAAATGAAACAATAGTGGATTCCTAAGTCTACCGAGCAAGAAAATTCAAATGATGGAAATGTCACTCTAGAAATGGGTGACTCCACCATATCTAATTAAGACTTATCAAGAAAGATTAGGGACTGCATCTTCAAGCCATATCCTAGGCAATTCCAGAAAGGAGTGGAAATGATAAATCACTATTGCAAATACAAGTCATAATTCACAGTGTCGCATCTACCGAGTAAGGTTGATTTATAGTACTCTAGCTGAGTTATGCGTGGATGGAACCCTAAAACCTGAGTTTAAACATTTGGAAACCAAAGGTTTAACCCATATCCCGCATCTGCCAAGAAGTTTCCAAGTGAAATGGGTGAGGTATATCTTAAGCCGTGTGCATAATGGACAATTATGGTTAGAGCAACCCATCCTCATAACAAAGAAGATGATCCACAAGATCACGGGTTTACCAATGTTGACCAAAGCAAAAACCACCAAAACCCTAGGTCGAGATGAACTTCAGAAATTAACCCAAGCCGAATGGGATGGCAGAGGATTAAAGCTCAACAATGTTTCAGATATAGAACTGAAATTTGGTATTTGTGTTATTGCATACAAACTGTATAGTTTCAGAAGGATGAATAGTGTACCCTGTGAGGCTATAGATTTGGCATATAAAATTGTAAAGAAAAATATGGAGTTTGACCTAGCTGATGTGCTATTAAAACAATTGAATAAAAACATGGATAGCATAAGGACTGCAAAGACAAACCCTTGTAAATTTGGCTCTTTGCTAGTTTGTTTATTTTTCTATGTACAGAAATTCTTTCCATCTAAGGGTGCAGTTGTATGGAGGAAAGATACTCCAATTTTGTATCAAATAAACGAATTCATAGCAGAAATGGGTATGAATTTTGATAAGGTAATGGATAATTATTTTGAAGATTTCAAGGAAAGGATGAACAACAGGTTCAGGATACCTCCAAAACTTGTTGAAGAGTATAAGAATGATGTCTGTTTCATGGTTGACTGTGACAGAGTCTACATCCAGGTAGTCAAACCTTGAGTGGCATGGGTAAAACCATTGCCCTATGAGCTAAATATTGATGATGCCAGAGATATCATTGAGGCACTGGTAAATGAACCAGTGGATCCCAAGTTGCCTGCATTTGGAACCTATGAAGAGGCAAAGGTTAGAATAGAGCTTGAAATATAAAAGAAAGTAGCTTTGGTTTCTCCTACAATAGCTTTTCAAATCATCATTTTCCTAGTACCCTAAGAGAAAAGTAAATGTACTTTATTGTAAACAAAAATGAATTTCCAACATATAAAGAACAGAGAATAAATTAGACTGACTTACAAGAGAGCCAAATAAGAGGAGCCCTTTGCCTGGAGAGCCACAACCTTGAAAGATGTCAGGTCACAATAGAGGCCATATGACCATTTCTATCACACACTTTTTGGCATGCTCTAGCCTAGCTTTAGTATAATTTTGGAAAAATAAATATTAATGTTAATGGGTACATAGAAATAAACATGAATAATATTATCATCAATTCATTCAGCCATATTAAATTTACCAATATCATCCCACCAAACATTGGGATCCTGGTCCATTATCTCATTGCTAATATGCTCTATCAGATGTGGTTTCAAGTTACGTAGCTTATCAGGAAGCTCACCATCAGGACCAACAAGCATTTCTAAACTAAAAATATAGGACAGAAAAGAAACAACCAATAGCATGCTTCAGACCAAAACTGCTAGAGATGGTTATTTATTTAGTTAAAATCAAAATCAACTAATCCTATTCAAAAATAATGGCTAGAATTAAAATATTGCATTTATATCAATATTCTAAATGACACATTGTAGGAAAGCCACTAGCTTGATGAGTCTTGAAATACTAAAGTCATGATGCACATGAAAGCCTTCCCAATATCTCAAAGAATTTTGAATGGTAAATCAAAATGTACTCAAATAGAAAGAGCTCATTGAAAATAATATAATAAAAAATTCAACTAGGCAGAAAAAACTCCATATGATGTTGTTCATACTATGAAGTAAGTTGGATTGCTGAGATCTAGCTCTTCTATGCAAAGATCTCTACCATGGTATTGAATAATTAAATCTTGAACTTTAAGATAAAACATTTCCTTAAGCAATACAAAATAGTAATTTGATGTTTTCTGTAGCTTCGACTAGGCCTACACTCCTCTGAGAACCAATCAATCATGTATGTGTTTCCTCTTAAGCCTCTTGGTGTCTCCAGTCTAATCCTTAATATCCCATCTATAAAAATATTTTGTTGATAAATTTTTTGCTTTGCTTGCTTCTTTTACATCTTCTCAAATATTTTGTATCATGCTTGCATTTTCTCAATTGAAATGGTTTCCCTTTGCCCATTTACTAATTATGTGTTTGGCAGTTGACCTACTCAAAATTTATAGTATTTTGTCAATTTTGAAGACTCAAGCAAGGGAATAAGTAATGATTATCAGAGTTTATACTTTCCAACTATACCTTATAGACTTCTTACAACCATATCATATTTTTGATAGGTTAGAAATGAGATAGCTAGTTGTGTCCAATGCAAGAGGTAGCTATGAGTTATTGTCAAACTACCTTCAGATTTGCAATATTTATCTTGGCACAAGATATTTTTATAACCAAATAGTTTGAAGGATCATGACCAAAGCAAAAAGCCCAAGAAACCAAAGTTACTGAAGACAAGCAAAGGTAGTCTGCTATGGAATATGCATGTAGATAGAGTATTTCCCAACCTGTCTAAACATTTGAGCTGCAAAAAGATGTTGATTATATACTTTACACTACAAAAAATCAGTATACATAGACAAGGTTGGATAGGCACTATAGCAACATATTTAGAACTAGTAAAACATCCAAATCACCATTAAAGAAAGGAATCATACATGAATAACTCTGCTACCATCTTAAGATGAAACATAGTTGTCTCATCTTTTGGCTTAGAAGAATCACTATCATTGCCTAACCACAAAATTATTGTAGTATTCAACTATGTTCTTCATAGCCTCTAAAATTTGACTAAGGTTGCAATGTTTATAATGACTATAGACAAAAATATAAATTAAAACAAGAAATATTATCATCAATGCTTTTAAATGTAGAATGAAATGGTTGTAATTATGTATTTCTACCACATGCAAATGATTTTGAGATACAGACCTATGCAATCCAATCTCCCAAGGAATAGACAACACCACTTATCACCATCTTTGCCAAAACAATATTTTTCATAAAGTGATGTTAGAATAGTTACTAAACTAGTCATAAATTATGTTGTTATAGTAAAAGAATACTTTAACTTAAGAAAAAAAACTATACAATATTAAAACATGACATCGCACTTTAAAGACTTAAAATGTACCTATAAGGAAGAACTTCATTTCAACTTGCTAATTGGTTGTCACTATTAACTATAAGCTTATCTTTAAAGTTTGAGCTTCACTTGGTTTCGAGAATAGTTAAATATTCTCTACTAAACAGGGCCAACCATGTGAAGGTGGAAGCTCATTTGGAACCCCCCCCCCCCCCCCCCCCCCCCCCCCCCCCAACATCACTCTAAATTCCCCATTAGTATTTAATAACATTCATTGATGCATCCATTTTTAAAATATAACATTCAATCATTATAATCACATGATAACATTCATTAACACATAAAATTTATAAACACACAACATTCATGAATAATTAATTAACACGCAACATTCAAGAGTAAGTCATTCATGAATAATTCATTAACACCCAACATTAATGAATAATATTCATTAATAATATTCAAGAGTAAGTCATTCATGAATAATCATTTCTTTTTTGCTTTCTTGCCATTTCTTTTTTTCATAAAATTTCTAAGAGGAATATCAATGTCCTCATCATCTCCCTCCTCTATTGGTTCTAATGCATGTCTCCTCCTCATCCGTTTAGGAACATCATGAGGCTGCTGCACCAAAGGGGGGTCCGCTGCAATAACAAGTACTTCATGAGTTAAATTCATGCCATTTTATATTAGTGAATTATGAGTTTTTATTTAAGTAAAAGAACTATAGATCAAAAAATTAATTCAAAAGAAGAAAACGTAGATTTTCTTTACCTGAATGTGTGACATGATCTACCTGTTGATTAGTCTAAACATCCTCCAGCACTCATTCAACATGACATGATTCTATATCTTCAACACAAAAAGGTTACACCAAGTTCAATTAAAGATGTTAAATTGTATTAATAATTAATTTAATTTGTTTAAAATAATAAATGAGCACCTCCATCAATAGTATGATGCACATCAGGGGCTTCATGATGTTGTGTATGATCTGTGTCACAATTAACAGGTTGCATTGCAATGTCATGCACATTATTATCAAATAAATTGTTGCTCAAGTATTCAATTTCTAATATATTTTTTGGCATATTTACCTATGCACATGATGTAGGAGATTGTTTAGTTGGGGCAATGGAAGCTTGTCGTAGGCATTCAACCATTGTTGCATAGCCTTGCTTGAAGGTAATTTTTTTGTGTTCTTCCATGGCCTCCAGATTAAAATTAGTGCCCTACATTTTTTTATTAATTAACAAAATTATTTGCATTTTATAAATAATTTTTCTTTGCAATTCATTTATTGCTACTTAAAATGCATGCTTCTCGCCTTTGTTGCCTTTGATGTGTCCTACAACCTATGAAAAGTTTGAAATTTGTTAGATGACATAGATATAAAGATCAATACTAATTAGTGGATTATTATATATTGGTATGAAGGTTTTAGCATAAAGTAGCATGTTCCACCAAAAATATGAAAAAAGGGAAGAAATTATAGCATCATACCTATAATTATAAAATAGCTTCTAAAACTAAACAACATCACATATATGCCTTTTAAATTGATTCTTAATTACCAACTATTCACAATAGATTCAAAAATTTAAAATAACAAATTCAAATATATTCTCATGTCATCATGTTGAGCTTGTAGGGAGCAGTGCACATATTTCAATAAGAGAGAGCACACGATTGTCAAAGTATGGTGGAAGATATTAGATGAAAAAATAATTGTTTTTCATTGACGATATGAGTTGGGATATATAATACAAGAAATGTATATTGTGGAAAATTCAATATTAAATTTATAGGGAAATCTAGGTATGTTAGTAGTTTTCAAGTTAAAGATATCAGCCACATTGATGAGCTAGTCTCAATTCTTTCAATTTTTTTGTCCTTTCTCATGACATTCATTTCTAGTGACATGTGTAATCATGCTATTTATCCATGGAGTTTGTGACGTATAGGGGATAATTTTTAGAACAATCTATAATAAACAAATAAAAAAATTGATCCAATCTCTTGCAATTGCATGACTTGTAGATTGTGGGAAGTGAACCACTACAAAGGATAAGTATCTTTTGAGAGCTCAAAATCCTACGATACACTCAGAAGCACAATCATTGGATTTTAATTAATTATAAGATTGTGGTTTAATTTAGGAAGTCTTGGAGGTTTCTATCTATATTGTGAGCACAGAGAAGAATTAATTTGCGAGGTCTTTATAAACTGAATATATGGATCACAGATACTTTTTGGGCAGTCAATCAAACTCTCTATCTTGGATGTCAATGCAACATGGTATGACTGAGGACTATCTCAAGATCCATATGTATTCTACATGGTTTTTGAGGAGAGAAAGTGTTAGGTTGCAATAATAGATTAAACACTGAAAGGGAAGCAAATGACACAAAGGAAATGAGGGAAAAGAAATCACCCAAAATCAAAGAGGATTATGGTTTTTTTCCTAGTGAGAGATCCCTCCAAGATCTGCACACCAAAGACCAAAGAGAAATGTTGTGATGATTGAATAGGATCTTGCCATAGTCAAATCACCACTTTGGTGTTCCCACCTCCATAGAAAATGAAGATAGATGGAGATACCAAATAAAAGGAAAGGTATTGTCACCTAAGAAAGCTTCAAATGTGCAAATTAATAATCCTTTAGAAGAGGAAGACCAAGTGTCCAAGGATAGAGTTGCCTTCATAGAAATGTTGCAAGAAAGAAAGGGCGATCTCAAAACTTCAACAATAATCTCAATGTGGCAATAATAATTATGATATGTTGTTGCATGTGGGAGAGGAGCAAAAATGCAGATAAATGCTAAAGCAATTGTGAAGGAGATTTAGAGAGTCTCAATCAACAATTGAATATCAAAAAAATAGAGGTTTTACCATCAATATAGCAGGTTTGGATTCATCTGTGATGCCTAGGAGGGTTGATAGAGGTGTTACACTGCCAAAACACTTGAAAGTGGAATGTTTCAGCATTCAACCTAGTTGTAGATTTTTTACAAGATGCTAGTGCCACATGCAGATGTTTGTATGTGGTACATTTGTCTAGGAAATAATTGGGCTAAGAGTTTGGGGAGTAAAACATATTTTGATTGAATTAAGGAATATTCATCAAAGGTTTTTTATAGTATGGTTTATGAGAACATAAACTAAAAAAAACAAACATATAAATAGAAAATTAACAACTACCATCTACATATCATTTCTTGTCTTCATAATGAATCTGATAGATCACAAAAAGTGAACCAAAACATTCATGCCGAAATCATATTTAGTTATTTTCTTATAGCCTTTTTGCCACCATATGGATTACAAAAAATGTTAGTTCTTCTCTTGCCATCTACCCTGATGATGAATCATAGAATTTGATCCAAAATGTAGGCAACAAAAAATCTAGATGGTCTAATACAAAAGGGAAAAAAATCTTGAAATCATAAGGACTGTGGAAACTTCACAAATTGGATATTAACTCTCACCCATTATTTATCTTTGTTGCACATAACTATATGATTGGTAGACCATCAATTAGACAGTATGCATCTTAGTAGATATCAGATACTAGTGTAGCCAAACAAAATACATCTTAGACACCTACAGGTACAATACCAGTTTAGCATCCTATAACTTAACTACACCATACTGTCAAGAGAGTGCTCAGTTGTCATTAACTTGTGTTTCTGGCATTGAACGTGATGCTTATTAATTTTAGGAGAGTGACCATTAGTAAAATTCTTGCAAATTTTTTCAAAAAAATTGTACTTGTCATTACACTAACTAAATATCATTTATCACCTATACTGCTAACACACACAACTATGGTACATGCAGTTGAGCATTACTATATTTTCAAGACATAATATAGCTATATGTGAAGTTATAAGTGCACTATTTATATCTTATGTAGGATTTATGCCTAGATTGAGATATATACAGTTGTATACGGGCATTCTATGTGCAATCAACCACCACAGTTTATTAGATGCCCAAATTTTAGAGAGCATTCATAATAAGGTGAAAGCAATTGTGTCAGCATATGAATTACATATCTTTCATCAATAGATAGATTAAATTGATCTAGTTGAAATTTTTGATACTGAAGTTGAACCCTAAATTTTCTTATTAACGCCTAGTAGTTAATACTATTGCATACCTTTTTGGATTTGTTGTTGTACTTTCTTTTGGAAATCCCCCTTTCTCCTTCGCATCTAAAATGAACTCATTCCAATCCCTCACTGAAACAAAGGCAGGACGCTCGTACTTCAGGTTTAGGATGAGACTCTTTCTATATGAGTCCCTCACAACCTTAAGATGTCTGGAAGCTTTTTGTAACAATTTCTTATGATAAAAAATATTACTACCAAACTCATGCTCTATATATTTGATGAGCTCATCTTTTAATTTTTGATCTTGGTAGTTCCACCTTTTAAGAAAAAACACAAAATTGTTAGATATAGCTAGTATAAGAAAAGACCTGAATGAAAGGAAAAATGTTGCACCAATTAATGATATGAAAAAAATAGTGGGATAAAATTAGTTCAGTTATGATGTTCCACCTTTTATGTATAGTGGGCCCGAATCTTCGCATCGTGAGGTCATAAAGCCTCCTATAAAATGTATCATTTCCTACAAAAAATGTCATGGGATAATTAATAGTAAGAACCATTAAAATGAATCATGTGAAGAATCCTTTTCATAGTGAATAAAAAATACATAAAATGAGATACATTTCATCTTTTTAGTGATCTATTTTAGGGTTGGAGGGTCAACTTGACCAAAATTGACCAAAAAAGAAGTTTGAATTTTTTTTAAAATGTCTAAAACTAGTCAAACTCTACCAGGGTTCTGTTGCTAATGTTCTGAAACCAAAAAATGTACTATTTCTATATTAATCAGTATACCTTGAAAAAAAATATAGTTCATAATACTATGAGGCCTCACCCCGACCCTTCGTAGCCTTAGTTGTTACTTTATCATTTTGATACTCATGACTCGAGATGTTAAGACATTATCTGATACTTGGAACATATTATATTATTTCATGTTGTGTGACGTTACTTTCAGATATTTGATGTTTGTCATTTAATGTTTTATGTATATGTATGTTGATGAAATCAATAAATGTAGGATTGATACTTTGATTTACGAGATTTTAATGGTTAAGAAATGAGAGAAATCCTGATTGATGTATGTTTCAATTTATGTGAATTTCTGATACGTATATACATATGTGCATGTGATTTTATGGGACTGCTGATGTGTGCAATGAGTGTGCAGATATTTTAGTCGAGACAACCGACGGAGGAAAAAAATTGGTCCTATGTGCTAATTTAGGAAACCTTGTTGTTAGTAATTCAAATATTTTAAATTGAGATGTATGTATGTATCCTTATGTGATTAGTAAATGTTAATGTTCGTAACTATGTTCTTTTAGTGTCGCTTGACACTCATGAATTATTTGTGCCCTTTAGCGTGCTAGTTAGGGTTAGTTGTGTAACCCATGGACCTAAGTCGGATTAAGTTAGTATATTTTGCTAATTTGGTTCTTAATCAAGTTTAGTCATCCTTAATCCGAATTAGTGCTTAATTTGCATTTTTGAGTTGTTAGATGGTCCTATTTAATTCCTAGCTTTTGTTTGGCTCTAAACCTTTTCCCAAGGCTTTAAAACATGAACTTTTTATACCCAAGGGGTATGGGTATGGGTTAGGGGTCTTTTCCAACCCCCAAGCCCCTTTTATTAACTTTTGAGGCCACTCAAAAAGTCTCATTTTACCTTTGTGCGAAAATTGCAAGTAGTTACCATGAGTTGCCTTACCTCACCTCCACTTAGTGGTTAACCATAGTATGGGTTGAGTTAGGAGCTTCTAGCTTTGTAGGTGGGTGGGAGAAGTTATTGATCCCTTTGGTGGTTGAGTTTGAGGCTTATTTAGAGGCCCTTCTTAGACTAGTTGAGGTTGTTACCCAATCTCTACATTTAGAGAGGAGTCTTGGAAGATTGAAGCAAGGAAGGGAAAAGCTCTACTCAAACTTGTTCTTTTGCCATTACCTCTTTGTGAAGGTAAGAATTCTCATCTCTCTTGTATAGATTTTCATGTTTGTTTCATGCTTATGCTACCTTTTTTTTATTTGAATGTTTGTATGTTTGTGGGCATGTTGGGAAGCTTTGAAAACCATGTTATTTTGAATGTTTTCCCTTTCAAGTTTATGTTTGAATTTTTGAGATGTTCTTGCATGGGTGTTTTGGCATTACTCACCCTTGGAGAGGGTAGAAGTGGCCAATTTTGGGAAAGGGAATTTTAGTTGGACTCCAACAGTGTAGAGTCTCTTCTCAGGATGAGAAGAGGGAGAGAGGGTAGGGTGTTATGGGCCCCTGCCTGTCAGCACAAACCACGTATGAATTTTGGCATGTAAGAATGGAAGAACGGAAGTTCTTGATTTATAGCCCCGATTGGGCACCTGGTTTGGTGTTGTGTATGACATCTACTGTTGGAAAAATCCACCTTTCCCTAGTGTTGATTCATTGTGAATCCTATTGTGAAAACCTTGTATGAATATGCATGTTTGATTGTCTCTTGGTTGTGCTTGGTTGTCACCCGATCAGATTATGTTCCCTCCATGGTTCTAGTAATGTGTTGCAGAAATTGTTATGAATCCCTTGATGAGGGTCATTAAGAGAATTCAATTGAATTTTTGTATTTTAGGATTGAAATCCTATGTAAGTTGTTGTTTTCAAAACTTTGTTGTAATGGCAATGACATCGGGTTTTCTTCCTGGTTCTTTCTTGGCTGAGCCTTTGAATCAGGTTGGCCAATAAAATTGGAGTTTGAGTATAATTGGTTATCATGAGATTTAATCATAATTTTTCAATTATATGGATGTTCATTAAAAATAGGATGAATGATGATGGTTTAATTAAGCAAAATTTTCAAGTTCCTTATATGTTCAAAATGAAAATTATGTTAAGAAAAGAAAAAAGGGTATGGTTGATATATTTCAATTCAAGTTGTTTAGGAGATCAATTAATCATGTGTAATTGTGATACAATTATTAAATCCATGGTTTAAATCCATTCAAATAATATACCTCTTTAAAAAAATATATACACCTTAAAAAAAAATATTACATTTGCTTTGTAAATCTACACATAGAAAAATAAGACAAAAAAGAAGAAGTTGTATCCAAGAGCCAAATAGTCTCTGGATTTTGTATGGGGAAGATATTACTTATTCCCTTGAACAGTAACTAATGAAATAAAACTTGACTATTCTAAGATCCTAATCTCCCCACCTAATAATCTTTTTCCATTTAATATGACTTATTCTAGGACTTGACCCCTCCCTCTTTACTCATTTTAATAGCTATGAGTTATAAAAAATGACATCACTCATTTTCTTTTTAAGACGGGCGCAAGTTTGAGGAGGAAGTCAAAACATTAAAGTGATGTTTGTCTCACAATTACTTCTCCCTCCTTAAATTTTCGCAGTCCCAGGTCTGACATGCTTTTTGGATGGAGGTCAAATCCTTTAAAGCCTTCTCCACCCTTGTCTTTGTCACCACTTGCTAGAGGGAGGGTCTGCACGTGGGATGCCTTGGGCAGAGCACAGTAACAACGGCCAACGCATGGGAAGTGCACATGCTTTTGGGGAGTGCTTGGGAATACGCCCATGATGGGGTACGTGCAATGCCATGTGGAGATGGGGGGTGGAGAGTAGTTGTTAGGGAGGTTAAAGATTAAGTTAGAAGTGTTAGGGGTTAGTGTAGGTTTATTTTATGTTGAGTTAATTTAAGATAGGTTAGTTTAATATTATGTTGTAGATTTAGTTAGTTTAGTACTAGGTTAGTATTATTGTGGGTATTAGTTTTAAGTTTAGTATAAAGTAAAGTTAGTTAGATAAGTTTTAAGTTGTTAGTATATAATATTTAGTTAGTTTTAAGATAAGTAATTTTAGTGTAAGTTAGTTAGTTTTATATAATTTAAAATGTTTTGTCAATTATTATAGTTTTATTTTAAATTATAGTAGTGCAATGTTATATTAAATTATAAGTTCCTTTCTATTTCTTACATTCTCTGAAATATTTAGATTAGTTTAGGTTAGTTAAGTTAGTTTAGTTAGTGTTCTAAATATATATTTAAATGTAATTTGTTTAGTTTTGCAAATGTTTTCTTTTAAATTAAAGTTAGTTTTGTTTAAATCTTAGTTTAGTTTAAAAATGTGTGTGGTTTAAACTAAGTAGTAAATTTAAACAGTATATGCTAAGTTTTATGTATGCTCAATATTAGTTAGTAATTACTATAAAATTACAATGCTTAGTAGATTTAATCAATAGAAAGTTAATTAGTTTAAAAATTATGTAAGCTACTTAGTTTAGTTTTAGTTAATAAATATTAAATAGTTTTGATCAGATTTGTAATGTAGTTAGTGATATTCTTTTGCAAATCGATGCATGTTACACATTTATATAATGGTTAGTAAAACTTTGATTTAATGTAAATTTAGTTTAGCTATTAAGAAAGTTAATCATTATGTTTGTGCACATAACAAGTTATGTTAGACTACTGTGATAAGGTAATTTGTTCTACGTACTTACCTTAAAGACTTATATATATTATAGTTCAAATTATTTTAATCTATCATTATAAAGTTAAAATGTAACTATTGTCGATATCAACTTAATAACGAGAGTATTAATTTAACTATGTAGAGAACCTGTACTTAAAATGTGATCGCAAACTTATCAAACGTGAGAATTTTAATAATTATTAAGCTAAATATTTTTTTAAAAATTGTGATCTTGCCCTCGTAGTTTGGGAATGACAAATACATATAACTTTCCATGACCTTCATTTTTTGTCATTCTTAATTGATGTTATCACTCATCATACCTGGGATATTATAGAAAATAAGTATTGCTAAAATAGACAGTGAAGTTGAAAGTGAGCACTCTAAAACTCTAACAAGCAATAGAAATGATATTGGAAATCATTGAAAAATGAACATTGAATATGAAAGAAGACTCCCACTTTTGGTTCTCTATAGAAAAATTGGTTAGTATCTTCTACTGAAAGCATGAAATTGCAATGTACTGAATTATTAAACTAGAGAATTACTGGTATAGACAAAAGGTCATTGATAATTCAGATGATCCTACCAAACCCCTAATAAAAAGAAATTCTAGAATAATTAAACAACTTGAACAATACAACATACTAAAGAAGGTCATGAGGCATCACTCCACATCAAAAGCCCTTGCATTCACCACTTCCTATCATGTTTATGTCTTGCAAGAAAATCCTTATTACAATATAAAAAATAATTATTTAAAGTACTTGGAATCTTGGGACATTTGAAAGGCATTGATTCATTATCATCAATCAACAATAATTTATGTGTAGCTCCTATGCTAGAAACATGGGTAGCTCTAGGAAATGACGGTGAGTTATCACTAATACATGCACTATGATCTACATCTGGCGACATACCAGATGGTGCATCTCCTACCACAAAAAAATAATACACTATGTGATGCACCCAAGATTAAAGAAAAAATTATCAACTCATAATTAACATAAAACCAAATATAGAAAAACAAGGATTTACCATCTGGTCGTCCCATTGTTGTCGACATTGCAGTTGGCAATCTCGTACGGGCATTTGTCAACCTCATAGAAGTCTCCTACACTGGATGACCTGAAAAATATATTGTTAGCAAAGACATTCTAAAATAATAAAAGTAAGAGTTAAGAATTTTTGAATGTTCAAAACAAAAAATTCCTTCTAACTTGTCAACTAAAAGATTATTTTACTAGTGGCGGTCAGAGCTCTACTAATACCGGCCTCACCGCATTGTCGTTCAAGTTGTGGATTAGTTGCCAAAAAATCCTATATAACAAGAATTTAGTAATTAAAGTTTCTTACAACTCTTTAAAAAAATTGCATCAATAAAATATTTTTGCACATATTACATATTTTACTTCACAACATAAAAGATTATAAAATATAAATCTTTATTGAACTTGTGTTATAACTAAAGATTCATTACTTCTTACTTCATAATGACAAGCTTGTGCTCTCAAATCTAATAGCCTCTTCATCATCTTCTCGGATTCCATATTTGCCTCATCCAAAATTTTCATTATTTTTAAATTAATTTTTTAAAAATTTCTCTTCAACATTTTTGTTACATTGGGAGTTTTAGAATATCCTGATTAGAAGGTGTAGCTAGTGGCTCAGTACTTACTATTGGTCCTTTACCCTTATCCTGAACATCAAATTGTGAGAGGAATATCAGTAAAACTATCATAAAAACTCAAAAACCATAAATAAAATAACGTAATAATATAACATTTTTCAACTATCTAATTTGTACAATTTCAAAAAAGTTTACCCTCACTAAAGAAGGGGTGGGAGTAGCATCCTAGTGACCTCTATCATCTTTCGGATCTATATCGTCCTATCACAAAGATTAAACATACAAAATTCAGCTAACTGAAAGCAATAGACAACAAAAAAGAACCTATTAACAAAATGGTAAATAGTACTTACAACCCTCATGATAGTAACTTTGTTTATATCTATGCGATTTAAATGGTAATCTATTAGCAATTCTTCCCCTGCACTTATTGATTTTATTTCAAAAACAAAAACTTCATTACCCTCACGTGCCTCAAATATGCAATTGGGTTGCTTACTAGTTGAGGAAGGTCGCGTACTATTTATAAAACCTACAATATTACCTATTGCTTAAGGTCTCCCATCATTGTACATAGCAAATCTTTTACTTCAAACATTTTCTTTCCGTTGTATATAATTAGCTGATAGTGCATACCTATGCATACTTTCTTTATATCGAACAATCTACATCTAATCATTGTAATTTAACATGGACCAACATACTTGAATAATTTGACAACTTTGTTGTAACGTACCTTTATCCCATCTATGGAAAATAGACCCAAACCATGTAATGAGGATGGAGCAATGAGATATATCCTCTCATTAACACAAAAATTTGTGTTAATTTTAGGTAGCTCATTGGGTACCCATTCTTTCTCAATGTGTGTGTACTGAAAGGGCACCTTGATGTCACCTTTGGCCTCATCATCATAAGAATATGACCCCCCATTAGCAAGGAAAAATTGCATGCATTTATCAAATTTTTTTCTAATCTTTTGACCTCCAGTTGATCTCCCTATTTTAGTCATACTACATGTAGAGCTTTCATCTACCATTTCCTCATTTCCCTCATTCGATGTAGATAGATCTGACAAGTACCTATTTGGTGGGTCCTGCAATCCATCAAGTGGAAAGTGAAAGTGACAAATATAAAATGTAGTAAGTTGAAAGTGATTATACAATTATATTTCTATACAGACCTTCTTTGTCTATATATACATTATATGATTATATAATATGTCTATTTATAACATACATGCTCAATGATAAACAAGAAGAATATAAGAAAATTATGTCTATTTATTAACTTATACCTGCTAATCCATGTCACTGTGCACAATTCATGCCAAATGGGTCAAATTTCCTGCATATGTTAATCAATTATCTTAAGTTAGCTAAAAATTACATGATACATGTAAACATGAACAAATTTACCTTATATATGGAATGCAAGATCATCAACAGAAGGGGTGACAATGTATCTGTAGTCAATTGACTATTTGCAAAAAAGGTGACAATTAGACACAATATAAACATTGGTAATTATAAAACATATGTTGTAATCATTAGAAATGAACACAATAAATATGTAATTAAATTTTCTACATATGTTAATCATTTACCTTAAATTAGCTAAAAATTACATGATACACGTTTTCTACAAATAACTTAGAAGACAATATGAACAATAGGCAACATCATAAACATGAACAAATTTACCTTATATATGGAATGCAAGATCGTCAATAGAAGGGGTGATGATGTACCTGTAGTCAATTGACTATTTGCAAAAAGGGTCATAATCAGACACAACATAAACATTGGTAACTATAAATAACATATGATGTAATCATTAGAAATGAACACAATAAATATGTAATCAAATTTTTTGCATATGTTAGTCATTTACCTTAAGTTAGCTAAAAATTACATGATATGTGTATGCTACAAATAACTTAGAAGATAACATGAACAATATGCAACATCGTAAACATGAACAAATTTATATTATATATGGAATGCAATATCATCAATAGAAGGGGTGACGATGTTTGTAGTCATTGATTATCTTCTTCTTTTTCATTATATCATTATCATTATTTCCATCATCACCATCATCATCACCATCATCATCACCATCATCACCATCATCATCACCATTGCCATCATCATCATCATCACCATCATCATCATCATCATCATCATCATCATCATCACCACCATCATTTTCATCACCATCATCATCATCACCATCATTGTCATCACCATCATCTTGATCTTCATAATTTGCTTCTTCATCATCTTCAATATCTTCTTCTTCCATAACATTATACTTTATTGGCCTTCCTCTTGGATCATGTCTAAAAACAAATGACAAACTCTATTTATGTGGAACCTCTGAGTAAAAAAATTGCTTGCATTGGCTTGGAAGAACATAGAGCTCATCTCCAACTAGCTCAAATGACCTTGTATTGATCATTGTAAATCCATTATCATGTTGAATAACCATTCTATCTGGATCATTTTGATTTAGTTGTAACTTGTACCATTTGACGATGAATAGAACTACTTTGAAGGTGTTAAATTCACACTCAATTATATCATCCAAGATTCCATAGTATTGATTTTGAGATTGTTGAGGATGTATGTCATTTCTAGATGATATATTGGTGAGCTCAAAAATTATAGTTATCCTAGAATCACAAGTTTTCTTTATGTCATCCAACCTTTTTATGCAAAATTTGTGACCATGATATTACATAGCTTTGTGGTGCTTGACTTACAATTTTTGAAGTGTGTAAATTATTTGTATTGTGAGTTGATACAAAACATACATAAAGTTATGATTATTAATAAATTTTTACGTACCTCTCCACCTCTTAAACCCTTTACTAGATCAACTACCATCAGCATAACATTGGAATCTCCATTACGATGAGCTTATGTAACCAATGAAGCAACACCTTCCCATGTTAATGAGCAACCATTTTGTTGACATCGTTCAACCCATTCCATTATCCAATCAAGATTGTTCGCAATATACAAATGTATTGCATCCCACTCTTGACCACCTATTTCAAAAAAATACACCAATTAAAAATAACTTATGTTGAAGATTTATAAGAATTAATTAACTACAATAACATCTTAGATTTACCTCTTACTTTTCTCAATCTACCTTTGCCCATCAAGTACTCCCCTTTAAATTTGTTAATTGAGTTGGGATTCCAAATATGATCTACATGGATCTTTGCTGCAAACTTAGGAAGATATTCACTAATGTACACCATGGTCTGGTATACCATACATCTCTCCACCATAGAACCCTTGGGATGTGCTCTATGTCAAACCAAGCCTTTCAAAAATTTTAAGAGCCTCTCAACAATCCACATTGACTTGGTTGGTATAGGTCCACACAATTCAATCTCCTCAACTTGATGTATGAGGTAGTGTTCTTGTGCATTGAAAAAACTTGGAGGTAGACATTTTTGCATTTCACACATCAGAATAGGAATTTTTCTCTTCCAATATTTTATATATTCTTTATTGATTTTTTTAGATGACAACCACCTCATGTATTTTCCAAGATCATATATAACCTATTTGACATTATTGGCAAAGTGTTGTGGGAGAGATAGAGGTAAAACGCACTACAATATTTGTAAAATGATCTTGTTAATATTTTATAAAAGAATGCAATTAAAACTACGTGCAATATATAAATATATAGTCAATAAAAAATAACACGAATTACCTTAATAAATTTATGCCAATCATGTGTTTTCAACCCTGGCCCAAATTCACTTTTCTTCGATATGAGATTGTTTATGTTCGCAGAAAATCTTGTGAAAAAACATTTTTTTTTATGACTTCTTTAATAGCATTGCTTTGCTGCTCTGACACTAACCAACTAAGGGCACTTGTATCAATCTAGTCTCTAATTTTATTTGATCGAATGTCATTTTTCATTGCATGGTTGGATTCTTCAATGTCACTACAAGTTTTGACAATTTGATCTTTGTCATGCCTTCCATCCAAGATTTTCCATAATGTCTCTGTTATGTTCTTTCCAATATGCATAGGATCAAACAAATGCACAATTGGGAGTTTCTTGTAGTATGAAAACCTAGTAAATTGTGTAGGATAAATTTTTAGTTCTTTTGGAAGTTGGTCATTGATGCCTTGACAACCTTCACAAGCATCAATCACATCATTAGTAAACAAAACACAATTTCAAATTATAAATTTGAAACAAAAACCATCAAATGGAATGACATTACCTTGATGATTTATTTTATTGTATGCCAACTTCCATAGGTGAGGTGTCATTCTCTATGGCTTTGACGTAATCTCTTCTTTCCCATTGAAAAGATGTTTTTTGATAATTTGGTACTTATGATTTTTGTGCAGAAAGTGTCTATTCTCATCGAACACCTGCTTTCTTAAACTTTTTGAATGATGAGATTTCATCTTTGGACCACAAATTGGACATGCAAATTTTCCCTTTGTCTAAAGACCTACAAGATCGTGTATAATTGGATTAAATGTGTTAACTTTGACATACCAAAAAAAAGGTGTCAAGAAGAGAACATACCACAAAAATGTGTTAGCCCATGGGCATCTTGTATTGTCCATACAAGCATTGCATGAAATTGAAATTGTCTTTGTCCTATTGGTCTACAGATGTCATACATAGTAACCCCATTCCATAACACCACCAAATCGTCGATAAGGGTTTCAATATATACGCTGATATCTTTAACTTGGTACTTACCTAGTTGAATGAGAAAAAATATTACATAATTATTATGACCATTTGATGGATTAGTAGTAATAAATTAATTTAGATGACCACTAAATCAAAAAATACTTGGAACAATTAGTGTCAACATTATGTGCTCTCTCTTTATGGACAACCAAGGAGGTATGTTATTGTTGATAACAAAAATAGGCCACACCGAGTAAGTAGACCTCATCTCTCCAAAAGGATTGACACCGTCTGCTACCAATGAAAGCTTGAGATTATGAGGTTCTTCTTTAAAGTGTGGCCATTTTCCCTCTATTTCCTTAAATGTTGAACCATCTGCAGGCATTCACATAATGTCATCGTGACTTCTATTGCGTGCATGGTAATCCATAAATTGTGCCAAGCTATTGCACTTGAATAATCATTACAGACATGGAATAATGAGAATATGCCAAAGAACCTTGTGAGGCACCTTTTTTGTTAATCAATTTGATTGATATCTCCTAATATGAAAAGTAGGGCATTGTGTTGCAAATTCATGTTGTTTATGATATATAATATGATTGTTCAAACATGTATGTATTGTTTGATACTCCATTCCAATATCTTTCATGATGGCAGATAATTCTCGGTATGAGTGAGGTAGAATTTTTGATGGTGGTAACAAACACTCACCTATCAACCTATGACCAAAAATATAATTTGTTAATTTAAAGAATATTAATTGCTACATGAACCCAATGTTAATTGTAAGGGAAATATGAGTAAAATAATGAAAGAAGATGGCATACCTTAACATACATGTCATTGCTACATTGGATAAACCATTCATAACCTTCAAGTTCACCAACAACAATATAGTGGCAAGAAGAGTTATTTTGGAGCCTTCATATAGGGATTGGTGTGTCTTCTCAAGTAAAGGTACATCAAGCTCTGCATCAACATCATCATCATCATCATCATCATCATCATCATTATCATCTTGATCATCGTGATCATTTTGATCATCGTGATCTTCATCATCATGGTCTTCTTCCATGGTATCAGTATCTTCTACTTCATTATTTGCACCTCCATGTTCCCTCGTTTGGAAATCTACATTCTCTGAATTGTCATGGTCCATAACATGAAACTCAGGGATGTTGACCTATATGAAAATGATGACCTTATATTAACCATGACCATGATGTCATCATCAAATCATGTCTTATGTAATTTATAAACTATTAAAATACATACCAATGGGTGATATTCATTTCTCCCTTCAATGTGACCATGTTGCCTACAACGTTGCTCAGCTGTTGTGATTAGATATCTTCAAGTCTTTAAGCCCTTACACATTTTGCAAGGACAATAACATTTTCCATCACCTTTTCTTTTTAAGTTAGACCATAGTCTAGCAATTGTCTCCCTATTTTTTTGTGCATTGATATTGTCAAACATGGTCTTTCTTGAATGGAATGACTCATTGGTGGAAGAAGGATGATTTGTTTGCAACTTGTAGATGGAGTAGTAAGAGGAAGACACATATAAAAAGGAGTTAGGTTTGTGAACCAAGTAGGAGTTAGGACATGCTGGAGTGGGGTCAGCCCAAGATATTTTGGAATCTTGAAGAACCTGGTAAAGGGTATCTGGAAAGGTGAAAATAAACAAGTATTTTATAGTTACAAAGGAGGAATCAAGAGCATTATAAATAATGAAGAAGAAACTTAAATCCATACAGCTTCACCTCTATTTACAATTTGACCTTTCTGCATGTGAAATATGACAATATACAAAATTTCTAGTCACATTTTCACTTTAAAAAGAACACCAAATATACCTTCACTACAATATCTTCTTCAGAAATGCAAGCTCCTCTGTAGAAAAAAGATGAGATGTACTAATTAACTTTTGATGGGCAATATTTAAACAAATCAACTATCAAAAAACAATTTATGAAATTTAGTTACTTTATCATGTACTGAAGACTTGGCAAGATGTTCCCACATTTATCTATAGAATGCCTATCTCCATGGTTGTTTGCAAATAGTCTAGTATGGTGCCACTTTTGAACAACAACAAATGTCACCGGGGCTGGTAATTTGGCTCAAGAGATGCACAAGCTTGTTGACACCATAGAACGTTTAGTTCATATAGCATTTAGCTGTCTTCTTTAAAAAAATTCAAAGAGAATACAAACAAACTAATGAGCCGTATCTATCTCAATTGAATAGCAAGTACTATAGTGAGTATTAGGAAATTGACCTTGTGAATAGCATCCAGTTCATAAAGTAGTGTATATGAGCAATGTTAGTATACTAATAGAAACCAAATTTAAATAAAGCTTCTACAAACTAAAAAAAATTCATAAACTTCAAGATAGACTAAGATGAGCTCTCAATTGAGAATATGAATCATTAATGAGCTCTCTCAATGAGAAGCTCCCTTGTTGAGTGGCTTTGTCTAAATAGATAGGATGTATGCTCAAGCTTATGCTTCAAAAAGGGCTTCAAATGGAGTTGGAATTTGGGTGTGAGTGTATGGTTTTGATGTAAAATGGCTTCTTAAAATGGCATTATGACTTTACTTCATGGATTTTGTTCTTTTGCAAAGGGGAAGGATCCAATCTATAGGCAAGAGGCTTGAGGGATTGAGGGCTAAGATGCAAGGATGGAGAAAAGCTCATGGAGGGCTCAAATTGTATGAGAGGAGAGCACATGGATTGTGCTTTCTTATAGCCAATAAGGGAGTGACACATGTCACAGGGTGAGAGGATGGAAGAAAGGGGAAGGATGAGTCAACAAAGGAGGCTCAAGGGATAAAATCTTCATAAAGACCCTCATAATGGCTTGTAAGAGCAATGAAAGGGCTTGGAAGAGTCCTTTATGGCCTAGTAGGCTTCATAAAGTTTTATGGTTGGGATATTTTCAGGGAGATGAGAGGAATTTTGACTTAGGTTTGATTAGGAAGGTTTTAAGCTTGCTTAGGATTGTGGAAATGATTAGAGGCTGGATTAGGATGGTTTAGGATTAGCTTAGGGATAGGCAAGTGGATGGCATTTAATGAGGGTGGGTGAAGGAGGAGATATTTGTTAACTTTGGCTTGGGTTAGTAAGTCTTAACCCATGTTTAGGGAATGTGAAAAGTTTAGGAGGGGATTAGGATTAGGTTTAAAGACATCTTCTAGAAGAGTCTAGACTTTGGATGAGGATAAAGACTTTCTAGAATAGTCTAGAACTTCCTAGGATGAGGATGAGGACTTTCTAGAAGAGTCTAGAACTTCTTAGGATGAGGATAAATTAGATTTTTAGGAAATAAATAAAGTTTTATTTATTTCAAGGGTTTGGGTTGAGGAGATATTTATTAAAACTTTTTTAATAAACATGAGGATTAATATTTAATCTTAATTAAATATTTTACGTTGGGATTAGGGGTAGGAAATGATGGTTTAGCCTTTAAGAAAAATTAAAGAAGGATTAGAAGATTTTGGAAGAGGTTAGTGGTCTTAAGGAAATTGGCCAAATTTTAGGCAAAAAATAAATAAATTATTTATTTTGGAATTTTTGGTCAATTTATTAATTAAATAATTAATAAATAAGGAAATAATGTTTAAATAAGATTTAAACATTTTTGGGTAGGATTCCTTAATTAAATATTTTTAATTAAGATAAAGGGATTTAATAGCATAAAAATTAATTAATGATGGTGTCATCAGGAACTTTTTTCAAAAAATAAAAATATTTTATTTTCTAAAGGATTTTTAGGTGTCTACAAGTAGAACTTGGTAAAACTATCCTTCACTTACACCATCTCTGAATAAATACCAAAGCTATTAGTAAGGAGACATAAGAAATGCATAACTAAATCTCACCACAAAAACTAATCAAAATGAAATAAATTACCTATAAAATGTGATTTGTAGAGGCTTTTGTCTTGTTGCTCTGCGAAAAGAAATCATTAGCTCCCTGCAAAGAATCAAAGTGAAATAATCATTCAAATTTCCTAATAATCAAGGCTGAAATTGTGCTCTTGAGGGTTTTCTCCTCTTCATCATTTAGTAATTCAGAACACGTCCCTAATCCATGGTGTGCAAAGTTGTAAAAGTTTTCCCCAAGTTAATTCTTCGTGACTTCAGGCTAGTCTTGGGATGCAACCACCTGACATTTGCACCAAATTCCCAAAATATTAAGATAAGTGTTTCTCATATGAATTGTGTGAACTAGAACAACAGCAAACAATGATCTATATTGAAAACCTACTGCCGCTATTGATGGACTAGAATCTTCTCTAGGGTGTGGATGACTAACATCTTCCCCACAGGAGTCTAAAAGACATTGTAAAATTTTTAATCAAGTAATGTTTCTTACTTGTAAGAAAACCTCAGAAACACAAAAGTTGATAATCTGAAAAGTTCTCCACAATGGCACATTAAATAAATAGCAACAGATCTGCAAACTAATAAAAAGGAAACTCAACACCAACTTGTATTGAGAATAATTGATCAAACTCGAATCACCTCAACGTGAAAATTAATTTAAGATATGGTGATTAAAAGTTAGGTTTTTATCTCAAAATCACTACAACTCAGAAGACCAAATCTTTGCTGATTAGTTTAACATAGATTGGTGAACAAAAAATTCATAATAAAAATTTGATTTTTTTCACACTTGTTCAAACCATATAATGAATGACAAAAAATGAATTGTATACAAGTCACTCCAAATCCTTAGCTTTTAATATGCTTCATAGATGAGATTGCATTATATGGTTTGAACAAGATGTCGAAAAAAATGAAATGATAGAGTCACTCCAAATCCTTAGCTTTTAATATGCTTCATAGATGAGATTGATCATGACTATGTTGATGATTTTAAGTGATAAGGATACAAATAGAGTGTAGTTGCTTTGTAAGCTCATGGTTTTTAAGTCATTTTGAAGGTCACTATGTTGGAACAATCAAAACCAAAGGAGTGCATGGAATAGTTAGAGCTTTAAGTTATATATGAGATCTAAAATCACTTGTAACATCAAACAACCACTTTGATATGGCTTAGAGAACCTAAAAATCCAAATATTATAGGGAATCATCCAGCACAAACAAATTATTTTTCACATACTTCACATGGATGATAATTTTACAAACTTGGAGACAAATAAAGCTCACTTAACCTTGAATAAAACTAATATTTATTCTTCAAAAGTAATGAAGATAGTAGAATACCCCAAAAAATTAACTTAGATTTGGTTGAATTTAACAAGAAGGTTCTAAAGACTATTCATTAGAGAAATAAATTCAAAGGTGATGTCTTGTTGCATATGGTAAGAGAATTTCACTTTCTAAAAGAAATAGAATGCTTACTAGCTCTGTGACACATTTTGATACAAAGAATTATAGTGACTAGTAAAAATATCAATATGCTCAATTTGGTATTATATGTCAAATTTTATAATGTAACTTGACTTCGAAAGGCATAGGTACTATCTTCAATTTCTTAGCTCCTATTATTTAAGTAAACTTTGATGCAATTCAGCTTGAACTCTATTTTGAAAAGAAAAGAGTTGTTGATTATTTAACTTCCACTAGTGCCACTTATCCAATTTATATAAAAAAAATACCATCAATATTTGATTATAATTTCCATGATAAGTTGATGTTAAAAGAAGTAGAACGAAAGTATAGTAATAGTCTAGATTGAGTTGAAGACAAATTTATGGTATTCGTTGATTGTGAAGGATATCAAAATCATATATTATAGATTCAAAATTTTGAAATAGAACAAGATGTGAATGTTAATTTTAGTTCTAATCCAAAATATAGTTCCAGATATTTTTAATGGTTATATACATACTCTTGTCAAGAAATAAGTTTATTAGTTTTAAAATAACATTTAATCTACAAAACCACCCAAATGAAAACACACAATATTTTGGTCTTTTTGTTTCAATAATCCACTTATCTAATGAGAAATCATATCATTAAAAGCTTCATTACAATATTTATAAAGGTCTTAAATTTTGTCAATTACAATCTTCCATAGAAAGAAAAGAAGTTACCAATTGCCCAACCTAGATAATTATGTTGAAGGAGATCTATGTTGTGGAACACTTCCAAGAAATGCAAGTTACACTTCAAAACAAAAAAAGAAACAAAAATTTAGATGGTGTTTTCTACTTCTATAAATTCCATTTAATCCTAATATTAATACAAAATAGAATGAGTTTAAATGACCATAAAAAAATTGGCTTTAGAAACTTTCATTAATTCTTGGAAATTTTTGAAACATTTAAATTGAAACCCAAAGTAACATAAATATTTGGACTTAGTTATCAAACCTTATTTTAGTAGCATACTGAGGACGCCAAGAGCCTTACAGCAACCAAGGAGGGTGGAAGTAATCCACCATTGGTAAGAAATAAAGATTGCATGTGCATATAGCCTCAATCAGAGAGGATGATCTTAACAAGAACATCACATAAGAAATGAGATTAAATATTAGAAACAGTGATAAAAAACTTCAGACTGGCCATTATATCAAGCCATCATTTGGATAAAAAAGTGGATCATCGCATACACAAAATTGATGAACATTAGAAACAGTGATGAGCATATTACTTTCAGATTGATTTAAAGTTCTATATTTGATTGATACAATATAGAAATAATATTCAACAATATAAAACCCTTCGTAATCAACAGTAAAAACTTCAAGAGATGATACCAAGTCCTGCTATAGCCCTAGGCTTCTTATAATTTTTATTGATTTTTTTTGTGTTTAGATTCAATTAGGATTCAAATACAATTTTCAATTAAACTTGCTTGATGTACCTAAGAAGAGCAAAGTCATCAATCCTTAGGCTCAAATTTAAAAGATCGAAATAAAGTTTTATAATATGCAAAGTCTTGCCTCAAGAAAGTTTGTCATTATTTCCTTAGATATAAGCTCTTTAAAATTCATAAATTAACAATAATTAATTAATAAACTCACATAGATATAAGCATTCTCACACCATGAGTGAAGCACCAATTGCATAAAGCTTTATTACAAAAAAATTGTCAATATTATTTACATTGTACATACTTGTTTATATAATGCTTCAATTCCTAAACTAAGAAACTCTAGCTAGTGTTCTAAATATGCATAAAAATAAAATTACAGTGCAAATGTATGAAATTATATGCATAACTACTCCTATACTAGTTTGTAACTACTATGTACATATTTTTATCCATTTAGAAAGTGCATCTAGGCATTACAACTCAAAAATCTATCAAAAAATAGAAGAAAATGGATTGCACAACAAAAATTGGTCTCCAACTTGAGCTCAATTTGATCTTCTAAAAATATTGCTCAACAGGTGCCCATGAAGCCTCTAATTGAATGCAACTAATTAAATTACTAGCACAAACAAAATGCACATAAACCAGAAGAAGCAAATACAGAATGCAAATGATGGACCTAGAACTCCTTGATTTTTTGATTTTTTTTCTATCCCCATATCATCATAAGCTCCCTTCCCCTGTTGATCAACTCTCTTAGCTTGGGGAAGAAAGTTGAAGCAAATCCCAAAACTATAGTAATTTGCCACACAAAAAACTATCCATGTAAAGATACATTTTGAAGAGATTTTTTTTATTAAATGATCAGTACTCTTCAATAGAATCTTATGATTACTCTTAAGTAAGTTTGAATCATTATTCTTATATTGTGAAGGGTGAAGTATTGGCGAGAGTTGTATCTAGACTTTGTGATATACTGAGAAGTACAATATTTTATCTAATTAGAGTGGACTTAATGTTGGCTTAATTTTTTAATAGAACAAGGATTATTATAGTTCTTAATCATCTTCTAAGTTCATTTTTTTCATTGATAATATCAGGATAATGATTATCTAAGGAGATTTCTAAATATCTATCTCTTGAACATGCAAAGAAAGTACTCTACCTACTTGCTCAGGTGGAATGAGCATAAAGATTTGTATCAACCTAGCTTGCTTAGGTCATGATTGTATATTTAGAAAATACAAAGGTAACATCAATTTGAAGATCTCAAAGGATGAGTGAGCAAAAAGCCTAGTTTATTTGACATACAATCATCAAAGAGATAATTTGAATCAAGGAGCTTGGGAGGGAGGAAGAGATTGGTGTGAATTTTAGGACAGATTTGTCTTATAAAAGGTTATAGATTTAAATGGGACTATCTTAGATGATTATTAAACGACTCTAATGTGTGAAATTTCATACTATCTTGTGATCAATTTCTTGTAAGTAGAGGAGATGATATTTAGAGGTTGTTCCTATCTAGAGATCTTAGATATCTCTATAGCAGTAAGAATCAAGGACAAGTTATGTGTAGAAGTTAAGATTTCAATTAAGATGATTATGGTCTTGCAAATACAAGTAGCCTAGTCTAATGAGAATTGGCAGCTCTTCAAGCTCAAGACACTCACCAATGCACATGTTTATTAACTTTGTAAGATTGCCAATTCCTATGACTATTTTCAATTTCTTGTACCTATACACTTTGAGTTTGATGAGTGTCATTGGCAACAATTTTGCAACTTCTCACAAGAATCAGAAACGATCATCTTCACACAACCATCACAATGTAATACTCTAGATAGAGTCCATACCCTCAAGACACAAGTCGGGCTCAAGCTACCAACACTTAGATATAATTAATTCTACTAGACTCTTTAGATGGAATATTTTTTATACGCTTATAAGTTCTTTAAAGGACTCTAATTAAAGATTTTTCAATGACATTTGAAATGTTATTTTGTTTGGCTTCACACCTAAATATGTTGTAGTTGATGAAATCCAACTCTAAAGATGCCCAAGATCACCTGCATGCGAAAACCTATCAAAGAGAAGCCAAGGAGAGAAGAGTGTGGAGCAAGGGAAAAACCCTAAATGAACATGAGAGAGAAGAAGATATTGCAACACAAGAAAATATGTATTTACAATATGCTAAATTTCTTGTTATGTTGTTGAAATACAATGAGGGGTCTCGAATATAAAGAGCTCAAGAAATCTCCTAGAATAAGCTAGAAGACGCCAGGAGATAAGTGTGACAACTAAGAATACATCCGCATGAGGTGGAAAGTCCTCAAAAAAGGTGAGAGGATAAGTATGACCTAGGAGAGAACAAACTCCCATATTATCAACAACTTATAAAAAACTCCTAGACTACAACTAATAAATGAAATGCATTTACCTAAGTAAGCTTAAGTAAATAGAATAAATAATTAATAAATTAATTATTTACTCTAACACCCCCCTTAAGTGCAACTTAGAGAAATGTCTTAAGCTCACAAAACTAAGATGAAATGCAGAATGCAGAATGGGTCCTGGAAATGAGGCCATTTTAGGTACCCATGAACAAATGCAAAAGATGCAACCTCTAAAAATGGGGAAAGAGAGAAAACCACATGGGAAAAACCCTCCCCCCAAAAGAGGTAACCTAGTGAAGAACTGAAGAAGCCTTCAACTAGGGAAATGTCCCCTAAAATAGGAACAAGGAGTGATCATGAAGAGCATCACTAAAGCAAGAAGAGTTGCAAATCTTCCATCAAGAAGAAAACTACTGATCTAAAGAACCTCCATGGAAGAAGAAGGCATGAACCAAGCGTGTGTATATGGTAGATAATCCATCTCACTCAAATGCATAGGTAGCCATCCATTGCAATCGCCTTGTATATAGGATCAACCACTGAATACATAGCTCACACTAATGAACCGTCAAACCATGGATGCACTAGAACAATAGCATAACCCCCCCTTAATGCAGACGGGATGTGATGACAAGCAACTGAGAAGTTGGGCCAAAGTCTCCTACAAATGAACCAAGAAAGACAAGAGAGGAAAAGAGGTACAAACACCCATAAAGACATGGTCAAATTGACTCTACATGGGGCTAATGTCATGGAAGGGACACTTACTTAACAAAGGGATAATGCCTAAAAAAACAAACAACTATCACCCCCATGGTGCTTTATAAAAATAGTGCATGTACAACTAACTCAAAACAACGTTCATGATCTTCAGAATGCAAAAGGGGCACTTTATCTCAGTGTGATACATAAAAGTGCTTCAAAATAATGTCTACAATGATCAAAATAAGGAAAAATCTGATACAAAAGAAAGTACAACCTAAAACAAAAGAAACCATGCCAGGAAAATGATCCTTGGGTCTAAAACACTCAAGATATCCACCATATAGAAAAAATGCCAAAAACATGATAGAAAGAGCATGGGCCAAAAATTGAGGAAAATGACTACATTTCTGAAAAGATGATAGAACTAGCTTTCCAAAAATACAACATTTTCAAAAAATTGACATGGGACACAAAAGATATGCATGCTAGAGTCAAAAACAAGACTTTAGACTTCAACTAAAAAAAGGGCAACAAAAATGTATCAAAATCTAAAAATATCTACACCAATGTCTCTGTCTTGGAACTAGCTTTTCGTTGTTTCTTTTGGATCAAAAAAATACCTCCATATGCTCAAGTTATGGCCAAAAAATTGAAGGTAGGTCCAAAATGACCCTGAAGGAGAGGTAGGAAGGTGCTCATGCAGTGCTGATGTCATGTGAACATCACCATTTCACTATCCTAAATTTGAAGGCTTGCGACCCATCCCAGCAAAAAAAGCTACGTGGCAATGCCACGTGAATGCCATGTGGCAAGTATGGATGACATGGCAAAGTGCCATGTGGCAGCCTTGCCACATTTCACGTGCTTAAACACATTGACTGGGTTTTGATGTGGTAGGGCCATGTGGTAATGTGTCATGTGGCACATGTGCCATGTGTCACACCTGTGGCTACTAACTGTACCAAATATGGGCCACACAGTCACTGAGTTAGCACTGACCAGACATACTACAGACATGGCAGATGACTATGCAACGAGTGGTAGAAATGATGTTGTACCCTGGCGGAGGTGGCGAAATAGGACTAAGGATCAGCGAAGTGGTGAGACAGGAGTGGAGAACTAGCATCATTGCCGACGAAGGGTGATGAGCAGGTCGTAGCTCAGGTTGAGCTGGGGAATGGTGGCTTCATAGTGGCCACTAGGTGATGCCGAGGCAGCACGACTTGCACTCTCTTTTTTTTAATTTTTAAAACTGCAAATCGTTCATATGACCATACAATAGGGCTTGTAACAAATTTTTTTTTTGCCTCCCAGAGCCCTGTCTCCAAAATTGACAAATTTTATATGGATCCTAGCTGAAAAGCACCTCCTAAATCCAATGGAAGTGTCTGTTGGGCCCAAAGTGCTTTAAAAAATTGTTGTTCCCTCGATTTGAAGAAAAAATGCACAAACAAACTAGAGTTTGTAACTCGAAATCATGGCTTCAAAAATCCTTCAACAAAGCAGTAGTAGGAAGGCTCTAATACCATGTTGGAGTTGATGAAATCCAACTCTGAAGATGCCCAAGATCACCTGCATGCGAAAACCTGTCAAAGAGAAGCCAAGGAGAGAAGAGCATGGAGCAAGGGAAAAACCCTAAATGGACATGAGAGAGAAGAAGATATTGCAACACAAGAAAATATGTTTTTACAATATGCTAAATGTATTGTTATCTTGTTGCAATACAATGAGGGAGCCCGAATATAAAGATCTCAAGGAATCTCCTAGAACAAGCTAGAAGATGCTAGGAAATAAGTGTGACAACTAAGCATACATCCACATGAGGTGGAAAGTCCTCGAACAAGGTGAGAGGATAAGTATGACTTAGGAGAGAACAAACTCCCGTATTGTCAACAACTTATAACAAACTCCTAGACTACAACTAATAAATGAAATACATTTACTAAGTAAGCTTAAGTAAATAGAATAAATAATTAATAAATTAATTATTTACTCTAACAGAATATGTGAATCCACTCCAGGCAACTTAGATGCACAAAACAAGATAGCTCTAAAAAATTTGATATCTGCAACTATCATAAATGACCCATGTCAAAGCTACTTAAGATTCCTTCAGTAATTGCACAATCACTATCAGTCACCTAGGGGTGATTAAGCTTCTCATATCCATTAATTTCAATCCTTTCAAGATTCCTTACACTAAAAAGAATAGTTATTTTCAGCAGCTTTATAAATTTGATTATTTGAATCCCCTCCAAACAAGTTTGACATGCAAAATAGGGAAGCTCCTCGAGCACCAAACAATCTAATATCTACAAGTGCACCAAATGGTTCATATTAAAGCTACTTCACACCCCTTTTGAAATCCCACCATCAATTGGCTTTAGATGATCAAGTTTCCTGCATCCATCAATTGTAATGGTTTCTAGGCTACTTAGACCATAGAGTATAGGAAAGTTCTTAACATGAAGACACTCAATAATGCATAACTTTGTAAGTTTTTGAAGATTTCCTATCCCTGCCACTAGATCCAAATTTTTGCACCACTGCACTATGACTATGAAGACTGAAGACTGATGTTGAGAATATTATCATATAAAACTTCTCAAAAGAGTTAGTGGTACTTCTCTCTAGACAGCTCAATTCAACAAGAAATGATAGCTCCATCTCCAGATGCTCAGTAACATCCAACTCTGTCATCTTTGAAGGATCATCCATTCTTGTGATCTTTTATGAATGTTTGCAACATTGCATGATGAGTGTTTAAGTTTGTGTCCACAACCTTGTTTGATGGCATTACAAGTAAATGGGAAAGCAACATATAAGGATGCATTCTAAACATGGCTCTCAGACAATATGGAGAAGTGTAATCCTAGTTATTTGTATAAATTTATTTGAGTCTCGATGTAGTTCTACCAAAAATTTCATCCCATTATAGATTTAGGCATGATAGTATTAATAGGTGCATGGAGTGTAATATTTATAGACTAGCAAGTAAAGGTCTAGTTATATTCCTCTGGCTATGAACATTAGCAAATTTTCCACAATCTCTTGACAACCTTCCTCTTACTTCATCATATTTACTCTTTTGTATGATTCTTTCATGTTTATGCATAAAATAGCTTTTTTTGAAGTCATCTTCTTTACTATCTACTATACATTATATTTTGAATAAGCCATTAGATTCTCTCTATATAGAATTGATAGCCAAGGTGTCATTTTGAATCCCCAAAAGTTCATTAGTTGTCTTCTTTCACATGCATGAACAATTGTGAAGAATGTGAAAGAAAATGGATGTTAACCTAAGCAGAATTGAATTGCTGGATTATCATTTTCTTAGAAGGAATTGCCTTCATAGTCATGAAGGCTAAGGTTGGGACCACTTTCCTTGGTCCCCTAGCTAAAAACATAGAAAAAAATCTCAATACACACAAATAAGAGACTAAAAATTAGAACTCGAATCAAATTTTGTTATGGCTAGTTCATCAACCCCCTTTTCATTTACTCTTCCCTAATAGAACCTTATTCAAGAACTGATACATCTATTTGAAAGCAATGCTTTGACGGTAGTTTCTACTTCATTCTAGGTTGGCAAAGGGTTTTCATCTTGGTTGAACTCAAGATAGATAGGTAGTTTTAAGAATTTTAGTGAGTGAATACCTAGACAAGTGTTCATATTCACAATCCAAACATTTAAATTTTGCATCCTCATAATCATGTTCTTTTCCCACAATATGTTCTCCAGTTGACCATTCATCATGGTAGGGAGTTGGTTGTTGAAATCTAGTTCAACTCAGATCCAAATCTCAAAGCAGTCAGCATATTAGTTTCTTGATTTCCACCAGTTCTGGAGGGCCTATAAGAAAATGAGAGGGAAATTCCCTTAGTGGGTTAATCGTATGCCTCAGACACAAGGATTTCATACATAATTAGCTAGACAAAAACCTTGTTCAAGAGCCTTGACTCTATCAACTATTTTTTGTGACAACATAAGAATTAAGTTATTTGTTGGTAGGATAATATCTATACCTTCCTCTACCGACCATATTCTTCTTGTCCATTTCCCCAAATATTATCCCATCCACCAGAATTTGAATATAACGCACACTTTTGCATATATTGGTTTTTATTGAATGAGTCTTCTATTCATGCCTCACTATCTTACACATCATAGAGCTACACTATATTCTTTAGCCTATCACCACCATATACATTCTTTTCTCACAAATTTAAATCCCACTCTAAGGAACAAACTCATAACTTGAATAAGATTACTAACATATCTCAATGTTTAGTCCAAAAGAAAATCTTTAAATAGGACATACTAGAAATTAGTATGTTGACTTCATTGTAGATCTTTTTCTCCTATGGTTATAGTCTTGTGGTATGAGGAGTCTTTAAACTAACAGATTAAAAGGAAGCATATGCGTGTGACTGTGTGTGTGAATTTGGGACCAATTATTGATGAGGATCAAATAGTAGGGCTATCAATAACTATTTTATCCTGAGCAACTAAACTCTAGATGGAAGAAGTTGCCAATAATTTTTCTCATGGTCATTATACTGTGACACTTATTGCTTTAATCATAGTACCTTGAACCCTAAACCCTATCGCAACCTCTTCTACTACATCCTGAGGACCTAAGGATGGATACTTGGATAAAATTTCCAAGGTCTTGTGCCATATACCTTGCCTCCTCACTGGAATCAAAATATTCTTGTATAATGCCATCTCCATTCAAATCAAACACAAACACATAATCCACTAAAATTTTACCTGTTACAATGGTCCCCTACACAATGCCATGGTAAAGAAAACCTATTATCATATATGCCACTAAAATTTTACCTATTACAATGGTCCCTACACAATGCCATGTTAAAGAAAACCTATTATCATATATGCCACTAAACTTTTACCTATTACAATGGTCCCTACACAATGTTGAGTCCTCTCTTCCAAAACCCCCCTTGAAAATCTATGCCCTCATGCAAGTGAAATTCTTCAAATGAAGGAGTTGAAGTGCCCTTGGATTGATGTAGGCAAAACCATATCAAATCTTTGAACATACCATTAACTCGCACTTCTCATGAATACTCTGGTACCCTCAACACCAAATGAAATGTGATATATTTTTGCCCACTTTTTTTTTTGTTTTATGCTATGGTGTGCATTTTAGTTGCGACCAACACAGGCATGTTATTAAAAAAAAACAAAAATTTAGTTTATAAATTGACCAACCAACCCATTTAAAATACTTAGTCAAAAAAATTTGTCTAAATTTAGGGTAAAATGCACTAGTGATATTTTTAGAGACCCTCCTATGATAAGATTGGTCTTGGATATTTCATTGGAGAAAAGTTAGCAAAGAAATATGACACAAGAAAGAAACTGGTCTAGCTATTGAAACCCCTAAATATAAGAAGGATGATCAAGATAAGATTGATAAAGATGCACCAAAAGAAGTTGAGCAAGCAAGTCAATCTGAGAAAAATGATGAACCTAAGGAATCAGAGCAAGTTGAACCACCCAAGGAGGTATGATATGAATTCAAAGGTAGATTCTTTATTTGTAATGAAGTTGGTCATATGAAGGGAGACTATACTGGTAAGTCATTCAAACCTATTACTAATTTTTATTGTTATAATTGTCATGGTTTTGGTCATAAAATAGTTGGTTGTAGGAAACCTAAGTTTGATAGTAATAATAGAAATAGTAGAATGTTTAGAGATACTAACCCTACAGGTAATGATAGGAGATCCAATGAAATGGAATCTAGAAGAACTAATGAAGGAGGAAGACCTAATGGAGCAATGAATCATATTGTGCTACAAGTGTAGCAACTTTGGACACATTTCCAAAAATTGTAGAGCACTAGTTAATTAGAATGGACCTAATTAGAGAAGAAGTGCACTAGTATGTTAGTTATGCAACAAATTTGGTCATATAGTAAGATTTTACAAATTTGACATGAGGAACATCAATAGGAACCCAAATTTTAGAAGGAACAATAATAGAAAATCCAGAAGGAATGATATAAACAACAACAATCAAAAAGATGAATTAAAGGAACATGTGGAAGAATTCAAAGAGTTATTTGTCAAAGAAAAAGATCCATCAAGTTCACATGTAGTAGTGAAAGAAAAATATTTTGATGCACCTAATGAAAGGTTGAAGTCAAATATTATATGTGACTCATCCTATTTTAATTAAGTACCTTTTATTGAAGATTGAGTATCAGAAAGAGAAAACTAAGGTTAGAAACTGAGTTAAGAGTTAAAAAGTTAATATGCGGTAGAATAAGAAAAAATAAAGCTATGGTTAAGTGCAAAAATGATTTGGAGATTGCATAAATTTTTATGAATGAAAAGAAGTTTATTGGTTATCAAAAATAACTTTTTGATAGTTGCATACTTGCACAATTAATGTGAATATCAATTTAGTGAGATATAAGCCACATAAGCAAGATTGGGTGTATCATTCAACCATGTGAAGAGTAAAGGAGTAGTCAAGAGTGATTTGACAATGAAATTGAAGGAGAATTGAAGTGTTTCAAATGCAAAGATCATAAATGATGTAGGAGCATCCTAGGTTGCATTGCTATCCTATATGGTGTTTCTTGTTCGTAGTTGATGTCAAGTTCATGGTTGATGTCAAGTTCATAGTTGATGGTGAGTTTTTAGTTGATGTTGAGTTCATAGTTGATGTCGAGTGCCTATTGGCATCGAGTTCATGTATGTGTCAAGCATTGCCAAGTTCCAGTATTTGACTTGGTTCTTTTTCTACTGAGTTGTCTATGTTCGGTTCTAGTTTGAGCTAACCTTGCATGTATTTAATTTTGTATTTGCATTTAATATTTTTTGAGAGCCAACTTGTGGCTTGGTTATGCATTTAATGTAAGGGTTTATTTAGTTGGTAATTTGCAAAGGGTTGACTTGTGGTCATGTGGGTATTTAAAGGGGTCTAGGGTAGAGCTTTAGGCATCAAGATTCAATTAGGAAGAGTAAGAAGGAGGGTTAAAATGTAAAGAAAATCATTGAAGATCAAAGTCTAAATTGTAATTTTGGTTGTAACCTAGAAGGCCTCATAACCGGACATGTATTTCATAATTTAATGAATCAATAAAGAGTTTTTATCTTCTATCTCTCGTGTTTTTTATTCTCCATATTGTATTTTCTGCTATGTTTACTCTTATAGGTGGCTTAGCAAGTTGGCTGAGCCTTTGGACCTAGTTTCCATCTCCCTCCCTATGTCAAGTGATATTAGAGCTTGAGGTTCATCCTTGTGGAGATTAGATCATGTAGAACCCTAAGTTGATTTGGTTTTAGGGTAGTAAATTTAATGATTTGACCTACAACTTATAGAGGGCTATGATCTTGCAGGAACCTGATTGTAAAGATGGTTTAGGATAGAGGAAATGTTGAGAATATTGTATTGGATACATTGAGACAAATTGCAGCTAGGTTAGATGTTGTAGAGACAACCCAGAGGAGAGGAGCACATCTTGATGATGTGAGTGATGATGAAGTAGTATCACAAAACCTTAATCTAGAACTTGGAGAAGATCAAGATGAGAAAAGATTATTGAGAGTATTGTCTAGGGCACATTCAAAGCTTGTTGTAGAAATTGTTCTGTATGATAGAAAATTGGATACCAATGTTGTGTTGGATTGGATCTCTGATAGGGAGAATTTCTTTGAGTATGAAACTACTCCTAACAATAGGAAGGTGAAAATTGCAATTACTAGGTTGAAGGGTCGTGTCTTAGTATGGTGGGAGCATTTGAAAATTGATAGATAAAAGAGAGGAAAGGATAAGATCAAAACTTGGCCAAAAATGGTGAAAAAGGTGAAGAAAAAGTTCCTTCTTGATGATTACCAAGTTAGCATTTTGAGAAAGATGCCAAATTTGAGACAAATGGACATGACTGTGAAGGAGTATATTGAGGAATTCTATAGATTGGACATCAGATCTAGACATGTGGATGTTGATGTTGAGAAAATTGCAAGGTACATAAATGGATTGAGATCTAGGATTCAAGATGAGATAAGTTTTGTGAAATTTGAAAGTGTGGAGGAAGCATATCAATATGACTTGAAAGAGGAGATCTTGACAAAGAATCATGATCAAAGACAAAGAGGTAGAGGTGGTAGATTCTAGAAAGTAGAGGTAGATCTTATGGAGAAGGTGGAAGATCTGAAAATTTTGTGCAAGATAAGGGAAAATCTAAGTGGAAGAGTGATGACAAAGAAAAGACCAAGTAGAAAGGTGGTGATTCTTATTGAAGAGGTACTGGTTCTTACCAAGGAAGAGGTCATTCTTATTCTAGAGGTGGTTTTCATGGTAATTGTTTTATATGTGGTAAAGAAGGATATAGATCCTCTAAAAATGGACAAGGTAATAAAAATGTTGTGGTTTAAGGAAACACTGAGGGTTCACCAAGTGAACCGAGGGCTAGAGAAAATCTGATGGTGAGAAGAACCTTATTTAATAAGGAAAGTGGTGAGGAACTTGTCCTAAGAAGAAGTATTTTCAAGACCAAATGTAAGATGCTTGGAAAATATTACAAAGTGATCATTGATAGTAGAAGTTCTACAAATTTGGCATCAGAGGAGCTGGTTACAAAGTTGTAGTTACAAAGCCTAGAGCATCCTAAACACTATGAGCATAAGATATTGGTAAGTGAGCAATGTATTATGAAGTTCAAGATTGGACATTATTTTGATGAAATTCTATGTGATATTATGCCTATGGATTATTGTCATATTTTATTGGGTAGACCTTGGAAATATGATAGATATGCTATACATTATGGAAGATTGAATCAATATACCCTTTGGATGAATGGGAGAAAGAAAATATTGTTGCCTTTGATTGAATGTCTAGATGAGATTAATTGTACTACTGCGGGAATTTGCATGATTAATGGAAAGAAATTTGAAAAGGAAATGAAGAATAATCAAGTTTCTTTTGCTATAAATCCTAGGAGGTCAAGTTGTACCAAGAGCATCTAAGTAATAGAAAATAGTGGTGACCAAGTAACAGCTTGTGATGTTCGAGCAATAGAAATTGGTAGAAGGTGAGTACCAGCAAAAATTGAAAACTTGTTGAATGAGTATAAAGATATTGTTACAGAGGATATTCCTAATAGTTTACCACTAATAAGAAGTATAAGTCATTGTGTGGATTTGATTCTTGGAGCTAGTTTTCCAAATAAAGAACCATATAGATTTACACCTATAGAGAATGAAGAACTTAACAAACAAGTGCATGAGTTTCTACAGAAAGGTTTGATCATAGAAAGTTTGAGTCCATGTGTTGTGCTTGCTATATTAACACCTAAGAAGAATGGAGAATGGAGAATGTGTACTAATTCAAGAGCTATTAATAAGATCACAGTGAAATATAGGTTTTCTGTGCTAAGGATGGATGACATAATGGATTTTATGAGTGGAGCAAAGTACTTTACTAAGACTGATTTGAAGAGTGGGTATCATCAAATCGGGAATTAAAGAATGTGATGAATGGAAGATTGCTTTCAAGAAAAAAGATGGTTTGTATGAATGGTTGGTAATGCCTTTTGGTTTGACTAATGCATGTAGTACTTTCATGAGGTTGATGAACAAGATTTCAAGAGATTTTTTGGTAAGTTTTTTATTGTTTATTTGGATGATATTCTTATTTTCATTAAGATTAAGGAAGAACATATTAAGCATGTTAGACAAGTATTGCAGAGATTGAAAGAGGAAAAGTTAATGATGAACTTGAAAAAGTGTTCTTTTATGCAAGAGAAGATTGTGTATTTGTGATTTGTGATTTTAGCTAATGGTTTGAGACTAGGTTTTGAAAAGGTTGAAGCAATTTTGGAATGACCTACACCTAAGAATGTGGGTGAGGTAAGATTGTTTCATGGTTTGGCTAGTTTTTATAGGATGTTTATAAAGAATTTAAGTTATGTTTGTAGTGCTATGAATAAGACAATGAGAGGAGACAAAAAGGATTTCAAGTGGACACATGGAGCTGATAACAGTTTTGAGAATTTGAAGCAAAATTTTGTTGAGTTACCTATATTGCCTTTGCTTGATTTTAATAAAGTATTTCAAGTTGAATGTAATGCAAGTGATAGTGCAATAGGAGTTGTATTGAGCCAAGATGGCAAACCTGTTGCTTTCTTTAGTGAGAATTTGAATGATGCTAGAAGGAAGTATTATGTGTATGATCAAGAATTTTATGAAATTGTTCAGGCCTTGAAGAAGTGGAGACATTATTTGATTCCTAATGATTTTGTATTATATACTGATCATAAAGCTTTATAGTACTTGGGAAGTCAAAATAAATTGAATCAGAGACATATGAAGTGGTTTGAGTACTCGCAAAGTTTCACATTTGTGATTAAGCATAAGAGTGGAGTCACTAACTGAGTTATTGATGCATTGAGTAGAAGATTTTCTTTGTTGACAAAGATAAAGGTTAAAGTTCTTGGTTTTGATGAGATGAAGGAGTTGTATGATACTAACCTTGATTTTTATGAGGTGTGGAGAGAGTGTAGAGCACCAAATCTATCAGATCACATGAGTAAGTATGATGAGGATTTCATTCATGAAGGTATGTTTATCAATGGAATTTAGTTGTGTATCCCTAGAAGTGATATGAGAGTTAATCTTATTAAGGAAAAATATAGTGGTGGACTGGATGGACATTTTTGAATTGATAAGACATTGAGTTTTCTGAAGGATAAGTATTATTGGCCATAGATGCATAAGGATGTTCAAAAATTTGTAAAGATTTGTGGATTTTTTCAATTTTTAAAAGGAGTAAGTCAGAATATTAGTTTATATACACCTATTTATGTTCCTAAGAAACCTTGGAGTGACATCAGCATGGATTTTTTTCTTGGATTACCTAAGACAACAAAGGGGTATGGTTCCATATTTATTTTTGTAGATATATTTTCTAAGATGGCTCATTTTATACCATGTAAGAAGACGTAAGATTATCAGCATGTTGCCAACTTTTTCTTCAAAGATATTGTTAGATTGCATGGATTACTAGGAAGTATTATTTCCAATAGAGAGAGTAAGTTTGTTGGTTATTTTTGGAGGACTTTGTGGAAGAATATGGGTAATGAGTTGAAGTTCAATTTAACATTCCATCCATAGATAGATTAACAAATAGAGGTTGTAAACAGAAGCTTGGGTAATTTGCTGAGATGTTTAGTTGGGGATAATCCAAATAACTAGGAGTTGGTGTTGACACAAGTTGAGTTTTCATATAATAAGTTTGTACATAGAAGTACAGGGAAAACACCTTTTGAGATTGTTACTAGAATGCATCCTAGAGGAATAACATATTTGAGGGATGTTGTTAGTGAAGAAAAGAGAAGTGCTACAGGGGTAGAATTTTTTGATTTTATAGATTCTTTGCATAAGAAAGTGAAGTTGAAGTCGGAACAAAGTAATCAAAAGTATAAGGAGAATGCTAAAAATTCTAGAAGACATCATGTTTTTGAAGTTGGTGATGAGATTATGGTTCATTTGAAGAAAGGTAGATTTCCTAGTGGAACATATAGTAAGCTAAAGATGAAGAAGTTTGGACCTTGTAAGATCTTGAGGAAGTTTGATGGTGGTAATTTTTATGAAGTTGAGTTACCTGATGACATGAATATATCTCCTATATTCAATGTTTCTAATTTCTATAAGTACCATGAGTCAGATGATGAAGTTGCTATATCAAATGATTATCCTAAGAAGCATATTGAAGAGGTTGAATAGGTATTGGGTTAGAGAGTTGGTAAAATTGCAAGAGGAAAAGAATACTATGAGTATTTGGTGAAGTGGAAGAATAGACCAATTGAAGATGCTACGTGGATTTCTCAATCTAAATTGGATTTAGCTCAAGTTGTGACACTTGCATGATTCAAGAGAATCATTTCTTTACACCCTAGTTTGATGCAAGAGCATCCTCAATTGCATTTCTATCTTTCATGTTGTTTTTTATTTGTAGTTGATGCTGAGTCCATGGTTGACACCGAGTTCATAGTTGATGTCAAGTTTATAGTTGATGTTGAGTTCATAGTATTGGGAATATTCAAGATATGACAAGTTACTGAGAGGGGAGGGGTGAATCAATAACTTTAAATTCTTGCTTTTAAATTTTCCATAAATCAATCTATGCTACTGCATGCATTAATACTGAAAGTTAAAACATTCATCACACAACACAATATTTTAGTGACCCAAAAATCTTCCAAATAGAAAGTAAAATTGGGGTGGGGATGATACCCATCAAACTTCAATACTACAACATAAGTTTGGCTTGTTAAGGCTTACATTGACCACTTCTAATGATCTACCTTGTTAGGAGCACAAAGGACTGCTAGGTCCACCTTGTTAGAGGATTTACAAACATACAACGAAGTATGCACTCAATTAAGAGATTTACACAAAGACTATTATGTCTACCCTATTAAAGGATTTAGAAACTGATTCACCTATTAAGATGAATTAGTGGATCTACTTACAACTAATTGCTGATAATATCCTTTATGAACTAATCACCTTATGTGATGGATATAACTTTTTTGCCTCTATGATGACCTTGTTGTATTCCTTAAAATGTTGTTGATAATCTTTCACATGTACTTCTCAAAAATATTTCATATTACTTCACTATTACTTCATACATGTGATATCTTACAATACACCTTACATATATATCTTTCAAATTTACAAAACTACAAGGTTGGCCAAAACACAAGTGAACAAATACATTACAAAGTGAACCCAATAGTAAATAACTTGAGTTCACTGAACTGACTCGGTGACCTTCTGATACACGATGTTCACTGTATTACTCAACATCATCATGGAATCGATAGAAGTGAAGGCTTAGTCCATACTAATTAATCGATGTAGTTCTGAACGCAGTGACCACTGGTGACTCGGTAGATGTAGTGTCACTCGGTAGATACTACACACTAAGTTTACCTTGCTTCACTCGGTAAACACTACTGCTTCCAATGCTTGGTTTACATTGAATCTTCATGACACAAGCTTACTACTCAATAGACACTGTGAAGCTCAGTAGACACACTTCCCAAAAAGTTTCCTAGATTCACTTGGTAGCCACTGTCTGCTAAGTGTAAACTGCTAAACTCTTCAAAGCTTGGTTAACACTAGAATGCTTGGTGAGTGTAGAAAATTAAGTGTTGAGCTTGATAGCTATACTAATATGGATAAGTGTTGTCACTAATGGCAATACTAACTTAATGCCAAAAATCTCCCCCTTTGGCATTAGTGATAAAACACTTATGAGCCAAAACATATGTACATAAACTAACTCACTAAATTTTGGTTTTTTAAAATTAATCTTTGTAAAGATGTTGCATATACATTTTTACATATATTCTCCTTGATGACACATAATGTATATACAAAGGTACTTATGTACATAGCTATACACATATACATGCTGACTATATTGAGTGCTATCTCCCCCTTTCACTTATACTGATATCTATCTCCTCCTTTTTGACAGTAATGTGAAAGGGCTACATATACTATCTATATAGTTACATCAAAATGAGAGAGAAATTCTTGATGTACCTTAAGAATGAGGGTGAATGAGGTATCCCAATTCTCGTGCAAAATTTTGTAGGTGGAGAGAGAAATATGAACTTCTACTGATAATTTGATCATGTGATCAGCCACTGAGAAGTTTTGATCCTAGACCAATGTCTTGCAATGAGCAATATGTTTCTACATTGTATCCATTATTGGCAAGATCATGTTCTGAATATCAATCAAGGTTTCTCTTATTCTTGCTTCTTCTCTTAAAATTAATGCCTGCACTTCTGCTAGATATTTCACCTTGGTGTGATGAGAGGAGCTGGAAGAGGGGTCAACCTACAATTTTGATGCACTAGATTTCATGTTAGCATACCCATAGAAGTGTCTAAACTTACTGGAATCTAAGTAGATGTAGACAATGCTAATGAAAAAAAAAACTATAGAGCTTACTAGAATTGATGAAGACAAAATTTTAGAACTTACTAATGTACTAATTGAAGATGTAGAAGCAGAGGGAGCTAACTCAGTAGCTGAGGATGTAACAGTCAGCTCAATAGATGAAGTGCTTGACAATTCCATTGCAGACACTTGGAGCTAGGAGATGGCTGGTGAAGATTAAGCAATTGATGTTTCTAATGTTCTCACAATCTCAATAGTAGAAGCTATCTCCACAGATGTGATAGTATGTGGTGGAGTTTGAGGAAGAGATGCAATTGTTTCTGCTGCAATTTTGACTGGATGATCTTCATCCTTTTCTTCCTCTTCTGCTTCTTCCTCCTTTCCTTCTTTATCCATTTATTCTACTTCCTCCTCCTCTTCTTCCTTCTCCTCCATTAGAGCATGTAGTTCACCTTTAGTAACTGTGATGGAAGGAGTGTTTCCATCATCATCATCATCATCATCACTATCATCATCTTTAATTACAATAGTTTCATCTGATGGTTTCTTGAGATGATATACATCTCTCTAGACATTTGAGGCATGCTTAACCACTGATTCTATGTTATTCATTAATATAAAACATGAGTTAAGCTTTAGAATCATTCTATCTTCATGCTCTTTTGTTGTCTTCTTTACTCCTACATTAGTCAGATTAGGTACTAACTATCTCAACTATTGTTCAAAGATGTCTTTTATAGTTTGCACCATGTTCTCCCATCTGACTTGGATTTTGGCATGAAGATTTGCATGAATTTGAGGTTGAATTTGAATAGGGGAGTATTTCCAAATACCCATCTTCTCCATGAAGGATATAACTTTTATGCCTCTATAATGACCTTGTTGTATTCCTTGAATTGCTGTTGATAATCTTTCGCATGTACTTCTCAAAAATATTTCATATTACTTCACTATTACTTCATACATGTGATATCTCACAATACACCTTACATATATACCTTTCAAATTTACAAAACTACAAGGTCAGCCAAAACACAAGTGAACAAATACATTACAAAGTTGGACCAATAGTAAATAACTCGGGTTCACTGAACTGACTCAGTGACCTTTTGATACATGGTGTTCACTGCATTACCCGGCATCATCATGCACTTGGTAGAAGTGAAGGCTCGATCCATACTAATCACTCGATGTAGTTCTGAACTTGGTGACCATTGGTGACTTGGTAGATGTAGTGTCACTTGGCAGATACTACATACTGAGTTTACCTTGCTTCACTCAGTAAACACTACTGCTTCCAATGCTCAATTTACACTAAATCTTCATGACACAAGCTTACTACTCGGTAGACACTGTGATGCTCGGTAGACACTACTGATCTTCATATTGCCTAGATTCACTTAGTAGCCATTGTCTTCTTAGTGTAAATTGTTGAACTCTTCAAAGCTTGGTTAATACTAGAATGCTCGATGAGTGTAGAAAATTAAGTTTTGAGCTTGATAGCTATACTAATATGGATAATTGTTGTCACTAATGGCAATACTAACTTAATGCCAACACATGGTTGGTGTCAAGTTTGTGTATGTGTTGAGCATTGTTGAGTGCCAATTTTTTCCTTGGTTCTTATTCAACCAAGTTATGTATGTCTAGTTCTAGTTTGAGTCGATCTTGCATATATTTAATTTCATATTTGCATTTAATATTTGTGGAGAACTGACTTATAGCTTGGCTATGCATTTAATGTAAGGGTTTATTTAGCTAGTAATTTATAATAGGTTGACTTGTGGCCATTCAAGTATTTAAAGGGGTCTTGCGTAGAGTTTTAGGTATCAAGATTCGATTAGGAAGAGTAAGAAGAAGGGTTAGAATGTGAAGATCATCATTGAACATCAAAGTCTAGATTTTAATGTTGGTTGTAACCCAAAAGGCCTCATAGTCAAGCACGTATTTGGTAATTTAATGAATAAATATAGTGTTTTTGTCTTCTATCTCCTTTGGTTTTTGTTCTTCATGTTGTTTTCTCCATTGTTTTTACTCTTGCAAGTGGCTTGGGTAGCTAGGTGAGCCTCTGGGCTTAGTTTCCATCATCATCCCTATGTCAAGAAAGCCCTAAGTTATGCATTGAAGTGAGGTATTTCACTCTTAAGAAAAGATTTTATTAGTGAATTGTGTTAAAGAATAAAGTGTAAAAATGGACAAGTCTTTGATACATAATGAAGAAGATGAAGCAAGACATAAGATCAAGATAAACCCTATTAAACCTCTAATTGATCATCCTAGCATCACATTGTAAAAAATGCTTGAAAACATTATTCATCTAGAAGATGTGAGTAGTTATCTTAGAAGAAAGTTTGAAACCATAGGAGAAGAAAGTATTTATGAGGAATTCAACCATATTTAAAACCAAGATATGATTTATCAACAAGGATATAAATATTTGAAGGACACTGGCCTAGTTAAGTTTATGTTTTACTATGAATTTGATAATGAAGAATGGATAATGTGATTGAAATCTTAGCTAACCTTATTCATGAGGTCACTAGATTATGAAATGAAGGTACCATATCAGTAAATGAAAAGAATGTCAAAAATTTAGTGCTTTATAACACTAAATTTATTTACAATGGTAAAGGGATAGTCATCAGTAAGATTAAGTAAGATGATGTCACATTCCTAACTAAAATTATTACAACAAGGATATGCTAAAACTATAAAGAGGATGATATGGAAACTAGATTTATTCAAGAAGCTTATAAGATCCATATTGACAGATAAAAATTCAATTTGTGTGAAATCCAAAGAGCACAACCGATAGAGAACCTAGAAAAGATCAAGAAAGTCAAGAACAAGAAGTTTAGATTTTAGTCCTTGATCACGCATATGTTCTTCCATTTGATCAAGATATTTCCTTTTGTGCAAGAATCAACCTTGATGATAAGTGATAAGAGAACTATGGAAAAGATCTTTGAGCTATACAATAGGCATCTTATTGAGAAAGCCAATAATAGTACTGATCTGATTGTAAAAAACTATCAAAATGAGATGAGGGAAAGATTTAGGATCCCGCCCTCTATGACAAAGATCTTCAGAGATGACATTTTCTTTATAGTGGATATTGATTTTACCTATACTGAGGTAGTAGAACCTTGAATTTTGTATGTTGAACCCTTGATTTATGAGGTTAAAATAGATGAAACATAAGAATATGTCAAGGCTATCCTTGAGTCGAACAAGGATGAGGAGTTTGATAGATTAGGAACCTATCAAGAGTTGATTCAATCATCTAACTAAGCACAATTAGAGAAATCAACCAAGAAAAAGGTTAAGACTATAATGAAGAAATCAATGCAGTAGGCCGGCATGTCTGGAGAAGAAATAAGTGTAGTAAGGTAGACACTATCTAGAATGAGGAAGATTGTTCACTAGGGACTAATGTATGTGACGCCATTAGCAACTGCAAGATCATTAGAAGTGATAGTGGCCACACCAGCTATTACAACACCAATTGCTCCATATGAAACAATATCCCAACAACAAGTGCCTATCACACCTACAATTCCTCTAAAAAAGGAATCTAAAGTAGAAAAAGAGGTATAAATAATTAAGGTGAAAAGAAAATTAGTCAGATTGGCCAAGGTAAAGAAAGAGTCACCTGACTCTCCCAAGAAGAAAACGGCAATAGAACAAGGCAAGAGACATAAAGAAATTGTGCCAAGTATTCTAATAAAGAAAATGCAAGGTCAATTAGAGCTTGAGAAGAAAGTATAAAAACAAGCAAAAGTTGCGCCCTTAGGAAGAAAGATATGGAAGCCTAAAATTAAAAAGGTAAGCAACACAATAAAAAATGAAGGTAATTTTGTTTAGTTAATTAAGTTTTATCATGTATATACAAGTATTGATAGATTAAAGTTAGAAAATATTGTTATTAGACATATAATACTATTTAATAAGAAATTTGAGGATGTAAAAGATGAGATCCCAAAATATCCTTATGAGAGGCTAATAGATAGAAGGAAAATGGTAGTTGATTAGGACAAGAACATCAAACATAACCAAATAAGAAAACTATGCCAAGTTGATAGTGATAAGAATATGGCTAGCTTAATGAAGAATTTTAAACCTTATCTTAGGAACAGGAAAATAACCATACTGATAATGGGAGGCAATTATCAGGAAGTTAATGAGGAAACAAAAAAGGCTATTGTGAAAATGATGGAAGACCTAAACAAGGTAGCACCAATAACACCTTGGATCATAATTGGAATAGACACAATAAAGATTAAAGGCATAAAGGTCACAACAGATACAACTAAAAATCCTTTTAAGGATAATAGCACAAGCATTGTTGGTAATATCTCCAGCTATACCAGTTTAGGAGAGAAAGTGTAGATGAAGGTGAAGAGAAAAGGAAGAGTGAGGAGGAAGAGAAAAATAAATAACAAGAATAGAGAATAAAATAATAAGGAGAAAAGAAAAGAAAAGAGGAGGAAGAAAATAAGGAGGAAGAAGAAAAGAAGGCGAGTGCACTAAGCACATCTCTTACCCTTGTAGCCTTAATAGGATCAAATGATGATGATAAAATAGAGATTATATGATCTTTAAGAAATATAATAAACAAGAATAGACAAGTGACGAGTTTGCATAAATATCTTATGGATGGAACTAAAAAGTTGTAGAGCACTCTTGCGGTGAGATTGTCAGATCCAGATCCAAAGGATAAAGCAAAGGCAACAATTCAAGAATTTGATGTTGAATTCATTAACTTGCTAGATATTGAAGTAGTCCAAGCCCAAGTAAAGCATGATGCTCAAATGTATTACATTATGTGTCAAAACATTAAGAATGATCTAGAAGCTCTTGATGCATGCATCAAGGAGTTAAGGAGATGTGAGCAAGAAGGGAAGACATTGTATGAAAAATGTGTTATGTCATTCAAATTCACCAAGATAGTAATTGCGAGCTGCAAAAGAAGTGAAATTGAAGTAAAAGCACTAAAAAATCAACTTATACAACTAGGCATCAAAATTGAAGACATTAAAGGGAAGATAAGGAATACTTATGTTGAGATAACTTGTCTAATAGAATTAAATAGAGAAAGGATATCAAATATGTTCTCACTTCTGAGAGAACAAGTATCCTCAAAGATCAGTATACTTAAGAAACAAGTGGAGAAATGTATGAAAGCAAAGACATCCTTTTATAAATTTGTCTATTCATACATGAATGCAATGGAAATTGCATCCTATGGGTTGTGTTCTCTTCTCAACATATCAGAGGGAGTTAAGGAAACATGAGAGAATAATTTAAAGATTTTGAAGACAAATTTTAAGGACTACATTTCATGCCTATCCACCTAAATGTAGAGATAAAGAACTACAATTTTGACTTGTATCTAGTTTTTGACACCTTTTTTATTGATGTCAAAGGGGAAGAAGTATAGCAAAATTATATAAAGTCTATGATGTATGCAGAAAGGGGGATTAGTACTTATGAGAAGTATTATAATAGGAGTTATAAGGAAAGATGGTTATAATTGTAAGGAGCCAAAAATTTTGAAATTTTTGCTAGTTTTTCAAAGGCTAAGGTTTTGTAAAGTTTTTTATCAACATTTTGGGGATTTAGCCAATTTTCCCATATGTTGTCATCAATACCAAAGGGAGAGATTTTTTTCAAAATGGATAAGTAGGATAAGTTGGTATATTGTTGGAGTTTTGATTTATGGTAACATATACCTTATGTGAACAAGGCACTATGTACAAATGAAGATTCGACAATTAGAAATAGAAAATTGTACAAGTATCAAATAATTATCCAATAGAACAAAGATAGTTTTGATGTATATGGATGAAAAAGTTATTATTGGCATGTGTGCAGCTACGTAAAGATAGTATGAAATGTTAGGATGACATATGTAAGTGTGCAAGTTAGTACAAACTCTACATAATGAGTCATGAATTAAATACAAATAAAGATAGTGTACAAGACATAACAAAGTATAACAAAAAAGTGTAAATTATAGGTTAAGAAATTATTTTGGTTATAAAATAATTACTTAAATAATTAGGAACAACATCTTAGATGTTAACCTTAAGAGGGGAAAAGTTATTTTTGTATTTTCCAAGCTTGTGAAAGCTTGAAGGCTAACTGGACAGTTTTGTGAATCAAGAAGGTATAAAGGAAATATTATAATATGCAAAAATTGTGAATGAGTAAGATGTAAATGATATGCAAACTATATGATGTATGATCAAACTTATGCAAAGAGATGCAAAGGAAAGATCATATATTGAAGATATTAGCATTGTAAAGAGGTTTTTGTATCTATCTCTTTTGAATAAAAAACTACATTGTATAATTGCATTTTTAAGTAGTGGGCTCATCTTGCATACATTTTTTAATTGTATATATAAACTCCTAATAGGGTTGGAAAAAATCCTAATAGGGTTGAGGCTTTTAATAGGGCCTAATCCTCTAACAATGATCGAGATACTATATGTATGTAATAGACTCCTAACATGGTCAACATCCTTTAAAAAATACTTTTTTTAATGGATCATTTTATGGGTGCCATCCCCACCAGGGTTCCCTAGTTAACAAAATATGGTCTTATGAGTTCCTTTATTGCATGGTTATGTTTACTATTCAACTTTGTTAGTTTACTTTCATATGCATGTTATAAAGTAATTATTAGTATTCAATTTTGGGCTAAAGTTTTTAAAAAAATGATTCACCCCCCTATTAGTATTCCCTATTTCTAACAATTAAACCCTGGTGTCATGCTTGTGAAAAAAATGTTTTCATGTGTTATGCTATTTATTATTATATGTTTCTTCGATTTGGCTAAGACTAAAACAGAGAGCGAAGTGTTGATATGAATAAGTTAAATTACTAATGATTTGTAATAAGGAAACTTGCAAGAAAAATATAACGGTTTCCACATAACCCATAATAGATCTAAAATATATATGTAATTTAAATCCACATGCAAGAGAATAGACAACATACACACAAAAATGTGACACACGATATACCCTGGGAAACCATCATTGAGGAAAAAAACCTAGTCTTGAAAAGCATCCATCACCATGTATTATTCAAAAATACCATTACAATACAACCATGGAATCCTTCAAATCCATAGCCACAACCAGGTCATACTTCCAACCTTCATAAAGTCTCCCTTGGCTAACCTATCAAGCCTTGACTTTCTCGACTTTCCTTTTTGTCTTTTTTCCTTTTGTCTTTTATTCTACAACCACCCTTGTAGCTTCTTATATAGTATCAAGTCCCACAAAACCACCAAGTGGTATTACATAAAATATGTGCTAAAATTATGTGTTACCCAACCCATTGACCCCACATTTAATATTGGCCATTTAATTATTTTTTCCAATATTAAATTATTACATCAACTATTATGACAATGTTACAATATATCTCATCAAGTATATCCCATGGGAATATTTACATGTTGCACATCCATCTAGGTGCTCCTAGGTGCAACATTACATAATAAAATAAAAGAATTTAATATAAAAATATTATGCAATGTGTGCAACACACACAATCTCAACAATCTCCCACTTGTTTTATACATTGCATAGGGTCAATCCATAGCCACATAAATGAGCAAGGAAATAATCCCTCATAGCACATCCATCATCATCGATCAAAATACATCATGTGCTCCATCCTAGTACCTACAACAAAATCAAAGTATCCAACATCTCAAACATGAATTAAGCCACCTCCTATTATGCCACTCTGACTAGACATACATAGAAGCCATCCAAAGAGAAGCCACCCAACATGTCACATAAGAATATCATAAAATCTTTTACCAACTAAAAATATCAAGTACAAACATCTAATCCAAAGGTTATCACATGTATCTGTAGTTATAAAAATTCATAGCTGAAATAACACCCACAACAAGTGCCAACCCATCCAACTATCCATACCCCCAAAGGTATACCAAATGAATCTCACAAAATCAACATATCCAATCTATAACTTGCAATCACAAGCCTCAAGGGAAATACCTACCACATATATACCAAGAAGATCTCACTACAAAAGATAATGTCAAATCTATAACCAATCCACTCACAACATCTCAAAAAAGTGAATCCATGTAGTATCAAGGACATGTACAATACATAAACACATAACCTACAAGAACAACTCTCATAACAAGTCTCCAACACTCTTCCATTTTCTCTACAACCAACAAAAGGAAAGAGATAAAGGAATGACCATTCCATATCTCACATGACATACATGACATACATGAACAAAAACTAGTGATCATAATCTCTGACCAATTTCAAATCCAATGTAAGCGAAATTGAACATCCAAGAAGATAATCAAGACCAAAGAGAAACCATACAAATCATAACCTATATCATGTCCTTCTATACACACCTCTAGATGTAAATTTTTCCAAGTAAAGTATCCTCCATAAAAACCCAAAAAGAAGCCACAACAATAGGCAAACCATACCATATAAATCATCATGGATATAAGCCTCTCACATGAAGATCAAACTCACAAAGCATCCCTAAACTAAGGAATAATTATTCCTAATACAAACAATATGCTCAATATAAAACCCTCTCCCAAAATAAACCAACATAACAAAAACATATGCACAAGGAGATAATGAATGCTAAACCATCTCTCAAATGAACCCTCCAAAACTAACTCATGTGCCATAGCTCAAGATCCATATTCATGAAAGATAAGCATAAACATAATACACCTAAGAGAAATAATGGGCTATACCTCTCAAGTAGTAAACTATCGAGTAGACCAAGAGCGGGAAATGAGAATTTTTATTAATATATCCAAGTCTTCAACCAAGACTTGTCTAAGAACAATATCCTCTCAAGTCTATATTAGGTGAATGCCTCTCAGACTTCTTGCTGAAATAATCAACTATCCCAATAAATACTTGTCTAATCATAAGAGAAATTAGCATCACCACCATCTCTAAGTATCCATGAGGAGCACCTCTAACTGATCAATCTATGCCAACTCCAAATGCAACATAGCAATATCATGAAATATCCAACAAATGATCAATATACTTAATACAAAGAAACTAAACCAAGATCAATGTCAGAGTTCCAACCATGGCCTTATGAACATAAACATGACAACATGATCTAAACCATCTCAACCAAAGAGATAACATGCTCCATATGATCATACCATAACATGTCAAAGCTCTAAATGCATATCAAGAGTATACCATGAAATAATAATGAAACCATCCTAATACCAAGGATAACATGTCACATGAAAGCATAAACCATACCTTTACCAAGAACCCTATGAGTACTCAATAAATATATGAATGCTAACAACTCCTACGAAATTGTGGTATCGAGTCACCTATGCCATCATAAAATCCACCTCCTACATGAAGATCCTCCAGGTTGACACGTACACAACCAAAGTGTTCATACCAAGTGAAACCAAGAAGATACAAACCAAACCATGATCTAATGTTTCTCTCCCACCTCATCATTGTCACAACCTCCCACTAAACTGTGTACCCCAGCTATCCATGATATCATGAAAAAAAACTATCCTCTAACCGTGAGAATCAACCAAGGCATTAAACCATCAATGAACTCAAAATGCACATCATGAGCTCCTCAAAAGAAACCAAATAACCATGATCCTCAACCAAGAAGATATACAACTATAACCAAATTAGGAATTTGAACCAATAAAAATCAAGGATGTACCTTTATATCCAATAATGTCATGCCAAAACCCATGGCACCATGATCACATCCATGAACCAAGAAACTCTTAATGTATCCAACTTTTCATCATAAAATATTCAACTACAATCCTTCACCATAATTGTACCTAGTAACAACATCTCATCTCTTCTACATGAATAAAAATTAGAAAATCATGTGACTTAGGGCATAAAAAACCCAAATCTAAGACACCAATCTAAATATGTATCAGTAATGAAAGATCAATGGGCAAAGACAACCTATAACCAAGCCATAAATGCAACCTGCCAATATAGACTACTTACAACACTACACAACTTTTAGTCCAAAAAGTCATCATACGTATCCAAACCAAATACTGATAATGATATCATCATGAGACCAATGTGAAAATATAATTTGAGTATACAATGATATCAAACTCAAATCTCCAAAGCATACAATATCATAAACTCACAATGTTGCCATAGTCAATATATATCATAAACTATTCAAATCAATATATTACCTAATAAACCATGCCAAATCTACACCAAATCTGAAACAATGTGTGGAGCTCTCCAAGAGCTTTTTGTTGACTACTCGAAGTCCAAAATCTGAATTTGTATATCCAATTTATGCCCTAATCTATACTAAAATTGAAAAATCCAACTTTTGGGCTCTTGAAACCTAACAAAATTTCAAAATCATAAAACCAAACCTACACCAAGTTGTAGTGCTTTGTATTATCTTTCCAATGACTATAAGAAGTCCAAAATATAATATCCTGAGTGAAAGTTATAGTTGTTTTACCACTTTCCATGTGATTTTTAAAACAAAATTGTGACAAAAATTCTAACAGGATTAAATTTGACCGTCATCATGGACTAAAACTAAAAACCTTTGTATTTTCTCTTAACATGGCTAAACTTAGGCATATTAGATATCAAAATTTATTGAAATGTCATTCTAGATCCAAAGGTGAGGTCTATTTTTTTTCTATGAGGTCATTTCTACAAGCTCTAACCCCCCACCCAAAAAAAAAAAAAGCCTCATTTAAATGATATATCCAAAAAAATATTGTGACCCACAATTTCACATGCTCAAAATATGCCAACATCCTATCATAGTAGCAAACTCAAATCTCTAAGATTTGCAATAAATAACCTATGAAACCCCATATATATTGCCCTTTCTTTCATCCTCTCATGTATTCTCATGGATTCAATTAAGGGTTACAATAGTAAAATCATAGCTCTAATACCACTTGTAAGGAAACTTGCAACAAAAAAAAACTATTTTCACATAACTCATAATAGATCAAAAATATATATGTAATTAAAATCTACATGCAAGAGAATAGACAACATACCCACAAAAATATGACACAAGATATACCCTGGAAAACCCTCATTGAGGGAAAAAAACCTAGCCTCAAAAAGCATCTATCACTATGTATTATTCAGCAAAAATACCATTGTAATACAATCACAAAACCCTTCAAAGCCATAGCCACAACCAAGAAATCCATGTGAACAAGCATGAATCCACACATCCCATGCCATGCTTCTAACCTTCACAAATGCACCCTTGGCTAACCTGTCAAGCCTTGTCTTGTTCGATTTTCCTTTTTGCATTTTTTTCTACCTCTACCCTTGTGGTTTCTTATATAGTAGAAAGTCTCACAAAACTACCAACTGGTATTACATAATGTTGGAAACAGTTCTTCAATTGTATGTTGTCATTGATGTTACACAAATGTCAGTATTAACCAAGCAATATAGCGTTTGTAGTATTAACCTTGTATATGTTATTATTAACTAAGTAGTTAGGTAAAGAAGACCTTTCCAGTATTAACTAAGCAATTAGTTAATAAAGAGTATCTTTCTTATAGTATTGATTGAGTGGTCAAGCATCAAAGGACTCATAGTGTTGACCGAGAATTCAATCTTAGTATTGACTGAGTGACAACAGAATGCAAGTGCCTAATACTTTGTTGATTGAGGTCGACTACTTGGATGGTTATTGATGCTTTAAAAGGGTATTTAATCTAACTTGTCTTAGCTTATGATATATAAGAAAGGTCAAGTTGTGAGGATAAAGTGTAAGATGTTGAATATAAAAAAGATGGTTATGTGATCAAAGGTAAAGGTAGAGCAGGAAAGTGTGGAAGATAAATTGCAAAGAATATATGATCAAAAAGGATCCATAGGTCAAGCTAGAAAAAAGATTTGAATCTACAAAGATAGTCATTTCATAAATCAAGTCAAATTATTGTTACCATTTAACCATCATAGTAGTAAAGAAATCTCTTAATATAGTTGACCTAATAGTTATATTGTAAATACTCTAACAAAGTGACATTTCAAGAATGAAGTGTTTGAAGACCTCTAACTAGATCACTCCTAAAAAGTTAATCTAAATCCTCTACCAAGGTCATACTTAATATTATGCTTTGTAACCTTTAATAGGGTTGGCTCCTAACATGGCTTAGTTTAGAAGAGTGAAAATTATTGTAACTAGTTGCATGGCGGTTTTCCCAAATTAGGTTTCCACGTTAAATATTGGTGTCATCTATGTTCACATTATTTTCTTTATGCTTAAGTTTTTTCAAAAAAGTTACTAAGGGTTATAACATATTAATAATCACAATATTTCTTTGTTAACCGAGTGACAGTAAGATTATAGTGTTAACCAAGTTGGACAATATTACATGATTAGTGGAAAGTTTGAATTGACATCCAAGGAAAAGGAAGTATTTTTGTGGTAACTATTTTACCCCTCCCCTCTCAGTTACACTCTTACATTTCCAAAAATTGGTATTAGAGAATTTGGTGCTTGTAGGAAAGGTTTTAAGGACCTAAGCTAAAGATCAAGATGTCTTATAGAAGGGAGATTCCTAAAAAGACAACTTTTCAACATGGTAGGAATTGATGAAGTTGGATCCATCAAGTATCACTGATATTGTTCTATTATACTTGGAAAACATATATGTGCCACCACCTAAACCTATATTTGTGGAGCAAATGAAAGAGGCAAAAGATCACAACATAGTGATGATTAATATAGCTTCCTCTCTAAACTATTATAAATTTGATGAGGTCAAAGATTTTCCTATTACATTTGAAATGTGGGAAAATATGTAGATGCTAGAAATGTTTATAATAATTGTGGGGGTGGGGGGGTGGGGGGAGGGTTCAATTACTCAAGGTCTATATGTACCACTTAAACAATTAAACATTAACCACATCAATGTTTTGTTGATCCTCCCATCTTGTTGCTCCTCGATCACTACTGTCATAAAATTAACTTGCATTGCATAATGAGAACATCATCACATGTAAAACATTCATAAGACATTCATCACAAATTTACACTAGAATTTTATGTGGAAACTCAATTTGGGAAAAATCACCAACAACATGTCACTCGTTTTCACTATTTCAAAGTGAGCTATACTAGAAGCCAACCCTGTTGAAAGTTACAATACACACTATTAAATGTGACCTAGTTAGACGATTTAATCACCCTATTAGGAGTGGCCTTGTAAAAGGACTTTGATCATTCCATTTAGAATGTCACCTAGTTAAAGGATTTATAGATTCTGTTAAGTATTCCAATGATTATTAGGTCAAACTTTGTTGAAAGGATCTCAATACAAACTATTTACAGTGATAAAAAAGAAAATGGTATATTTTAATCTGTGTGATTACACCTAACTTTTGCTAGCTTAGATCTCTACTCAGCCTTTTATTGTCATCTATTATCTTGATCTACTTGGACACCCTTCAAGCAATCAATCTACTCTTCTCATCAACACTTAATCCTTCTGCTCAAATTCACTTATCAACAATAGCATTTACAAGATTTCTCTTTAGCTTCACATCCACTTACTTGTGTGTTTCTAATCAACCTTTCTTTGTATGACTTCCTTCACATACAAACTCATACTTCTTGATCCTTTGTATCTTTGTGTGCATGCACTCTCTTTTGTTCAACTTCGTACCTTCTTAAATAGGAAATCTATGTCTTACCATTTTCTACATATGTCATAGATCTTAGGGTTTACAATTAGATTTAACTTGTTTCAATGTATCTATCCAACTTCTTGATCATCCTCTAGAAACTTCTCTAAAATCCTTTTGTTAGTTATTTACCTAATTACCACATTGAATTTAATGATCCAATTCATCAATCTAATCTTTAACATGTTTTACATCTACCAAGAGATCAATCGAGTTAGCTTGATCTTATAATTCCTTTAAGTTTGATCTTTTACTATAACTCAACAATCACTAAAATACTCAGTCGTTGTTTAAGTTTTCTGGCTCGGCATCAACTAACTTGCTCGGTCAATGTTAATGCTCAGCCAACACTAGATTTTCTTGGCACTAATTATGGCTTGGTTGGCACTAGCATTACTTGACAACTTCTTATTGTTTACTCTTTTTCTCATCTTGGCATATCTTTTTTGACATAAATAATAACTTTTCTTTATCAACATTTATCTAATCAAATATCCATTGTAACTTCCTTTTCATAACTTCAACCTTTCCTCTAGGTGCTATAGTTATGAGTAACTCTCAAATCCTCTTCATCAATAAAATAGATATGACATTTAGATTAGGTAGCGATATATCTCATCCATAGATTTGACATCAATGACAAAAAAAAAAAATTGTTTCAATTGTAAGTTTCCAAATATCTCCCTCTTTGGCATTGATGGCAACATCTCAAATATCTAAAGTACTATTAATAACTTAGATACCATACATCCAAAATATTTCATTTACATTAATGAGCACTATCCTTAGTATCATTTTGATTCTCATCCATTAAAACTTTCAAACTCTCTCTGTCATTTTTCTCTCTTTCATGATTCTCTCCCTTAGAGGTTTATCTTTATGTTCTCAGTAATCCTTATGACTTCTTAGTAATTTCTCTCTTTCATCTTAGTTTCTTAGTAATCTCTCCCTCTTTGACAATAATGCCAAAGACATGTAGCTATCTTAGCTTCAAATTCTTCATACATCTAAATTATGTATATTTTGCATGTTTGGATGATGCTTGTCATCTGTCTATAACTAATCTTATAAGTTGTACTTAAGTGTTCTACCATAGGCATGTCCCAAAGTAGAGTTTTATTTCACCATTGTGTAAAATATGTTATGGAGAATATGTGATGCAATGCACCTTGGTTTCTTAATTAGCCTTAGTTAGGGGAATGACTCCTAATTTATCTCTAAGATATTCATGAGCATCTTTGGGTAATAGTTTTGTGAATATATCAGCAATTTGTTCCTTTGTATTCAAATATTCTAGCTTCACTTATTTGTCTTGAACTAATTCTCTCAAGTAGTGATACTTGATAGAAATGTGTTTTGTCTTAGTGTACATCACTGGATTCTTTGAAATATTAACAGTACTCATGTTATCACAATAGATAACTACTGGATTTGTAATCTCTTCTTGCATACCTTTTAACAATTGCTTATTCCACATTATATTTGAAAAGTTCACTGTAGCTGCTAAATACTCGGCTTTAGCTATTGATTGGGAAATAAACTTTTGTTTCTTGTTTGTCCATGATACCAATCTCCTTCCTAGAAAGAATGCACCTCCACTAGTGTTTTTGCTATCATCAATATTTCCTACCCAATCTGAGTCAGTGAAAACCTTCAATTCAAATCTATCACTTCTATTGTAGTATAATCCATTATCTTATGTACCTTTTAGATATCTCATTATCCTTTTTATAGCCATCATGTGATTCTCTTTAGGATTTTCTAAAAAATCTAGAAACTATCCCAACTGCTAATGCAATATTTGGTCTACTATGAACAACATATGTGTTTTGTCTTAGTGTGCATCACTAGATTATTTGAAATATTAATAGCACTTGTGTTATCACAATAGATAACTATTGTATATGTAATATCTTCTTTCATGCTTTTCAACAATTTCTTAATCCACATTATATTTGAATAATTCACTACAACTACCACATACTCGATTTCAGTTGTTGATTGGAAAATTAAATTTTGTTTCATTCTTGTCCATGACACCAATCTTGTTCCTAGAAAGAATGCACCTCCACTAGTGCTTTTCCTATCATCAATATTTCCTGCCCAATCTAAGTCAATGAAAACCTTCAATTCAAATCTATTACTTCTCTTGTAGTATAATCCATAATCTTATGTACCTTTCAAATATCTCATTATCCTTTTTACAGCCATCATGTGATTCTCTTAAGGATTTGCTAAAAAATCTAGAAACTGTCCCAACCACCAATGTAATATTTGGTCTACTATGAAAAACATATTGCAATTTCATGGATCTATATGAGGTCTAGTTCACATCAATAGAATCATCAGTCTTAGATTGCTTATTTCATGTAGACATAGGTGTGCTCACTAACCTTGAATCTTCCATACAAAAAGTCTTCAATATTTCCTTAATGTATTTGGTTTGTGAAATGACAATACCAAACTTCATTTGGAACACTTGTAATCCAACAAAGTATTTGATTACAAAAAATATAGACATTTCAAATTCCTTTTTCATTTCAACAGCAAATGATTTACATAATAGTTCTCTTCCTCCAAATATGATATCATCAACAAATATCTCAAATAATAGTACTTCATTATTCTTTCCATTCTTCTAGTATATATTGTTGTTATCATTTGTTCACTCAAAAAAAAATTCACTAAATACTTATGTAACCTCTCATACCATGCTCTTGGTGCTTGCTTTAATCCATTAAGAGCTTTGTTCAGTTTACCTACCATGTTCATGTTGTCTAGATCTACAAATCTTTTAGGTTGTTCAATGCATACTTCTTCCTCCACTATACCATTTAAAAATGTAGATTTGACATCCATGTGATATACCTTGAAATTCTTGTAAGTTGAGTATGCAAGCAGAGTCATGACTCCTTCTAGTCTAGCCACATGAGCAAGAGTTTCTCCATTGTCGACTCCTTCTTCTTGTGCATAACCCTTACATACTAGTCTTTCTTTGTTTCTTATTACTTTTCCATTTTCATTGAGCTTGTTCCTGAAAAAGCTACTTTGTCCCAATGACATTTTTTTCTTTAGGTCTTGGCACTAAGGTCCAAGTATTGTTTTTCTCAATCTGGTCAATTTCTTCATTCATAGCTTATATCCAATCTTCATTATCTAAAGCATCTTTTATTGATTTAGGCTCAAACTCACATAATGAGCATGTGTCACCTTTGAGTTTTCTCCTTGTCATAACACTTAATTTAGCATTTCCAATTATTTGATCTAGTGTATGATGTCTTCTCATATATTTCTCTAATATAGGTAGCTTTCTTCATGGATCTTCTTCATATTCATATGGAAAAACAATCTTAGGCTCATTTCCTCTTCTTTGTTCTAATTCTAGTTCAAGTTTTGAATGCCAACCATCCACTAACTATTGATTGGCATTGCCTATCTATGACTCAACATCTACAATATGTTGCTTGACACCCACTCTCTGTTACTCAAAAATTTGCATTTCCACTCTATCATTTCATTTATGATGGAAACTTGTAGCTTAATTTGTCTATTCAATTTGAGTGGTAGGTGCATCATCATCCACATAGATGAATACACTATAGTCTTTAGGTTCTACATTACATGAAGCATCACCTTTTTCTACAAACTCATCAATTCTCACATTTGTACTTTCTACAACTTTGTTAGTGTTAGAATTTAAACATTTATAAACTTTGATTTTTGTGGAATAACCTAGAAATATGCCCTCATCACTTTTTACATCAAGTTTTCCATCCCTATTATATTTTACTATATAAAATCTAATCCCAAAGATTTTGAAATATTTAACATTAGGATCATAATACCATAGTTCATAAGATGTAGCATTTTGTACATTTCTTACTTGAACTCTATTCAAGGTATAGATAGTAGTACTAATGAATTCTCTCCAATATTTCTATGATATGCCTTTCTCCATCATTAGTGTTCTTGCACAGTCCATGATTGATCTATTTCTTCTTTTAGTTACGTCATTCTAAGGAGGGATCCTTGGTGTTGACATCTATCTTTTGATTCCTCTATCATTGTAAAATGTATTGAACTCATGTGAAATGAATTCACCACCTCTGTCAGATCTCAAACACTTCAGACTCTTCCTTGTTTATTTTTCAACTTTGGCTAAATACTACTTGAATAACTGAAAAAGCATCATATTTTACTTTAATAAACATCATAGTCATCATTCTACAAATAGAATGAAATACTGATCTTCACAATAACTTTTAACACTAATGGGTCCATATAGGTCAGTATGAACCAATTCCAAAATATTGTTGGCAGTATATGCTTTACTCTTAAAAATAGAATTGGTCATCTTTCCTAATTGACAGTATGGCATTTTTAGGATTCTTTAGTTTAGGAAATCCTCTTACTTTATTCATCTTACTGATATTCACCAAATTGTCAAAATTCATATGACATAATCTTTTGTGTCATAACGAAACATCTTCTAGTTGGGAAAACATACATGTCTCTTCTGATAGGTCTAGATAGAATAAGTTACCTCTTGTCTACTCACCAATTTCAATTAGCTTACCATCATCACCATGCATCTTGGTATTCTTATTTTTAAATTCAACTCTATAACCTAATTTTTTCAATTGTAAAATACTCAAAAAATTGTAGTTAAGTCCTTCAACCCAGTAAACATTTTTACATGTTATCTTTTCGGTCAATTGAATAGTGCCTTTGCCTTTTTTAACACATGGGTTATCATTACCAAATTTAACACATCCACCATTGTATGGACCAATATCTTCAATTTTTTCTTTATCACCAGTCACATGATTGGAACATTCACAATCAATTATCTATGGATCACTTTTGTTCACATAAGAAATTAATGTAGTTTTCTCACCTTCATCAGACGCTTCTTTCACAGAAACATAGACAACTTCATCATCATTACTCTCATATTCATTATTAGTATCTTCTCCAAAAATATAATGAGATTTATTACCTTTTTCATCCTTTCTTCTTCTATAGTCTTTGTCATCTCTTCTTCCTTTCTACTTGCTTTCCTTATTTTCATCCTTATCTTCTTTGTCATGACATCTAGCAGCAATATGAAAAACTTTGTTGCATGAAAAACAAATGATAGGTATTTTAACTTTATATTTACCTCTTCCTCTTCCAAACCTTTTTGTAATTAGGGCTTCAAGTTTATCAATCTCATCATTAGAACTATCACTTTCACTCTTCACATGTTTTCATTTCTTCTTACTAAGAATTAGTTGTGACTTGAAAGTAGATTCAATGGTAGCATGTGTGTAGTTATCAAAATTAGACATCTCAAAAGTAATAAGTCTACCAACTACACCTTATAAGGTTAAATTGTTACATGGGGTGCATCTTAGTTATTGAATTTTAGAGACTCTAATGGCATGGATAGGGAGTAGAGTCCTTAATACCATGCTTATCACTATTTCATCTTCAATTGTTTCATCTTCTCCTCAACTAGCATTAACAACATCTTCAATTCTTGTCTAGTATTGTACTATGTTCTCACCTTCCATTATTCTCATATCATCAAATTTACCTCTTATTCTTTCTAATTTAGCTCTTAGTACATTTTCATCACCTCCATATATGGTCTTCAATCTGTCCCACATCTTCTTTCTAGTATTGCAATCTTTTAGGTCAACAAACTTGGCATAGCTTAGCACTAAGGCAATTTCCAACATTGCTTGGTTGTGATATAACTTATGTCTTAGTTCTTCAATAATCAAAGGAGTAGTTGTTACCTCTACATATTCAATGCTCAAAAAATTGATAGCAACATCACTAATACTAGATATGTGCAGCTTCATCAAGGTCTACCATGGAGGAAAGTTCTCCTTATTCAACTTGGGTACATCTCTCTTGTTCATCATGATATTTAGCTTTAAGTACCTTCAAAAAAAAATCTGTAAGAACTTATCATTGATACTAATTTTTATAAATGTTTAGAATAACTATGAGGGGGGTTAATTAGTTACTCAAGGTCTATATATACCACTTGAACAATTAAACATTAAACGCATCAATGTTCTATTGATCCTGCTTATCCTACGGTTGCTCAATCCCTACTCTAAAACTCTCATAAACTTAATTTGCATTGCATAATGAAAACAACATCACATGTAAAACATTCATAAGACATTCATCATAATTTGACACTAGAATTTTAAGTGGAAACCCAATTTGGGAAAAACCTCTAGCAACATGTTACTCTTTTTCACTCTTTTGAAGTGAGCTCTATTAGGAGCCAACCCTGCTAAAGGTTACAATACACACTATTAAATATGATTTGGTTAGAGGATTTAATCACCTATTAGGAGTGGCCTTGTAAGAGGACTTTGATCATTCCATTTAGAATGTCACCTAGTTAAAGAATTTATATAAACTATTAAGTTTTCCAATGACTGTTAAAAGGATTTCAATACAAATTATTTATAATGATGAGAAAGAAACTAGTAGGTTTTGATCTATGTGATTACATGATCCAAGAGCATCCTAGGCTTTCTTGCAATCCTACATGTTGGAGTTGAGTGCCAATGGTTTCCAATTTTCTATTGTTGCCAAGCTAGTTAGTGTATGTTGAGTTATTGTAGCTTTAGTGGATGCCGAGTTACTATAGCTCTAGTGGGTGTCAAGTTACTGTAGCTTTAATAGATGTCAAGTTACTATAGCTCTAGCGGATGCCAAGTTACTGTAGCTCTAATGGATGTCAAGTTACTATAGCTCCTAGTAGATTTTGAGTTACTATAGAAATCTTGTGTTGACCTAGTGTTCCTTCATGTGCTGAGTGAACCTGTTGGAGCCAAGTTTTCAAGTGGATGTCAAGTGTTCCTGAATGTGTCGAATGCCAATATTGGTTTTGGTTCTATTCATTCTAAGTTATCTATGAGCCAACTTTTGGCATTTAATTTATGTATGAGTATTTAATTTAGTGTTGTAGCCAACTTGTGGCTTGAACTATATTTAATGTAAGGGATTTAATTTAGTATGTAATGATTTGGGCTAACTTGTGGCTTAGTTGGGTATAAGTATGGGGTTTTGCAAAGTCTTTAGGCAGAAGTTATGATTCTAGCTTGGAGAAGGGGATGAAGAGTACATGCAAATTTTGAAGAGCTAGGGTTGTGGCTTAGAAAATAGAGGATTGCTTGGTGAACTTGAGGGTACAAGTGTGGATTCTTCTTGGTGTTCTTATCCAATTGTGTATCTAGACTAGTTGAGATTGGGTTTGTAAGTTGGATCTTGTTGAACTAATTTTTTTGTTGTTTTTTTTAGTTGAACCTAACCTAGAAGGCCTTACAGCCAGACATATTACATGTAATTAGTTATATATATATGAATAAAGAGTTGTGATTTGGTATCAGATCTTGCATTATTTATTCTTGTTGTGTGTTTTTGCTATGTGGTTGTTTGCTAGGGGTTTGGAAATCTCCTTTGGGGATTCTTCTATCTTGCACTATGTCAGGTGGTATTAGAGCTAAGGTTGTTCCTGAGTGTTTTGATAGATCATCAAAGCTAAGGCAATTTGCACAAGAATTTGTAGAGAAGGTTGACCTTGTGGCTGATTGATCTTCTAGATTGGTGGATTTATTGCTAAGAGTTTGCTAAAATTTTGGAAAATTCCTCCAAGAAGATTGAACCTTAGGGTAATTGATGATCTTAGTGATGTTGTGGAAGAAAGAATCTCAAAGAAGATAAGAGAAAAGTTAAGATCTAAGATTGCATTGATGAAGAGTGACATGATCATTGAAATTGTAAGTGTTTTAGTTGGTGTACCTAGGTATGTAGGTACTGAAGGTAGTTATGAGGAAGTTTTTGAAGACTTTGAAGCAATTGGATCTAGTGATGAGGACAGAACTAATCATGTGGAGAGACCTATTGGAACTAGGGCTAGTCAATTTGCTAGACCTGGATCTCAGTTGAAGTTGAAGCATAAGATGGAGGTTTCTAATTTCTTAGGTACTTTGACTCCTAAAGACTTGATTGATGGGATTGGTGAATTAGAAGACTACTTTGAGCTTGAGGATATTGAGAATCCACTCATAGTGATATTGGCACAAACTAAGTTGAAAGGACATGTTTCTCTTTGGTGGAAAGAATTACAAAGAGATAGAGAAGAGGAATGCAAAATCAAGATCACTAGATGGAGATTGATTGTGACTAAGTTGAAGGCTAAGTTCATTACTGTTGATTATGAACTTGAGATTTTTAAAAGACTACAGAATCTAAAATAGAGACTATGAAAGATTATACCAAGGAGTTCTACAAGTTGACTATTTAGTCTAGTCATAGAGAATTGTCAAAGGAAAAGGTAGCTTGGTACATTAATGGTTTGAGATTAAATATTCAAGATGAGGTTGGTATGCTAAATATTTCTTTAGGTTAGGATGCTTATTAGTATGCCCTAAAGGTAGAAGATAAGTTGAAAAGGAAAAGTCAAGGTAATGCTAGAGAGAAGGAGAAGTAGGATAGCTTGGCACAAGCTAAATTGAGTGTTGAAGATGAACCAATGATCAGAAAAGGAGGATAGGTAGAGGTGAGTTTAGAGATAATTATTTTAGATGTGGGAAAGAAGGGTATAGATCTTTTTAATGTCTAATTGGTAGGACAACTACTATTGTGAATGATGTAGTTCAAGATAGTCAGCCTGAGCAAGGAGAAAGTTTGTTGGCTCATCAAGTACTAGTTGGTAAGAGGACATTAGATCCTTGTCAAAGAACTAGTTTGTTCAAGACTTGTTTTAAGTCTAGTGGTAAAGTTTGCAAGGTGATTGTAGGTGGTGGTAGTACTAATAACCTTGTTGTTGAGGAGATGGTTCAAAAACTTGGTTTGAAGAGAGTGAGACATCCTTATCCTTATAACATTGTCTGGTTACGAGGTGAGCATGCTTTGGAAGTGAGGGGATAATGCCTTGTTGATTTCTAGATTGGACAGTATAAGTATTGAGTATTGTGTGATATTATGGACATGAACAGTTGTCATGTGTTGCTTGGTAGATCTTGGCAGTATGATTGCAGGGTTGTGCATGATTATGTTAAGAATATGTTTACTGTTGAGAAAGGTGGCAAGAAGTTTCCCTAATTCCTTTGTAGAATGAAGAGCTCAGTAGGAGGAACCTGAGTATTGGCAGCCAATTTAAGTTGGCAGATTCCAAGAAGGTTAGAGATCAGTATGGAAACTAGACCTGTAGCACACTTTAGATGGATTTGATGAATCAGAACAAGAACAAGAGAAAGAGTGTACAAGTTGAAGATTTGGAGGATATGTATTTGAATAACTAGTTTGGGATTTATGTGTTGGAATCCTAGAAGATGTTCTTCTAGTTACTAGAACATCTTTTTGAACCTGGGGTGTCTGATGTAGGAGCATCCTAGGCTTTCTTGCAATCCTACATGTTGGACCCGAGAGCCAGTGTTTTCTAATTTTTTTTGCTACTAATCTGGTTAGTGTATGCTAAGTTACTATAGCTCTAGTGAATTTTGAGTTATTTTAGCTTGAGTAGGTGCCAAGTTACTGTAGCTCTAATAGATGTTGAGTTACTATAGCTCAAGTGGATGCTAAGTTACTATATCTCTAATGGATGTCGAGTTACTATAGCTCCTAGTGGATGTCGAGTTATTATAGAAATCTTATATTGATTGAGTGTTTTTTCATGTGTCAAATGAACCTATTGGAGCTGAGTTTCTAGTGGATGTCAAGTGTTCTTGAATGTGTCGAGTGCCAATATTGGTTTTGGTTCTATTCTCATTGAGTTTTCTATGTGCCAACTTTTGGCATTTAATTTATGTATGGGTATTTAATTTAGTGTTATAGTTGACTTCTGGCTTGACCTATATTTAATGTAAGGGATTTAATTTAGTTTGTAATGAGCTCAGCTGAATTGTGGCTTAGTTGGGTATAAGTAAGAGGTTTTGTGGAGTCTTTAGGAAAATTTTATGATTCCAACCTGGAGAAGGGGATGAACTATAGATGCAAATTTGGAAGAGCTATGAGTCTGTCTAAGAAACTAGAGGATTGCTTGATGGACTTGAGAGTACAAATATGGATACTTTTTGGTATTCTTATCCAGTTGTGTATCTGGACTAGCTAGGATTGGATTTGTGTTACCCTGCTTTTTGGCACCCACATTCTAAACTCTCAAGCTAATTCTGCAAAGCAAATTTTGGTTGGTTTTTAATTGTCGGCGATGGTTCATGACCTATGATCTATGAAGAAAATAGTGTCATAAAGATATGTCAAAGTTGAGTCACCAAGTGCAGAACTTCAAGTTTAGGTTCAACTTCAAGTTCAGATTCAAGAGCCCAGTGATTCAGAGTTCATCACTTCTCATATCTAGTTCAAGACTAGACACTCGGACTAGTTGAAGAGTAAAATTATCAAAAGAACCAAATTGTGTTCAAATTAGTGATTGATAGGGCTAAGATTCCAAGTTTAAATTTGATAATTTATCTTCTTGATGGGTTATGATGTAAGGTTATATTACATACTTGAAGCATTAAAAGATTATGATCTTAATGTAATTTTCATGGGGCCCGATATGCTTCACAAATATCCAAAAGTCATTATGAGGTGTAAGCCCATGAAGGATTCATTCCAATTCAAGTTGGAGATAATACACCATGCTCGAATTGAACACTCATGACCTTAATTTAGAGGTTTGGTCACTAGAAGGATGAAGTTGCAATCTGATTGAGACCTCATAAGTTCTAGAAGAAACATGAATTAAAACCTATCATTTGAAGATCTATTTGCGCAGGTAAAACCAAAATAGTAGAAGAGGCCAAATATAATCTGCCAATCTCTTGATGAGATGCCTAAGCTGAGAATCATCTAATACATCATAGAGGTGAGATTGAGCACGAAGATTGATAGAAAGTTGAAGACACCTAGCATGTTGAGGAGGTGCCATCATCAAATAATCAAGAATGCAAGTTAACCGCATGATAAAAGGCAAATAATAAAGGAAATGACCCAAACATTCAAAGGGCTAATACATAAGATGCAAGTTGCATAGAAGAAACAAGCATCAAGTTTTGAGGGATACCAAAGATCCGTGCAGAGGTCAATTTCTCCTCTTATCAACAACATCAATGATGAAATTATCACTATTATCAATGGATTACGATGCCAAAGATAAGACAGTCCCATAGAATTTGAATGGTGAAAGGAGTACCATTTTAGTATTCAAACAACTGATTGTTCATGATGTAGGGATTATCAATAGGCACAAGAACTGGCTAAAAGGGAAAATTCAAGTATAATCCATGGCAATACAAGATGCCTCACAATCCTCGGCAGTAGCTATTTCTAAGTGCAGAGTTTTCTTACAGGAATACCAAGAATCAAACCTCTCAGTGCCGCATGGAATGAAATAGAAAAGCATATAAATTATGGTCACATTCCCAATTTCCAATAATGCACACAAATAGGAAAATAGAAAAGATCAAGTTTGAAGTTAACAAAGAGTATTGTTTGAAGGTTTTTGTTTTGCAAATTATGGAATGGATCTTTAAGAACACATCTCCATGTCCATACAAAGTGCAGTCATATCACCTGAGGTCGATTGTAGCTCATTTGACAAAAGATCTCAACATAATCAACCCAAACCTTAGTGAATTGATATTAGAAAGAAAATGAAGCAACCCTTTATAGGCAAGAATCCAGTGTTGAGAATTTTCCTATCAGGTTTCTTATATTCAAGCACTCCAACAGATAGTGAGAGCAATAAATGAGACTGCCAAGATATATTCAAAATTGATGATTTCTAATAGGAACAATGGAGGAAGTTATCACCCATTTCAAAGTGAATTCTTCCATTTTTGTGCTATTTGTGGATGAGTCAAATTTGGACGAGGTTGCTGAAGGAATGTTTTTGTCACTAGACCAAGTTTATTGGAGAGATCAAACTAGCAGTTTTGATCTTTTAAAAAATGGACTATTGACTTTTGATAAAATTCCTTTCACTAACAAGATGTGCTCAAGTGCCTTGATACTGCAAAATCTTTCAAAAGTTGTTCATCCTTCGAAAGCATATAAGGAGGTCATTCAAGTTTTATATAAGCGGGTTGAGGAATGATCGATACATCCAAAGGCAACAGTGACTCATGTCTTTACCAGCTGAACCCTTCAAGTGACATGTGGCATTAACATCCAATGGAGCATCATTTATTAAAGGTTTTTAATTGTGAGTTGGAAAAGTATGGAAACCCCTCGAATATAATTGTTGAAAAGGAAATGAAATATTAAAGAATGCAAATCATGATATTGCAAAGAATCGGTTACAAACATAACCAAAAGGTTACCAAAAATGAGATGATAAATAGATGGAAAAAGGAAATGGAAAGGGTTCTTCTTTTCTGGGCATAGAAGTTCTACAGCTGCTATAATAGAGGAGAAGATAGTTTTGGTTTGGAAATAAGGGAAAAAGTTTCATTTTTATGCAAATTGACTGTGATAAGGGGATGGAACAGTACTATTATTATTTTATCATGTTTCTAAAATAAAGAGGGACATTAGTGTGTTTGATTTTACAGTCATATACATTGGTGTTTCTGATTTGGAAGGATTCTGAGCCCTTTTATTTCTATTTTAGATGCAGTTATTTATTACTATATCGGATGTGATATATGTAGTCTTCTGGTTATGTATTCACATTTTTGCATAAAGATGTTTACAACTTTCTCAATTTTCTCTGTAATATGAAAATATGGTAGATAGTCCTATGGCTGTTTACTAGTTTTTCATTCATTTCCAATTTAGCAATCTATTAATCACATTTATTCCATATTGATGGATGAATGTCTGAAAAATCCTTCATGTCTTCAGGTTAAAGACATAACCAAATATCACATTCATTGAGTATCTTTTATGAGGGAGTTGTACTTCTCAATTCAGAGGAAGATTATCAATAAAATGATAATCTATCCAATTGTTAGTGCATTTTTTTCTTCTTTAAAACATATTGAGTCATTGTTTGCATTTCTATCCGAAGAACAAACTATTTACTAACAGTTTTTAGCGACTCTACTAGGGAAGAAAGTGAAGTTTGAGTGCTTTCTTTCCTTGGATATCTGAAGGTTACCTCCCCAAGGATGGAGGTTGGTGACATTGATCTTTTTGGTAAAAGAAGCCCAGTTTAATCATGGCCTTGGCTACAACTCAATCATGGCAGCCGCATTTTAGTCCTTTTGGTCTGTCTCATTTCACACTCATGCTTGCCAGATCAAAGAAATATTTTCCTGAGTATTCTGGAAGAAGTGATCAAGATCCAGATAGCCACATTTGAGCATTCAAAATAGCCTATGGGATTCTTGGTGTTTTGGAAGAAGATGTGTATGTTCGCCTATTTGTTAAATCTCTTGTCGATGATGCTACTGTTTGGTTTCAGCATTTGGAAGATGGGTGCATAATTGGTTGGCATGTGCTGGAAAATAAATTTCTTGTGAGATTTAAACTAGCAGTTAATGTGGGCCACCTATTATGCCAATTATTCAAGATTCAAAAAGGAGAAAATGAAGAGATAAGAAGCTTTTTCAATCAATTCACATGAACCTTGACAAAGATTCCACAAGTTGACCATCCCAGCCAAGATAACCTGTTGTCAATCTTTATTGCAGCATTGCATCTAGAAGTCCAATTTCATCTCAAAAGAAGTAAGATATGTGACTTTGAAATTTCTAAGAAGGAAGATGTAAGAATTGAAGATGATTTATTTTTATCTAGTTGGTTTCAACAAGACAACATTGTAAAAGTCTCTAGTCCAAATTTGAAATTAAAAAATGAGCATGCAAGTGATAAACCTTTACAGAAAAGAGTTTGCCTATATGAACAGCAATATCATCCGGAGGCAAAACCCAAGATGAGAAGGCTTGTCTTCAAAAAAGTAAAACCAACACCCTCTATTTCTTATTGTCAAATTACATCAATTTTTCATGTAGAGGATTTAGTAATACCTCCTTTATCTGAAAACAATCCTAACCATACAATGGGATCATATCACTTGCATGTTGAATATGATGATGAAGATTCTCAATGAGTCACACCTGAAGAAAATAGTTCTTCTAATATAATAGGATGCTATTGTTTATATAATGAGAATAATAGTGAGCATACTTTCCAATCAGATGATTGTATGAAACATCTGCATATGCCTCCTATAGAGGAAGAGCTGGCCAAAAATGAGTTAAATACAAGCTTACCAATGGATACCTCTCACCCAATCTTTGAATCTTCTTCTATTGAATTTTCAAATGCAGTTTTAGTAATTAGCATTAATCAAGAAAGCATGCTAGATCAATATGACAATAGAAAGATTCATGAGGAAAGAATGAAAGTCATTTTTCAAGGTGATGGAGAGGTAGAATATGAAGCCTTTTTATTTCATTTCCCTTTTTCTCTTGAAGAATGGTCATAGCTTGACACACAAGAGGACTCCTAAATTCCTATGAGGTGTTCAAATGTTGATTTGGCATCGATCAGAGACAATCATGCTTACTCATGATAGAAAAGGTTATCAAATAGAAGAACCTCTCACATGCTTAGGTAAAGGAGATACTCTCCAGGCAATTGATGGATCAACGAGTGAGACAAAAACCAAGTTTGAAGAGCTAGATGATAAGTGGACTTGGAATGAGTTTAACTGATTGTACCTTCCAATGGGGTTCCAAGAAGATATTATTGTTAGAGAAAACCCTCTTTTCCTAATACAAGAATCACCTCTAGGTGTGAAGGATTATTTATCTCCTCTTGAAATAGAGAATGTTGAAACAAATATACTACAAGGAGAGCCACAAATACCATTGAAGCTTTTAGAAAATGCATTGCCTCATAGTGAAGAAGCATTGTCCTACTTTTTTTCAGCAAACAAGGAAGGTATTGCTCTCATAAAAACTCCAGATATAAATCTTTTCAATTATTTTGCTTTAAGTAAAGATTTTTCAAACTTGTTGTCAGCTAAGGGTGACAGATTTATCCAAACTGAAATTGGTCCTATGTTTGAAAAGGTTCACTTTTGTCTTGGAGGTATTTTGAATTCTGAAAAGCCTCTTTTGTATGCTAATCCCAAGGATATGTACACTAAAAATGACATAATCCCTTCTTTGAAAATTCTTGAACAAGCTCTATTTCAGTGTATTGTTGGAAAAGGACTTGAAAATTCTTTGCAGAGTGACCAAGAAAACTCAAAATTTTATGATGAGATGTGGCTCTTTGGATGTGATGATTGGTGGATAAGGTTACTGTGCATGATCAGCTTGAAATACCAAGAAGATGAGTTTTCCAATGGAAGTGTTGGGTTACACTATGCCGACACAACTCACTATTCAGAATGGGTTCTTTCTTCTCACAGCCAATGAATGGCTTTGTGTAATTTTTTTACCTCACCTTTGGTCCTGTGGTGAGTTCTTCTCACCTATGTATATTTTTAAATATTTCTGCTCTCCATTTTTGGTGGTGTTTAGTGTAGCAGTTCGTTTGTTTTTTGGTTGGTTGTTTTGGTTGTTTTGGTGTTATCCCCTATTCTCTCTATGTGTGTGCAAGAAACCCCCTTTCTTTGTTCCCATGACTTTATTGCCCAATGCCTAGGCACTGGTCTCTACCACAAATTTTTGGATTCTTTGCATCCCTTACGGCCTGCATCCCTAGTCAGAGCCAATTGTTACCCTACTTTTTGGCACCCACATTCTAAACTCTCAAGCTAATTTTGCAAAGCAAATTTTGGTTGGTTTTTAATTGTTGGCGATGATTCATGAACTATGATCTGTGAAGAAAATAGTGTCATAAAGATATGTCAAAGTTGAGTCACCAAGTGTAGAACTTCAAGTTTAGGCTCAACTTCAAGTTCAGATTCAAGAGCCCAGTGATTCAGAGTTCATCAGTACTCAGATCTAGTTCAAGACTAAACAATCAGACTAGTTGAAGAGTAAAATTATCAAAAGAACCAAATTGTGTTCAAATTGGTGATTGATAGGGCTAAGATTCCAAGTTTAAATTTGATAATATATCTTCTTGATGGTTTATGATGTAAGGTTATATTAGATACTTGAAGCATTAAAAGATTATGATCTTAATGTAATTTTCATGGGGCCCGATATGCTTCACAAATATCCAAAAGGCATTATGAGGTGTAAGCCCATGAAGGATTCATTCCAATTCAAGTTGGACATAATACACCATGCTCGAATTAAACACTCGTGACCTTAATTTAGAGGTTTGGTCACTAGGAGGATGAAGTTGCAATGTGATTGAGACCTCATAAGTTTTAGAAGAAACATGAATTGAAACCTAGCATTTGAAGATCTATTTATGCAGGTAAAATCAGAATAGTAGAAGAGGCCAAATATAATATGCAAATCTCTTGATGAAATGCCTAAGCCGAGAGTCATCAAATACATCATAGAGGTGAGATTGAGCACGAAGATTGATAGAAAGTTGAAGACACCTAGCATGTTGAGGAGGCACCATCATCAAATAATCAAGAATGCAAGTTAACTGCTTGATAAAAGGTCGATAATAAAGGAAATTCCCCAAACATTCAAAGGGCTAATACATAAGATGCAAGTTGCATAGAAGAAACAAGCATCAAGTTTTGAGGGATACCAAAGATCTGTGTAGAGGTCAATTTATCCTCTTATCAGCAGCATCAATGATGAAATTATCACTGTTATCAATGGACCGCGATGCCAAAGATAAGACAGTCCCATAGAATTTGACTGGTGAAAGGAGTACCATTTTAGTGTTCGAACAACTGATTGTTCATGATGTAGGGATTATCAACAGGCGCGGGAACTAGCTAAAAGGGAAAATTCAAGTATAATCCATGGCAATACAAGATGCCTCACAATCCTCGGCAGTAGCTATTTCTAAGTACAGAGTTTTCTTACAGGAATACCAAGAATCAAACCTCTCAGTGCCGCATGGAATGAAATAGAAAAGCATATCAATTATGGTCATATTCCCAATTTCCAATAATGCCCACAGATAGGAAAATAGAAAAGATCAGGTTTGAAGTTGACAAAGAGTATTGTTTGGAGGTTTTTGTTTTGCAAATTATAGAATGGATCTTTAAGAACATATCTCCACGTCCATACAAAGTGCAGTCATATACCCTAAGGTCGATTGCAGCTCATTTGACAAAAGATCTCAACATAATCAACCCAAACCTCAGCAAATTGATATTAGAAAGAAAATGAAGCAACCCTTGATAGGAAAGAATCCAGTGCTGAGAATTTTCCTATCGGGTTTTTTATATTCAAGTGCTCCAATATATAGTGAGAGCAATAATTGAGATTGCCAAGATATATTCAAAATTGATGATTTCTAATAGGAACAATGGAGGAAGTTGCCACCCATTTCAAAGTGAATTCTTCCATTTTTGTGCCATTTGTGGCTGAGTCAAATCTGGACAAGCTTGTTGAAGGAATGTTTTTGTCACTAGACCAAGTTTATTGGAGAGATCAAACTGGCAACTTTGATCTTTTAAAAAATGGACTACTGACTTTTGATAAAATTCCTTTCACTGCCAAGATGTGCTCAAGCGCCTTGATACTATAGAATCTTTCAAAAAAAATTCATCCTTTAGAAGCATATAAGGAGGTCATTCAAGTTTTATATAAGTGGGTCGAGGAATGATCGATACATCCAAAGGCAACAGTGACTCATGTCTTTACTAGCTGAACCCTTCAAGTGACATGTGGCATTAACATCCAATGGAGCATTATTTATTAAAGTTTTTTAATTTTGAGTTGGAAAAGTATGGAAGCCCTTCAAATATAATTATTGAAAAGGAATGAAATATTAATGAATGCAAATCATGATATTGCAAAGAATTGGTTACAAACATAACCAAAAGGTTACCAAAAAAGAGATGATAAATAGATGGCAAAAGGAAATGGAAAGGGTTCTTCTTTTCCCAGCATAAAAGTTCTACAGCTAGAGGAGAGGATAGTTTTGGTTTGGAAACAAGGGAAAAAGTTTCATTTTTATGCAAATTGACTGTGATAAGGGGATGGAATAGTACTATTATTATTTTATCATGTTTCTGAAATAAAGAGGGACATTAGTGTGTTTGATTTTATAGTCATATACATTGGTGTTTCTGATTTGGAAGGATTCTAACTCCTTTTATTTCTGTTTTAGATGTAGTTCTTTATTACTATGTCGGATGTGATATATGTAGTCTTTTGGTTATGTATTCACATTTTTGCATAAAGATGTTTACAGCTTTCTCAATTTTCTCTATAATATGAAAATATGGTAGATAGTCTTGTGGTTTTTTATTGGTTTTTCATTCATTTCTAGTTTAGCAATTTGTTAATCACATTTATTCCATATTGATGGATGAATGTCTGAAAAATCCTTCATGTCTTCAGGTTAAAGACATAACCAAATATCACATTCATTGAGTATCTTTTATGAGGGAGTTGTACCTCTCAATTTAGAGGAAGATTATCAATAAAATGAATATCTATCCAATTGTGAGTGCATTTTTTTCTTCTTTAAAACATATTGAGTCATTGTTTGCATTTCTATCTGAAGGACAAACTATTTACTAATAGTTTTTAACTTGGATCTTGGAGAACTAATTTTGTCATTGTTGTTTTTAGTTGGCCCTAGCCCAGAAGGCCTTATAGCCTTGCATATTGCATGTAATCAATTATATCTATGAATAGAGAGTTGTGATTTGGTATCAGATCTTGCATTATTGCTTCTTCTTGTTGTGTTTTTGCTATGTGGTTGTTTTCTAGGGTTTTGTACATCTCCTTTGGGGATTCTCCTACCTTGCATTGCATCATTACAACTCACTTTTTCTAGTTTAGATCTCTATTTGGTCCTTGTGTTGGTTCATTGATAAGCCTTTCATTGTCATCTCTGATCTTGGTTTGCTTTACTATTTTCTACATCCACCATAGATCTTAGGGTTTATGATTAGATTCAACTTGATTCAATGTATGTATACAACTTCTTGATCATCCTCTAGAATCCTTTTGTCAGGTCTTTACATAATCACCACCTTGAATTTAATGATCCACCTCATCAATCTAATCTTTAACATGTTTTACATCTCCCAAGAAATCAACTGAGTCAGCTTGATCTTATGATTCCTTTGAATTTGATCTTTTACTATCACTAAAAAATCATTGAAATACTTGGTCGTCATTTAAGCTTCCTAGCTCAGTATCAACTAACTTTCTTGTTCGATTCTAATTCTTGGTCAACACTAGATTTTCTTGACACCAACTATGGCTTAGTTGACACTAGCATTTCTTGGCAACTTCTTAGTATTTACTCTTTTTCTTGGCTTGGCTTAGCTTTCTTGACATAAATAATTACTTTTCTCTATCAAAGTCTATCTAATCAAATATCCATTATAACTTCATTTTCATAACTTCAACCTTTCCTCTAGGTGCTATAGTTATAAGTAACTCTCAAATCCTCTTCATCAATCAAATAGATATGACATTTATATTAGGTAGCAATATGTCTCATTCATAGATTTGACATCAATGAAAAAATATAAACTGTTCTAATTGTAAGTTTCCAACAACGGAGTGTCTATGTAGTGCAGGAGCACCTACATAAAGAGTTTTTTAATTTCATTTCCACATGTACATATGTCCATCATGCATTAGGATAGATCATGTTATTCATGTTTGATAGGTTTTTTTCATGTCATCTAGTCTTTTAATTGCATTTAATTGTAATAAAGGTTTATTGTGTAAGGCATTTACATGATCTGGCACACCTATAAGCCATCATGTTCAAGTTGTCAACTAGCCTATAAGCATGTAATTAGTTCATTCAATTCAATATTAGGATCATCTAAGTGTTTCATAGGAATCACATTTATATATTCTTTGTTGGTCCAATTATATCATAAGAAAAATGTATGACCAGGGAAAAAGGGTTTTTTTGACAAGTTTGGATATAGAAACATGAGAGATTTTTTGATTTTTTGAAAAAAAATATTTGTCATTGTCTGGTTCTCATTTATATATGTGACCTAGTTGAGGTATCAGACTTATATGGTTGGATAGATATTTTAATTAGCTTTCCAACAAATCTAGTTGGAGGTACTAACTCTTCCATATGAGGGAGAAAACTGAAATTTATTGAACATTGGTTAAAATTTGAGGTATTGTTCTACACATTTATTTTATTTTCAACTTTTTCACATGTTTGTGTGGAAGGATAATGGTTTTAATCCTTCATAAATGTTTAGGGGGTGGGAATATCTTTCAAATGAATCAGATTTGAAGTCTTGAGATGTTAGGATGTGTGAGATATGATAAAATCGTTGACAGATGGTTTGAATTTTCTTGAAAACCAAGGGTTTTACACAAAAATTTGTTGTTTTTGATATCTCTACATCACTATAGAGGTGATTAAATTGTGCAAAGAGACAAGGCAGAAAGCTTGGGAGACAAGTTTGAATGAATGAAAATTAAAGAAGGTGAGGACATTGTCCAATACAATGAAAGAATCAAAGAAAGTGTGAGTGCAATAAGAGGTATAGGAGGGCAAATTGATGATGAAATAATTGTCAGCAAGGTACTAAGAACACTTCTTCCTACTTATGAAATTAGATTTTTGTTGTGGTATTCACAATGCATGCCCCATTCCTCACAATAAATGGGGACCCCCTACTTTTTTTGACTCCTAGACTCACAGTTCAAGAGTCGAGAGAAGAAAATCAGGTTAAAGTTGCATCAAAAAAAAAAATCATCTCAATCTCCCCTAACCCGTGTGTGCATGCATCGAGGTGCAGCATGGGGAGGAGGGTTATTAAACCCTCCCTGCTCTCCTTCCTCCTCATTCTTTATCTTGGAGTGTTTGAGGAGGGAAAGGTAAGCCTTCCTCCCCCCTCTCTTTCATGTGAAGCACCCTCATGGGTGCGTGCACTGCACACCTGCAGTGCACTCGCACGTGGCGCCCTTTTTGGGTGAGTGTGTGAGTACATAGTATGGCACCCACGTCAGTGCCCTCATAATGTAGGTACAACACCCACACCCACACCTTCCTAACACTAAGCACGATGATAGGTACAGCACTTGTGCCCGCACCCTAGCGACGCTGACACAGTGCCTGCGCCTGTGTCTTAGCAACACCGATGAAAGTGCCTGTGCCTATATGGTAGCACTGTGTGTGTGCATAGTGTCACCCACCACCGTGCATCAGCATTTGCACTTGCACAAAACCTACGCCTCGATGACCGCACCCTTCATTCATTATTTTTTTTAAAATTTTATTTTATTTATTTTTTAATGCAAAATGATGTAACTTTTTAAACTTTTAAAAATTAAATTTTAAATTTTAAATTTTTTTTTAAAAATTTAAAATCCAACCAAAAAAAAGAATAAGTCCCCAAAGGGGACCTTTTTTTTCTCTTACATTTTTTTTTGCTATCTAGTGGCGGATCATGTTTTTTTTTTTGTATGATGTGTAGGTAACACAATCAAATGGAATCCACATCCGAGTCAGCAGTGAAACTAGTTGTTTACAAATTTCAAGGCGTGACCCCAAAATCAAGATTACATGATGAGTATGCTAAGATCAAAGATACTGACCTCGAACACACAGACTTAGGAGAATTTTTGAGAGTATGCAACAATTCGACACAAAGGTTAACATTGGTTTTTACATTGATTTGATCCGAATTAGTGAATGCAACATCACATCCTACATCAGTACAGTCAGTTGAGTTGATCATGACCCTATCTTGGCATTTTGTTCTTGATGAGAGGGTAGTTAAGAGTGTCACCACAGAAGTGGTCTTAGATTTGCGACCTGAAAATATCGAGAGAGTTTTTCATCTGCCTAGACCTGATCAGTTCATCAGACTTTCTTATGAAGTAGCTGAAAGATGGTATAAGGTCATCACCAAGAAGCCATCGACATCATACATTCCTTGTACTTCATGGAGAAGCCACCTCGGGGAAAGACAATCAGCAAAGTGGATATGACTCAAGGATACATGAAGGATGACATCTAATATTCTATTATTCTCCTAAGCAGATTCACAGGCTTACCTGCAATAGTTTATATTGCTCCATTTATGGTCAACTTCATTGAGACCATCAGACATGTGAAGATACCACTCGATTGGGCCACTACACTTAGTAAAAACTTGTGTGAATAGCCGAGGATGATAAAGGACAATAAGAAGTTCTATATGACTTCTTACGTGGTGTACCTTCTTGTAGCAAGGGCAATGAGCTATCTCAAGTTGTACAAGAAAGGCAGTATGCAGGACCCCAATGCTTGGCCATACATAGTCTATCCTCAGTTGGTGAAGAAGAATCTCTCGCCACATAGCAAAGAGTACAAGATTGTAAATGATGCCTTCATCTTTTCCATCATTCAATTCATCAAGGGGGACTATGGGAAGATATTTTCTGAGGAAGCCAAGGCACAAATCACAGCTCTTAGAGCATATTTCATCTAGTTCAAGACATTTAAATACATTTGGGTAGGTGGTGCATCTATCAATCCAAAAAAACTCCCAAGGTACCCAAGTGACAAGTTGGTTCTAATAGAAATACCTCAACAAATTGAGTTAGCTTATGAGAGGATAAAAAGACAATGGAGACCTTGTTGGGATTGGCCTTTTGTAGTAGGAGCATATCAAGTGAAGAGAAAATAGGATATCCTGACTTTCAAGTGGGAATGGGAGAACTACCCTCTTGAAGAGTATAACTCTCCTTGACCATATTTTGACAATGTGGGCAAAGTGGAAAACCTAGCAAGAAAAGATTTCTATCATGAGGATGTTATTGAGGATAATTGGATGAATGCCACAAATGACTATGATGTCTGCATCAGAGACTATTGTAGGATGAATTTGTATCTAGTAGAAAAATCTCTCCATTTGACCATCCCTAATGAGATAAGGCTACAAGACTTAGAGGAACTACTGGATCCCCTATTCAATGTGGATAATGTTGGTGAGAGACCCATTTTGAATGTAAAAGTTGCTAGAGAGGAAGGAGATGATATTAATCATTGAGTGAGACATGTCATTTGAATGACAAAGAGTTGGATTAAGAAACCCTTTCCACTTGATCCAATTCTTGATACTGTAATCTTTCATGCACGTGCTCTCCAAGAAAGGGGAAAGGGAAGGAAAGTCATAGTTCCTATCTTTGTGCTCCAGTCTCCTATTAGGCTAGAGATAGTCTACCAGCTTGATTGCCTAGTGGGATATTATCACCCTCCTGAAAGGAAGGGAAAGAGTAAGAGAACCTCTCCTTAGAGGTTTCAGACAGAGCATGTCGTAGAACAAGTCTCTTCCCAACAATGGGAGCCAAGTCCACAAGAGCCCTAGGATGGTGGAGCTACCCAAATCCAAGTTGAACTTTAGTTGCCCACTATTTTTCCAAGCCAAATAGAAGAGGGAGAAATTCCAGAGACCTTTATTCCTCCTATGCAAGAAGATTCTACTTCTCATGTGGCTCCAAAGAGACAAAAGAGGATCAAGGTTAGGATGAACAAGATGTAAAGAGTCAGTAAGATATTAGTGCCTAATCCATATATTCTCAAAACCATTCTAGAGGAAGAAATGGAATTAGATGAGGAGGAGGAACAAGTACCTCTATAAAGGAGAAATCGATTGGAAAAAGCCACAGAATTGGAGAGAAGGAAGAGTGCTACAAATACCCCACCACCCACCCAAGTAGAACCTGTAGAACCCTCTTCTTCAAAGGATGAAGTGCAGTGATGGGTGAATGAGCAAAGGGAGCAAGGTGAAGATATTCTCTCCATCCTAGATTTTGATTTCATGCCTATGGGTATAGAGTTAGTTGGGGATAAGATTAGAGACACCCCTCCAAATGAACTTCAATAGCAAGATTGGATATAGATGCCACCAGAAAGACAAGGTCCTCATCTTACTCCTCCATCTCCACCATAGGTCACTGTGGTAGATAAGGGTCTAGTAACTCCTCCACCTCCGAGTTCAGATGAGGAACATGTTCAAAAGGAACCATCATTACAAGAGCAACCAGAACCAAGGTTATTGATGAGCCATCAAAAGAGGCACAAATAGTAAAATGTGTGCAACAACCTTCTAAGTTGAGGATCAAACTACAGGATCTACAAAGATAGAGACTTCAAAAGAAGAGTCCTCATAGCAAGAGACTCTGAGCAAGAGTGATAAAGGAAAGGAGGTAGTTGAACACACCCCTTCATCATCTAGAGCCAAGGTTATAGAGAGACATATCCCAAGATGGTTTTGAAAAGAAATAATGAGAAGTGCCAAGCATCAATTTCATACTTCAGAGGATGACATTTGTGATATTGCAGAGATCTTGAACAAGCCTGAGTCTCCATTATATGATGCAATGCCATTTGCATTTGTCACTTCCACACAAAACTAGGACTTATTTTCACAAGTGGCTCTCCCTCCTAAAGGTACAGATGCAGAAGCTATTAATCTTGAGGACTATGAAGTGACAAATATTATGTTGGGAAAGCCTACACAGGATAAATTCTAACAGATGATGACTATGGGAGTCAAAGAGGTTCTCACGCACATGGAACAGGATGAGATTGAAATTAGAACACTTTGTAGGTGATTTGAGATCCTAAAGGAATATCTAGCTGAAGTTATTGGTCCTTTGGATCCTAAACACCCCAAGGAGACTTTGAAAGGGGAAGGTGTACAGTTCAATCCATTTTTGAAAACTTTTTAGGATTGGCGAGATAGCCTTGACAATAAAGGTGTTACTATATCATAATAATTTTGAAGTTTTTGCATGCTACATAAGAGAATGTGGATAATATCATGGAAATTTTGAGGTAGGACTTTAGTATCATGCATGAGGTATAGGCATGGAGCAAAGATTTGCAAACTCTACAAGCCATAAAAGGGCAAAGGTACCACATTTTGATTGATGTATATACTGGAGAAGAGTTAGACATGATAGATGATTGGATAGAGAAGATTTTAGATGGGAATAAAAATATGGAAACATTGCATGATGAGATACATAGGCTCAAGGACCAAGCCTGAGAGAAAATTTTGGAAGTAGAAAAGTTGTATAGTGATGCATGCTTGGACATTTTTGAAAATGAGGAATGAGAGATGTTGTTTTTAGTTGAGGTATTAGTGGAGCATTTCAAGAATACTTTAGAGGAAGCATCCATGATAAAGACATCAGACAAGCCTTTAGGATAGAGAAAGCACTGTTAGAGTTGGAGACCAAACTCAAAGATTTTGTAGAGACTCGAATCAAGGTGGATAACTACAGACAGAAGGTCAAGGATAAGCATGAGGCTTTAGATCTTCTAGATGATACTAAAATTATTGAGATGATAGAGAAATTCAAGGGCAAACATCCAAACATAGCTTTGGGATGAAGATGAACAAAACCCAGATGCCAGAATTTCAATTTTGACACTTAGTAAAATTTTAAGATTTTGACCTAGTCGAGGTCTGCAGCTCCATAGGTCCACAGCTCCATAAGTCTACAACTTCACAATTCAAAGGTGTGCTAATGATTGACTGCTAATTTCAAAAATAGCACTTTCCATGCATTGGGAACACATTTTGATAGCAAGTTAACTCTAATACATGCCCAATGAAGAGCTAGCTTCTATTTTTGGCACCTCCATGTACTTCCACTTTGATTGATGGTTTCGTCCTACTTTCTCTCTCATTCTTTCTCTATTTTTGACATGTAAAGGGCTCATGCATCCAATTAATGAATAAAATATGGATGGAGTCCCTCTAAGCACTAGATTAATTGTTAGTCTATATATATTTAGTTTGGTTTAATGTTTTAAAAGCATTTTATTGCATGAAGATATCTCTCACTCTCAACACAAATTGAGGAGACAATTTCTTATAAATACCTCATTGTAAAATGTAACAAAGGACACTGTTATTATGCAATAAAATTATGCTTTTGGTGCTCACATTTGGAGTGTGGTGATTCTTTCCTGAATATTTCATTGTTTTGTGAATTTTATTCATAGAATTGTGATTGAGCCAAAGGTTTATTGTGTTATTTCTGGTTGTGCAATCTTTTAGTTCTGGTGTTTTCTATAGATATATGGATTTCGTTGACATAAAAACTTGCGAAGAGATCGCCCGATTGTGTCTACATATATTTTTGTCTCGCATGAGTACACTTTTTGTGGCCTTGGGATTTGATGAAGAGTGAAACATCATTTGATTTGTTAAAGATTCTTGCCAACAATTGCATCAATGGATTCTAGGAAGCATTGCTCCTATTTTCATTGGTTTCCTACCGATTTCCTTGAAGGTTTAACTCATAGCATGTTTTCTTTTGTAGCTTATGTCCGTTTAGGAATTTCAATTTTAAGTTATTTTAATTTCATGTTATTTTCTTTCAGTTTTGTTATTTTCTTTACTAACCCCCTGTTAGAATAGGACCTCATAGTAGTTGCATTGTTAGAGTTGCATTCATTTAAAAATAGAAAATACAAAAATATTGTTCTCTTTTGGTGTGATATTTTGAGACAGTGAACAGATTTACTTTGATTTTGAGATAAAAGAGTCTTTTAGTACTAGCAAAGGCCTCCCTTTGAACATTCACATTTATCTTCTATTGAGAAAATTTTGGTACGTCGCAAGACAAATACTGAACCTTGGAGTGGATCTTTAAAAAGATTATCTTTTCAAGAGAGGAATTATGCAATGGATTCCTATCATTGACCTCGTGCAAAACGAATGCCCAACAAGTTTCAAAATTTCAAGAGATGAGATAAAATTCTAAAAATTATATAACCTTGGATGCACTTGTGGGAAGATTAATTGCTTTTGAGTTGGATAACTTTGATAACTATGCTCCTACTTCTAGACATCTTGAATTTGCATTCATAGCCAAACTAACCCTAGTAGAAAAGAAGGAAACTCAAAAGGCAAATAGGTTGACAGTGATGAAGAAGATTATTTAGATGAAGACCTTGAAGTCCTACTTGAAAAAAGAGTATCAAAGGAGAAAGGAATATTCAAAAGAAAAATCCCATTGATTTGTTTCTCATGTGAAAAGGTTGGTCATATATTACTACTAGATGTCAAAACAAAGAAGATAAAAATGAGAAAAAGAATTAACAAGTTCAAAGGAAAGAAAGACTTCAAAAGCTACAAGGGCTACAAAGACAAAGGTAAGAAATCTTATTACATTGCTAAATATTTTGATAGTGATGATAATGAAGATGAAGTAGTTTACTTTTTTATTAAAGATGAATTTGATAATGAGGAAAATGAAAAGATGGCACTTATCTCTCATGTTAGAAAAAATGATACATGGATCATAGATAGCAGTTGTTCCCATCACATGACTAGTGACAAAACTAAATTTGAACATTTAGAACACTATGATGGTGGAAGTGTTAGATTTGGAAACAATGAACCATGTTATGTTAAAGTAAAAGGAATCATAGCATTAACATAAGGTATAAAATGTGAAAATGCCTACTGGGTTGAACAATTAAGACATAATCTACTTAGTGTAGCTCAGCTAAACAATATAACATACAAGCTAGAATTTATGAATGAAAAAGATAAACTATTGGATGGAAAAGGAAACCTAGTTGGAACTGAAAATTAGTCAAAGGGAAAAAAATTTTAACTAGATCTCACTGAAAGTACATGTTTGCTAGCTCAAATAGAGGAAAGATGGCTATGGCATAAAAGGATGTGTCATGTTAACTTTGATAACCTAGTTACCATAAGTAAGAAGAAAAGAGTTAGAGGCATACCTTATCTAAAAAAACCTAAGATGGGCATGTTTAAACAATGTAAAATTAGAAAGATTAGTAAAAGGAGTTTCAAAAATAAGTCCTACAATTCTAAAGCAGTTTTGGAACTAGTTCATATAGATCTTTATGGGCCAATAAGTGTAGAAAGATACTATGGAGACATATATTTTATTCTATTTTTTTATTATTATTCTAGAATAATGACTATAATTTTTTTGAAAGATAAATTTGATACTTTTCATAAGTTCAAATAGTATTTGGCTAAAGTTGAGAAAGAAACAACGAAGAATCTGAAATGCCTAAGAATATATAGAGGAGGAGAACTCATTTCAAATAAATTCAATGAATTTTGCAATGAAAGAGGAATAAAAAGATGGGTATCAACACCTAGAACTCCAGAGAGAAACTACTATAGAAAAAAGAAGGAACAGATCCATCATGGAATGTGCAAGGACACTAATGACTAAGAAGAATGTTGCACCAAAATACTAGATAGAAGCAATCAACACAATAATTCATGCACTTATCTAAGTTCAACTAAAGAAAGGTACAAACAAAACACCATATGAATTATGGTATGTATACGAGCCTAATGTATGTTATCTCAAAGTATTTGGAAGAAAATGTTATATCTTGAAAGATGTAAGGAAAGGAAAGCTTGAAGCAAAAAGTGATGAAGGTATATTCCTAGGTTACTCGAATAAAAGTAAGGCCTGTAAATGTTTGAATCTTGCTACTCACAAAGTTATTGAAAGTGTACATGTGAATATTGATGAGTTTGTAGAAAGAAGTGAAGAATAAAGCACCAAGGAACTTGAAGACTACATAAATTTTGTTTACTATGAGAAGACACTTGAGACTACCACAATCAGGTGCAATCATTCAGCAGTTGGTAGTACAACCTAAGTACTAGACAAAGGCACTTGAGTCATGAACAACTCAACCCAAGTTGAAACCATAAGTAGTGCAACCAAAGTCACATGCAGTGCAATGTAATTCATAGCTAGAGGAACCTGAGTTACAACTAGATCAACCAAAGGAGTTTGAGTAGAAGATAGAAGATCATGGAGAACCAAGTGAACTAAGTTCAAAATTAAGAAAGAAAGATCCAAGCCTTGCTAAATATGTCAGAAGACATCATTCACCTAAATAAATAATTGGAAGAGAGACAGAAGGCACTCTAAAAAGGAAAAAAATAAAAGATACATGTTTACTTAGCAAATTTGAGACTAGGTACATAATAGATGTGCATTAGAAAATAAAGGTTGGATAGAGGAAATGAATGAAGAATTTGAGAAAATAGAAAAGAATAAGACCTGGTCTCTTGTACCTAGACCTAAGGATAAAAATGTAATTGGCACAAAATGGATATTTTGAAATAAGTTGAATGAGAAAGGAGAAGTAACAAGGAACAAGACAAGGATAGTATGCAAGGGTTATGCTAGGGTAGAATCTATTAATTATGGGAAAACATTTTCCCCTATTGCAAGACTTGAAGGAGTCATAATACTTATAACATATGCAGCACAAAATGGATTCAAAGTATATTAGATGGATGTTAAATCAACTTTCTTGAATGGATTCCTAGAAGAAGAAGTCTACTTTTGAACAACCTAAAGGTTTCATTGATCCAAGCAAAAGAGACATGATATATAAACTTCAAAAAGATTTATATGGATTGAAGAAAAATCCTAGAGCATGGTATGAAAGACTACATGGATATCAAATAAGAATTGGTTTTTAAAAGACAAATGATAATAGTAATTTCTATATTAAGGAAGGACCACAGGACAAGATATTGCTTGCAAAAATATTTGTAGATGATATCATATTTGGAGGACATGAGATGTTATCCAAGTCATTTGATGAAGAAATGAGGAAAGAATTTGAAATATATATGTTTGGAGAGATTAAAATCTTTGTGGGTCTATAAGTTTATCAAATGAAGGATGGCATATACATCACTGAAACAAAATACATTAGGGAAACATTAAAAGTATTTAGAATGGAAGATTCCAAACCAAGTCAAATACCTATGTCTACAGGAAATAAAATCTCAAAGAATGATGATACAAATGAGGTAAATTAGACTACTTATAGATCAATTATTGGAAATTTCATTATGTGGTACACACTAGACTTGATATTGCATTGGTAGTTGGCATAGTTGCAAGATTTTCTGCTAATCCGTAAGAAAATCACATGATAGAAGTAAAAATCATTCTAGGGTATCTAAAAGTAATTGAAGAATATGGTTTATGGTATAAGAAAGGAGGAAATCTTGAGTTGAGAGTCTTTACTGATGTAGATTAGGTAGAAAGCATTGATAATAAAAAAATTATAAGTGGAGGATCATCTTTCTTAGAAAGAGGTTAGTATCTTGGATAAGCAAGAAGAATAATTGTATTTCTCAATCCACAAAAAAGGTAGAGTACATTGCTAAAGCAGTAAATTATTCTAAAATAATATGGATCAAACAATTAATGTTAGGAATAGAGGAAGAAATCAAGGAACCAATGGTTATCAATTGGGATAACACAAGTGCAATCAGTATATGCAATAATCCTATGATGCACACAAAGACAAAACACATTGCAATCAAATATCATTTCTTAAGGGAATTGCTTCAAGAAAAAGAGGTGAGATTAGAATATGTGAACACCAAGGAGAAGATAGCAAATATATTTACTAAGGATTTACCTAAGGATGCATTTATGTATCTAAGAGGTAAAGTAGGGTTTATTTCCCTATCTAATGCTCACTAAAGCAAATGATAGTGAGGCATCAACCAAGTCCCATTGAAGATCTATCAAGTTGATGTAGTAAAATGTAGAGCATACTACATATGAGTTTGTACAAAAGGTACATAATAACTTCAAAAAAAAAATTTGTATCCTTTGGCATTTAATGTCAAAGAGGGAGAGTTTGGTGTCAACAAGGAAAAGCATAGGAGAGTTAGTCATGGAAGAGTAAGGGTGAGTTTAGTGTCAAAGAGAAATAGGGAGAGTTTTGTATCTTAGAAAGAAGATATTTAAATGATGGAATGAAAAACAAAGAGGGAGAAAATGGAAATAGTTCACAGCAAAGTGTTGATGGGGAAGCAATAAAGACAAATCCAAGAAAAATCTTAGAGGGAGTTAGTATGGATGAGAATAAAAAAGAAACTAAGGATATTATTAAATTTCTCATACTTCTATTAGTTTATGTTGACATGTATTGCTATAAATACCAAAGAGGGAGTTTTTTGGAAACAATTCTTTAATTGTATGTTGTCATTGATGTTACACAAATATCAGTATTAATTGAGCAATTTAGAGTTTGTAGTATTAGCCTTGTATATATCAATATTAACTAAGCAATCAAGTAAAGAAAACCTTTCAATATTAATCAAGCAATTAGTTAATGAAGAGAATCTTGGTTATAGTATTGACCAAGTGGTCAGGCATCAAAGGGCTCACAGTGTTGGCAAAGTGTTCAATCCTACTATTGACTAAGTGATAGCATAATGTAATTGTCTAATATTTTGTTGATTGAAGCTAACTATTTGGATGGTTATTGATTTTTTCGAAGGGTATTCAAGCTGATTTGTCTTAGCTTATCATATATAAGAAAGGTCAAGTTGTAAGGATAAAGTGTAACATGTAGAATATGAAAAAGATAGATATATGAGCAAAGGAAAAGGAAGAGAAGTAAAGTGCATAAGATAAGCTACAAAGAACTGTTAGAGTAAAGCATTAATTTTATTTTATTTATTAAATTTGGTTTATTCCCTTCTTACAGATTTTACTTTATTCACCTTTCGCATCTCTATTTAATAATTAATTAGTAATTATTAAATAGCTTTTCCATTTTAGGTTACCCTTTCAGGTTTCGATCTCCTTTTATAAGGATTGATCTTTTGTAATTATTCTTATCCCTTTCATTTTTGAGAATACATTTCCATAATTTTCAAAGCAAAGCCCTTGTCTCCTCTCGTCTTTTTATTTTATGATAGGTTTTTTACATGCAAGTGTTTGAAGGCTTTGTGGATTTGTATTGATCATATACTCCATGGTATCAGAGATGAGTCTTTCCTTCCTTCTTTTTACTACTATATCTTTTTGGAGTAGAGTTTTTCCCATTAGTTTTTCTCTATTTCTCTATTTCATAGAGATTTAGTTATGATTGGGTACATCATCAGGCCTTGTTGTTGGGACCCAAGTTTTATTTCATCAATACATTTTTTTAATTCTTGGTAGCTCTATATTTCTTCAGTATCTATGGTGTGACAATCAGAGTGCTATACACATTTCACACAACTCATTTGAGCATCAGTGAACCAAGCACATTGAGCTTCACATGCTCTTCATCGGGCATCTTATTCAAGATAGTTCCTTGAGCTTGGAGTACATTCCTACTACTAATCAGGTTTCAAACATCTTCACTAAACCTTTTACATCCTTGTGGTATCTTTAGTTACATTCTATGCTTGGGGTGAAGGAAGTTGTCCTTGGGGGGTCTCAGTGATGAGCCTTTCCTTCCTTCTTTTTACTGCTATCTCTTTTTGGAGTAGAGTTTTTCCCACTAGATTTTCTCTATTTCTCCATTTCATAGAGATTTAGTTGTGATTGGGTACCTTATCAGGCCTTGTTGTCAGGACCCAAGTTTTCTTTCAACATTGCATTATAGTTTCCCTAATCTTTCAACATTGTTTGTAGTTACATTGTTGCTCATCTTAAGGGGGGTGTTAGAGTAAAGTGTTAATTTAATTTTATTTATTAAACTCTCTTTATTCCCTTCTTAAGATTTTACTTTATGCACCTTTTGCATCTCTATTTAATAATTAATTAGTAATTATTAAATAGCTTTTCCCTTTTAGGTTACCGTTTTGGGTTTTAATCTCTTTTTATAAGGATTGATCTTTTGTAATTATTCTCATCTCTTTCATTTCTGAGAATACATTTGCATAATTTTTAGAGAAAAACCCTTGCTTCCTTTCATCTTTTTCTTCTATGACAGGTTTTTTACATACAAATATTGAAAGGCTTTGCAGAATTGTATTGATCAAATCCTTCAAGATTATCTGACCAGGAAGGATCCAAAAGTCAAGCTAGAATAGAGATCTAAATATACAAAGATAGTTGCTTCATAAATCAGGTCAAATTGATGTTACCATCTAACTATTGTAACAGTAAAGAAATCTTTTAATGGAGTTAACTTAATAGTCATATTATAAATCCTCTAACAAGGTGAATTTCAAGATTGAAGTGTTTGAAGACTTCTAACCATGACACTCCTAAAAGGGTGATCTAAATCCTCTAACAAGGTCATACTTAATAGTATGTTTAGTAACCTTTAACAAGGTTGGCTCTTAACAGGGATCACTTTAGAAAAGTGAAAATTATTGTAACTAGTTGCATGGTGGTTTTCCTAAATTGAGTTTTCACATTAAATCTTGGTGTCATCTGTGTTCATCTTATTTTCTTTATGCTTTACATTTTTGCAACTAAGTTATTAAAGGTTATAATAGATTAATAATCATAAGATCTCTATTTTAACCAAGTGACAATAATATTATAGTGCTAACTGAGTTGGGAAATATTGCATGATCAGTAGAAAGTTTGAATTGACATATAGGGACAAGGAATTATTTTTGTGGTAGATGATTCACCCCTCCCCTCTCAGTTACACTCTTACATTTCCAAAAATTGGTATCAAAGCATTTGGTTCTTGCAAGAAAGGTTTTAAGGACCTAAGCTAAAGATCAATATGTCTTATAGTACAGAGATTCCTAAGCTTAACAAAGACAAATTTTTAGCATGGCAGGAATAAAAGAAGGAGAATTGTTGTACAACATTGTGGCCAAATCAAAGAGGTGGTGAATGAAATCAAAGGCGTTGGAGAAGACATAACTAAAAAAGACTATGATTAGCAAGGTATTAATGACTTTACTTCTCATGTATGTCATTAGAGTATCTACTATAAAAGAACTAAGATGGACACCTAGTAATGACCTAACCCTAGATAGTCTAATTGGTAGATTCTTAGCATTTGAATTGTCAAATTTTGTAAATATACACCTTCTAGTTTTGAATGTGCTTTCAAGTCTCAACTAACCCTTATCAGATCTAAAAGAAGAAACTTTTAAGAAAGCTAGCCTATGGATTGTGATAGTGAATTAGATTATGACCTTGAGGATTTAGAAGCATTATTGGCAAGAAGAATACCAAGAGGAAAAGATAAATACAAAGGTAAACTTCCTATAATCTGTTTTACAAGTAATAAAGTTGGTCATATTGTTACAAGGTGTCCTGATAGAGATGAAAATGAGGAAAGAAAGAACAATAGATACAAAGCATGGAGAGATAATAGAGGCAACTAAGGTAACAAAGAATACACAAGAAAAAATAAGAAATCTTGTTAGATTGTTGAAGAAGATGGTTATGAAAGTGATTTAGATGAACACGATAAAGAATTTGTTTATGTTGTAATGAAAGATGAATCTGATGAAGATGAAAAGTTTGAGAAAACTACTCCTATTTCACATTTTAGTAAGAATGATAAATGGATAATTGATACTGGTTGCTCACATCATATGACTAGTGATACAAGTTATTTTGAAAAGTTAGAACACCATAATGAAATTTGTATTAACTTTGGATATGGTGCACCATGTTATGTAAAGGTAAAGGATCTATTATATTGGATGACAAGATTAGATATGATGATGCATATTGGGTTGACGGACTAAAATATAATTTTTTGAGTGTGACATAGTTGAATAGTTTAGGCTATTGAGTTGAATTTCAAAACAAGAAGGAGAAATATATGATGCTACTGGTGAATTGATTGAAAGTGGAGAGAAAACAAGAGGTAACTTGTTCTATCTAGACCTATCTAAAAATACTTATTTATTTGTACAATTTGAAGATTTTTTGTTATGGCATAAGATGTTATGTCATTTTAATTTTGATATTTTGGTTAACATTAGTAAGATGGAAAGAGTAAGATTATTATCAAGATTGAGAAAACCTGATAAAGTGACATGAAAACAATGTCAAATGAGAAAAATGACAAAGTCTAGTTTCAAGAGAAAGACATATTCTTCTAATGATATTTTGGAGGTGGCTCATACTGATTTATGTGGTCCTATTGGAGTGAATATTTATTATGGTGACAAGAAATTTATCCTATTTGTTGATTGTCTAGAATGATGATTGTAATGTTTCTAAAAGAAAAATATGATGCTTTGCAAATATTTATGTGGTATTTTGCTAGAGTTGAAGATCAAACAGGTAAAAGTTTAAAATGTTTGAGATTAGATAGAGGAGGAGAAATCATATAAGAGAAGTTCAATAAATTTTACAATGACAAAGGAATGAAAAGACAAATTTTTGCACCAATGACCCCACCACAAAATGGAATAACTAAAAGAAGAAACAGACCAACCATGGACTATGCATGAACACTGATGATGAAAAAGGATGTTTCACAAAAGTATTGGAGAGAAGCTATAAGAATTATTTTTTACATACTTAACCAAGTTCAAGTCAAGAAAGGTACAAACAAAAAAAATTTTGAACTATGGTATGGCTATGCACCTAATGTCACATATTTCAAATTATTTGGAAGCAAGTGTTATATATTGAAAGTTAAAGGAATGGAAAAATTTATGCAAAGATTAATGAAGGTATATTCTTAGGGTATTACAATAAAATAAAGACATAAAAGTGTTTGAATAATAACACTAACAAAATTTTGGAAAGTGCAAATATTAGAGTTGATCAATTTGCGGAAAAGAATGAAGAAAAATGCAAGAAGGAACTTGGAGATTACATAGACTTTTTATACATCTATGAAGGAGAACCAAGTACCTTACTTGAACAAGAGAAAAAGGATTGTTAAGAATCAGTAGATATAAACTACCAAGTTATAACAAAGAAGGTTTTTTGAGCATCAGAAAGTTGTTCAGCAATCAATTTTAGAGGCTAAGTCACATAGAGAGAAGACCGAACACTAGACAAAGGAAGCTGAGTTACAACAAGAAATACTTGGAGAGAATTAGCAAGCTAGACCAAGTGAACTAAAATAAGGAGAAATAATATTTGAACCTATTTTAGAAAAATATGTAAGAAGACACCACACACCTAATCAAATCATTGGAAACAAAGATTTAGGAGTCATGGAAAGAAACACATTGAAGGATGATACATGTTTACTATGTGATTTTGAGCCAATAAAAGTTAAAGATGCATTAAAGAATGGAAATTGGATTAGAGAAATAAATGAAGGGATTGATCAAATAGCAAAGTACAAAACATGGACCTTGGTACCAAGGCCAAAAAATAAGAATGTGATTGGAACCAAGTGGGTATTCAAAAACAAGTTGAATGAGAAAGGTGAAGTCACGAGGAACAAAGCAAGATTGGTTTCCAAGGGATATGCACAAGAGGAAGAAATTGAGTATGGAGAGACATTTTATCTCGTTGTAAGCTTAGAAGGAGTAAGAACATTACTTGAATATTCTTCTTAGAAAGAATTCAAGGTATATCAAATGGATGTCAAATATGCATTTTTGAATGAAATATTGGAAAAAGAAGTCTACATTGAAAAGCTTGAAGGATTTGTTAAACCTAGCAAGAAGAACTTACTATTTAAGTTGAACAAAGTATTGTATGGTTTGAAACAAGCTCCTAGGGCATGGGATGAAAGACTACATACATATTTTATGAGAATTTCTTTTGCAAGAACTAATAATAATGCTAATCTGTACTTGAAAAGTGAATATGAGGATAAGATATTGTTAGCTGAAATATTTGTTGATGGTACATATTTGGAGGACAAGATTTAATGTGACAATCATATGCTAATGAGATGAAGAAAGAATTTGAGATGTCAATGTTTGGAGAGATAAAATTCTTTGTTTGTTTACATGTATATCAAACGAAAGGAGGTTTATACATTACACAAATAAAATATATCAAGGAGATACTAAATACCTTTGAAATGGAAGATTCAAGACCAGTTGGAACACCTATGGCTACTAGACATAAACTTTCAAATAATGATGATTCTACTAAAGTAAATTAGACATTGTATATTAGAAAATTGCAATATGTTGTTCATAGCAGACCTGACGTTACATTACTTGTTGGAATTATTGTAAGACTTTTCACTAATCATAAGGAGAACCACCTAATGATATGCAAGTGATATTGAGATATTCTGAAAGGAATAAAATACTATGGTTTATGGTATAAGAAGAATGACAAGTTCGAACTAAAATTTTACACAGATGTTGATTGGGATAGAAACATTGATGATAGAAATATTATAAGTGGAGGAGATTTCTTCCTAGGTTAGAAATTATTTCATGGACAAGTAAGAAGCAAAATTGTATTTCACAATCTTCAATAGAAGATTAATATGTTACAATAGTAGATAATTGCTCAAACATAGTGTAGATCAAGTAATACTCGAAAGGTATAAAGGAAGAGATGACTGAACTAGTGGTGATATATTGTGATAACAAAAGTTCTATAAACATATCCAAGAATCCTTTGATGCACACAAAGACAAGGAACATTGCAATCAAGTATCATTACTTAGGAGAATTAGTGCAAGACAAAGAAGTAAGACTAGAATATGTGAACACAAAGGAACAAATAGCTAATATATTCACTAAGGAATTATCCAAGGATTCATTTGTGCATCTAAGAGGTAAGTTAGGTGTCATTCCCTATCTTAAGTAAACTAAGAAGGGATGTAATATTGCATCAAATGTTGTGATCAAAATATCTTACAGATTGGTGTAGGAGGTCACACTTTGGGAGATGCCTAAAGTTGTGAAAAGAAGGATAGTAGAATGAGTTGATAAATTTACAAGTAGGAACATGGTGATATAGTAAAGGACAAATATAATTAGTGGGATAAGAAGTTTTGCAATGCCCCATTAGGGAACCTAAAAGGATAAGTCTAAATGTTACTAAGTTTGGTGAGTAATTATTTTTTTAAACATCATTTTCCTATTAAGTTCATTAATCATAGATGTAAACTTTTATTATCCAATCAATTCAACATGTAAACACCATTAGTGTCCAATCTTAAGAGTTAACTTTTATTATCCAATCAACTCAACATGTATTCTTTATTCATTGCTTACTAAATTTCCTTACCAAAATTTATCCTTACTACTTAAGTTAATCCATCTATTAGTTTTCAATCTACGTATGGTTTGATATATTATACATCCTAATGAACATTTACAAATTAGGATCTAATATCTAGATCCATATACTCAAATACATCTATTTGACATTCAATAAAGACATATGAAATAGATTTAAACCCTAAAATATACATGTAAACCTAATCATATTTTATTCACTAATTAATTAGATTTTTATTTGATAACATTATGGTGAGTATGAGGTTCGTCATATATTTATCCAAATACAAGGAAATCTAAAGTTTCATGGCATCATCATAACTTCATTTATCTTTTGAAATAATGCAATATGTTCACATTTCCCTTTATTTCTCCTAGAGATACCCTTTACCTTTTTAGATAGATTTTCCATTCATGATACACATACATATGATATTTTTATTTCTTTAAGAGTTTCCATTATAATATTATATAGATTTCTTCCAAAGAGATGCAACACATAGACTTCAAGAATTAATCTTTAACAACTGCTCAACAAGAATCCATATAATCCATCCATGAAAACTCTAACAATACCTCAAAAATATTTACCACCCAACCATATGGATCCATAAATGGTCTACTCCCCCAAGCTGGGATATAATATCATGATCCACATGTTGGAAATATATGAGGAATAACTAAGAGGGGAGGGGTGAATTAGTTACTTCTAAAATAAATCCCAAATCCCTTAGATGTTAGTATAAAAACAAAAACTAAAAATTGAATACTACTGATGCTCGGTAAACACACAAAAATATTGTAGCTCGGTAATTATTGAATGTGCTTTGTAGATCCTTAACATATAAACTTTAGATGTTATCTATAGTTACCATTACTTTAACTTAGTTGCAAACACAACAAATAAAATACCATGAACACATTTGACACAAGGATTTAACGTGGAAACCCAATTTGGAAAAAACCACCAATTGCAACTAGTTATTGTTTTCACTCTTCTAAAGTGAGCCATGTTAGGAGCCAACCCTATTAAAGGTTACAAAACACACTGTTAGGTGTGACCTTGTTAAAGGATTTAATCACCCTATTAGGAGTGGCCTTGTTAGAGGTCTTTATACAATTCAACAAAACTACCACCTTGTTAGAGGATTTGCAAATAGATATTAAGCCAACTCTATTAAGAGATTTAGATCACTACTATAATGGTTAGAAAGTAACAATGAGATGACCTTATTTGAATACAACTAAATTACTAATTATAGATCTTTATTTTGGCTTGTACTTGATCCTTCTTGATCGAATATAGTGTTTTTGATCCACAAGGATATTTTTCTTATCCTTCAAATTTGCTTCCTCTTCTCATCATTTAAATATTCAATCACATCTTCATACTTGCACACTTTGAAACCACAACTTGACCTTATACTTATATCTTTCACATTGTTAAGTCATCTCAAATACAACTTAGAATGATTAATATTCATCATCTTAGTTAGTTAGAATCAATAGATAAATCAATTGAGCTTAATATGCCAAAATAAGAAAATCCTTCGTTAGCTGACCCAGCTCGGTAGAAACTAACTCAAAAGCAATTTCCTATGTTAACCAATAGAATCTCAATTAATAGTGAAAACTCACAAAAATCCTTTGGCAATCGAGTGAGCTTAGTTAGCACTGGTTCCATCCAAAGTTCTTTCATTAATCAAGTGAGCTCAGTTAAGATTCATCTTTTTCATACTTTTCTTTGATACCTGAGTGAACTCAGTAGACACTGCCTTCTAAATTAGGCAACCACAAGAATACTCGATAAACACAAAAAATTGTATTCACTACCCAAGTGAGCTCGACATATACTAACTGATAATGATATGACATTTGTGTAACATTAAAGACAATACACAATTAATCATTTGTATCCAAAAATCTCCCTCTTTGGCATTGATAGAAACACAACATGTCATAGCATGATAAAATTTTGGATTTGTTCTTGAGAACTCCCTCTATTCTTATGAGCTCTTCCTTTCATTGGATTCTTCCTCTATCTACAACAACTTCTACCAAGTTCATTCACAAAACTTTCTCCCTCTTTTAGTTCCTTACTTTATTTTTGTTCAAAAAGTTTTTTAGAGATATGATAGTAAACTTCCCCCTCTTTGACAACACATGCCAAAGACAACAACTCTGTTAATATCAGTGTACCTTAAGTACTGATTCATCTGCAATATGCCCTTGTCAATTTTGCACCAACTGATTGGTCTTCAACTTAGCTCTTGTTGATGCATCACTAAACTTTATGTAGTGAACTTCAAATAGGGGAATGACCCCTAGCTTACTTCTTAGATATAGAAATGCATCCTTAGGTAATGGCTTGGTGAATATGTCTACAATATGTTCCTTTATATTGACATATTCCATGTTAGGATAAACCACGGACAGAAATAAAACTACATGCAAATATAACCAATAACAGAAAATAATAGATCACACATAAATGAACACAAGGCACCAAGATTTAACATGGTTCACCCAATCCCTGGGCTACGTCCACCAAACAGCAAAGTTCGATCTTATTACAATCCAGTGATTACAACCTGATTACAATCCATAATCTCTTACAGCTCAATATTGTCGCAAGAACCAATTTCGCATCACAACATAATGAAAAATACCTAACCCTAAACCCTTTTATACAAGGATTTTATTCATTTTAGGGTTACAACATGTCGGCCATATGTCATCCATAATAAGTTGGCTACCATGTTGGCCACGGCCCAAAAAAAATTCCTGGGCGATGCCCTGAACCCCTCTATTTATGAAGTATGTACAGTACTTTCCTGATCAATCACCATAATCTAACAATCTCCCACTTGGGGACTAATCAGGCTCCACACTAAACAATAATCTCCCACTTGGAGACTAATCCTATACCAATACCACTACCACATGGGGCTCCCACTAGATCAAACCACCCTGGACTCTGTTGTTCTTTTACTCATGGTCAGTCTAAAAGACCAACCGAAGTTGAAGAGGAGTTCAGCTTCTCCCGTGTTACAACCTTTGTCAACATATCTGCAGGATTGTCATTGGTATGTATCTTCTCCAGCTTTAACTGTCCATCCTCCAAAACAGACCGAATGAAATGGTACCACAACTGTATGTGTTTGGTCTTAGAATGCAGAGCTAAATTCTTTGCAAGATGAATGGCACTCTGACTATCAGTGAACAAATAATTATCCTTCTGAGGATATCCCAATTCTTCCAAGAAGAACTAAAGCTAGATCATCTCCTTGGATGCCTCTGTAGTAGCAACATACTCTGCCTCTGTAGTGGATAAAGCATTAATCTTCTGTAACCTAGAAACCCAGCTCACGGCTGCCCCACCAACAGTAAAGACATAACCTATAGTACTCTGCCTAGCATCAATATCCCTAGCCAAATCTAAGTCAACATGGCCTTGTAAATTAGTAGTAGAGCCTCCAAAGTGTAAACACTTATTGGATGTTCCTCTCAAATATCTGAGAATCCACTTGACAGCATTCCAATGCTCAAATCTTGGATGACTCATATACCTACTAACGACTCCTACTGCATGTGCAATATCTGGCCTAGTGCATACCATAGCATACATCAAGCTTCCTACAGCTGAAGCATAGGGTACCTTGGACATCTTATCCTCCTCTTCTTGTGTCTTAGGACACATCTCCTTAGTCAATTTCAAATGACCAAGTAAAGGTGTGTTGACAGCTTTAGCATTGTCTATAGAGAAATGTTGCAACACCTTCTCAACATAATCAGCTTGAGATAGCATCAAGGTTTTGTTCTTCCTATCTCTACAAATCTTCATACCAAGGATTTGTTTTGCTGCCCCCAATCCTTCATAGCAAATGCATGTGCTAACTGGCATTTTAGCCCCTTAATATGATCCATGTTAGACCTAGCTACAAGCATATCATCAACATATAAACATAAAATAATGTAGCTATCATCATCCAACCTCTTTAAATAAACATAGTAATCTGAATGACACCTATTATATCCATGCTCATGCATAAAACTGTCAAATTTCAGATACCATTGCCGAGGTGCTTGCTTCAAGCCATATAAACTTTTCTTCAATTTTCACACTAAGTTCTCCTTACCTTTGACCTCAAAACCCTATGGCTGAGCCATATATATTTTTTCATCCAATTCACCATGAAGAAAGGTTGTTTTAACATCCAGCTACTCTAAATGCAAATCTTCAGTAGCCACAAGACTTAAAATAGTACGAATAGAAGTCAGTTTAACAATAGGAGAAAATATCTCATCAAAATCAATTCCCTTTTTCTGTGCAAAACCTTTTACAACTAACCTGGCCTTAAATCTATTCTTACCTCCTTCCTCTTCTTTCAACCTATAAACCCACTTATTCTGTAAAGCCTTTTTACCTGCAGGCAACTTGCACAAATCCCATGTCTTATTTTTCAGCAAAGAGTCCATTTCATCTTTCATTGCAGACTCCCACTGAATCTTAGTATCCACCTGCATAGCTTCATCATAACTTTCAGGTTCACCAGCATCAGTAAGTAAAATAGAATAAAAAGAGGGAGAAAACCTTTGTGGAGGTCTAATTTGCCTCGTTGATCGTCTAAGATTCAATGGTGTGTGTGGTATTTGTTGTTGTAGTTGTTGCACATCATGAGGAATGGCTAGAATATCAGCTTTTGGAGTATCATCCAGCACTACATAATCATCTTCTTTCTTCTCATGTTGCTGCAACAGATCTTTGTACAACACTTTCTCATTGAATATGACATCCTAGCTTCTTATAATTTTATGATTTTCAAAATCCCAAAGCCTATAACCAAATTCATTAATGTCATATCCAACAAAGACACATTTCTTTGATTTAGCTTCTAGCTTGGTTCTATTTTTAGAGTCTATATGAGCAAAAGCTTCACAACCGAAGGTCTTGAGAAAAGAATAACTCACCTTCTTCCTAGTCCATGCATCCTCTAGAATACCATAGCCCAAAGGAGTAGAGGGACCTCTATTAATCAAATATACTATAGTATTGATAGCCTCCACCCACATGTGTAAGGGCAACCTAGCATGCAACCTCATGCTCCTTGCACGCTCCATTATTGTCCTGTTCATGTGTTCAGTCACTCCATTTTACTGTGGAGTCCTTGGAACAGTTTTCTATCTACGAATACCATTAGTGGAGCAATAATCTTCAAATTCATGATTGCAATACTTACCACCATTATTAGATCTGAGACATTTTAATTTCTTACCAGTCTCATTTTCAACCAAGCATTTCCATTTCTTAAAAGTTTGAAATACATCAGATTTATGTCGAAGGAAATAAACCCATACCTTTCTAGTTGCATCATCAATAAATGTAACATAATAATGAGAGCCACCAAGGGAAGATACCTGAGCTGGTCCCCATACATCTGTATGCACAAGCTCTAATTTCTCCTTTTTGTTTTCCTTCCCAGTCTTTACAAAACTCACTTTCTTTTGTTTTCCATACACACAACATTCACAGAAATCCATATTCACACATTTTAGACCTGGTAAAACTTTCTTTGAATGAAGTACTTTCATACCTTTCTCACTCATGTGCCCAAGTCTATTGCGCCACAGCGCTGTATCAGAATCTACAGCAGCTATTTGTTCGCCCTGCTCAACTGCAGCAATTATTCCTGAACATTCATTTTTCTCTGAAACAATCAAAGTAGAAGGAACAATATGACATGTACAAAGATATAAGGTGCCTACTTTCACACCTTTTGCTACTACAAGGGAACCTTTTGAAACCTTCCAATTCTTATCATTAAAAGTAACTACACAACCCTCATCACCGAGTTGCCTTGCTGAAATTAAATTCCTACTCAACCTTGGAACATGTCTTACCTCATGTAGTAGCCAATGATTCCCATTCTGAAACTTAATCTTAATTTTTCCCTTTCCAACAATTTGACAGGGTTCATTATCCCCCAAATAAACAAGCCCAAAATCCCCTTGGACATAATCAATGAAATAACCTCTATGAAGTGTAGCATGAAATGAAGCACCAGAATCTAAAACCCATGAATCATCAACACTTTCTAAAGATAGAAGCAAAGCATCCTCTTCGGTTTTGTTACTTACCACATTTTCCTCCTTGTCTCCATCTAATTTATCTCCTCCATTTTTCTTTCGATTCCAGCAATCTTTCTTTTTATGACTTGGTTTGCCACAGTACCAATAGTCATTTGGTCCTCTCAATTGAGACCTCTTCCCCTTTGACTTTCCTCTTGATTTCCCATGATTTCTAGAGTTATTTCCTCTCTCAGTTGTTCTACCCCTACTTTGTGCATTCAAAGCACTTCCTGATGTAGATCCACCTGAGGATTTTCTACAAGTTTCCTCACTTAAAATAACTCCAATCACATCATCATATTTTAGGGTACTAGATCCAAGAACAGAATTACTCACAACCATTACCAAGCCATTCCAACTTTCAAGCAAAGAACACAAAATCAAGAGAGCCCTAATTTCTTCATCAAAATTGATACCCACAGAAGATAACTGACTAGTAATAGTATTAAACTCATTTAAATGATCTGCAACAGATCCACCTTCTGCCATTTTCATATTAAATAAACACTTCATGAGAAATACCTTGTTTGAAGCGGAGGGCTTTTCATACAGTGTCGCTAGGGTTTTCATCAAATCTTCTGTCGTCTTTGCTTTTGTAATATTAAATGCCACCAATGGTGCCAAGCATAACCGAATGCTTTCAAGTGCCTTTCTATCCAAAAGATCCCATTCAACCTCTGACATAGTTCCCTGATTCTTGGCTTTGCCATCCAACGGCTTCCATAAATCCTTTTGATATAGATAGTCTTCCATTTGCATCTTCAATAACTAGAAGTTCTGCCCATTAAACCTGTCGACCCTCAGCTTACCCTCATCTACCATTGCTCCCACTCAACCTTGAGACTCCCACTTAACTGTGAGACTTTCCTATAGAGGATAACTAAAATACAACCTCGCTCTGATACCACTTGTTAGGATAAACCATGGACAAAAATAAAACTACATGCAAATATAACCAATAACAGAAAATAATAGATCACATAGAAATGAACACAAGGCACCAAGATTTAACGTGGTTCACCCAATCCCTGGGTTATGTCCACCAAACAGCAAAGTTCGATCTTATTACAATCCAGTGATTACAACCTGATTACAATCTGTAATCCCTTATAGCTCAATACCGCCGCAAGAACCAATTTTGCATCACAACATAATGAAAAATACCTAACCCTAAACCCTTTTATACAAGGATTTTATTCATTTTAGTGTTACAACATATCAGCCATATGTCGGCCATAATATGTCGGCTACCAGTGCAATCATCTCTTCATGACCACTCATAGAAGCAAAGCCTTTGTGCTCTTCCTTCTTCTAGATGTCTCCTTCTTAACACCCTTCTAGCCACTTCGTAGATTTGGCTCTTCAATAGCAATAGTATTAGCATCTCTTTGCTTCTTGGTCTATGACTCCTTAAATAGAAGTCTTGGAGTACCTTTTCCCACTTGATTCTTTCAATCTTTATTTCAATTTGCATGGATTAGGTAGGACTCATTGCATCTAACCCATATTCTATTTCCTCTAGAAACTTCTTGAATAATCCTTTAGAATTCACCCAAAAATGATTTACATAGGATTCTGTGCCAATAGCTCATCATCCTTATCTTCCAACTTGTTCACAAAATTCTATGTAACCATTATGCCTACTCAGATTTGGAGAATCTTCATAATTTGAAATAATGCAGCAGCTCGGCACTATTGAAATACTAGTGCTCGGCACATACTATGTTACTTGGCACCCACTATGTTTTTTCCTGATGCTCGGCACCTAAAGATCACTCGGCACCAACTAAGAATTTTTTGATGCTCAGCACTTGATCTTCACTTGGCACACACTAGAATTTCTTGTTACTCGGGTCCAACTAACTTGCTCAGCACCCACTAAAGATCTCAGCTTAAGCTTTGCAATCAACCTTGTTACAACTTCTTCCTCCAATGTTTCTAAGTGTGACCAACCTCTATATCCTTGAGTATGTTATCAGTACATCATTTAACCATTGTGTTAACTAATCCTTGCACTTCATTACAACATCATAACTCAACCTTTCAATTAGGTGCTCTTATTACATCTTGTTGATCAAATCCTCTTCATCAATCAACTAAGTGATAGTACTTGGATCTTATAAGAAAATATCATCCCTACAAATAGCAGGTTTGACATCAATAACAAAACAATGATTGAAAACATTATTTTACAACAATATTCCTTCTTCGTAACAATCTCCCTCCTTGATCTTTAACAATGAGCTTTTCAATCAGATTTCCAACAATCTCCCTCTTTGGCATTGATGGCAAACCAAACTGAGCAACCATCAAACTAAACTATTCAACCATGAACTTACTAGGTTAGAATAGTAAGTCAAATGCCAAAAAGTAAATTGTAACTTCACATTTCCTTCTACTATTCTGATTACTTCATTTCAGCTTCTCCCTCTTTGCTATTGTATCCTTGTTCTTTGTCATTCTTCCTCTGTATTGCTCATCTTCTATTATTTTGATCAACCTCTGATTATTTCTGTCAATTTCTCCTTCTATCTTTAGTTTTCTACTATTTCTCCCTCTTGATCCTTCTCCTATTGATCAGTTTCAAACATCTTCTCCCTCTTTGATAACAATGCCAAAGACATATTAGCATCTCAATATGCAAATGTAGCTTTTTCAAGTTCATTCAATTTCTCCCTCTATCACCTTGCTTGTGACTGATTTGGAACTTCAACACTTCTACTACTTTAGGCATAAATCCCAAAGTAAACATCATCTACATCAATGTGTAAAATCTTCAACATTCAACTCATTTGATGCAGGGCATACTTGTTTTTTCTTCAAGTAGCTTTGGCTAGGGGTATCACCCCTAACTTACCTCTAAGATACTCAAAAGCATCTTTAGGTAGTGCTTTTGTGAAGATATCAGCAATTTTTTCCTTTAAGCTAACATATTCCATCTTCACTTGTTTGTCTTCCTCCAACTCTCTTACATAGTGATACTTGATTGCAATATGTTTAGTTTCAGCATGCATTACTGGATTCTTTGATATATTGATAGCACTTGTATTATCACAATAAAGTATCACAAGCTTAGTTACCTCTTCCTTCATACTTTGTAGCAAATGTTTGATCCATACAATATTGGTGCAATTTATAGTAGCTGCCACAAATTCAACTTCAGCAGTGGAATGTGAGGTGCAGCTTTGCTTTTTACTGATCCATGTAATCAATCTTTTTCCCAAGAAAAGTGCTCCTCTATTGGTGCTTTTTCTATTATCAATGTTACCTCCCCAATCTACATCAATGTAGGCTTTCAGTTCAAATTTTTCACTCCTTTTGTAGTACAAACCAAAGTCATCAATTCATTTTAGGTATCTTAGTATTCTCTTTACTACCATTAATTGATTTTCTTTTGGATTTGTAGAAAATATTGCTACTATTCCAATAGCTAATGCAATGTCTGGTCTACTATGTATAACATATTGTAGCTTTCCAATCATTGACCTATACAATGTTTGCTTTACTTCAGCAGACTCATCATTCTTCGATAGTTTATGGCATGTTGCCATTGGTGTGCTAACTAGTTTTGATTTTTCCAACCCAAATGTTTTGACTACCTCCTTGATGTATTTAGATTGGGTTACAAATATGCCATGCTTCAATTGATGTACTTGTAATCCAACAAAGAATTTTATTTCTCCAAACATTGACATCTCAAATTCATGCTTCATTTAATCAGCAAAATCTTTGCATAGAATATCTTTTCCTCCAAATATTATATCATTAACAAAGATTTCTAATATCAAAAATTTTGTACCTTCTTCAGCTTTGATGTACAAGTTTTTGTTGTCATCTTTTCTTTCAAATCCTATCTTCACAAGATATTTGTGCAGTCTCTCATACCATGCTCTAGGTGCTTGCTTCAATCCATAAAGTGCTTTATGCAGTTTGTAGACCATGTCCTTGTTATTTTCATCTACAAATCCCTCTAGTTTTTCTATGTAGACTTCCTCTTCCAGTATACCATTTAGAAAAGCAGACTCTACATCCATTTGGTACACTTTGAGACTTTTGTATGAAACATATGCAAGTAATGTTCTTACTCCTTCCATTCTTGAAATAGGGGCAAATGTTTCCCCATAATCCAATCCTTCTTCTTGTGCATAGCCTTTGCAAACTAGTCTGGATTTTTTTCTTGTTATCTCTCCTTTTTCATCAAGTTTGTTTCTAAACACCCATTTGGTACCAATCACATTCTTATCAGTTGGTCTAGGAACTAGAGACCATGTTTTGTTCTTCTCAATCTGATCTATTTCCTCTTCCATGGCTTTATACCAGTCATCATCTTGTAATGCATCTTTCACTATTTTAGGCTCAACCTAAACTAGCCTAGCTTTGTTTCTTGTTATCTCTCCTTTTTCATCAAGTTTGTTTCTAAACACCCATTTGGTACCAATCACATTCTTATTAGTTGGTCTAGGAACTAGAGACCATGTTTTGTTCTTCTCAATTTGATATGTTTCCTCTTTCATGGCTTTATATCAGTCATCATCTTGTAGTGCATCTTTCACTATTTTAGGCTCAACCTTGCTTAACAAACATGATTCATTCCTAAGCCTATTTCTTTTCATTGGTCTAGCATCCTTGTCACCAATGATTTGATCTGCAGGGTGATGTCTTCTCACATACTTGGCTAATCTTGATTCTGTCCTTCTTTCCATGTTTGATCCTTCAGCTTTAGAGTCATTTAGTTCTTCTTCATCAATCATTTCATTATTCCTTTCTTGTGTACTATTTTTAGAGTTAGAATATGCATTTTCTTCATTCTTTAGCTCAACTTCTAAATGTAGCTCGGCAATCACAGGATGAGACTCGGTAGATACTAAAAAAATTTGTTGATTCCCAACTTGATTTGCAGCATTGTCTTCAACTGTCATTCCTTCATAGAAGTATACAAATTATCTATAATCATCTAATTGCTTGGACTCATCAACCTAAACTTCTTCATGCTCATCAAAATTTACATTTGCACTCTCCACAATCTTGTTAGTGTTAGTATTTAACCACTTATATGCCTTGCTTCTAGTGGAGTATCCAAGGAATATGCCTTCATTACTCTTTGCATCAAACTTTTCATTTCTCGTATCTTTTAAAATATATCATTTACAACCAAATAATTTGAAATGTTTAACATTAGGTGAGTGACCATACCACAATTCAAAAGGTGTTGTATTTGTACCTTTCTTGACTTGAACTCTATTCAATGTGTAGACTACAGTACTTATAGCTTCTCTCCAGTACTTTAGTGCAACATTTTTCTCCATCATCAAGGTTCTAGCATATTCAATTACTGACCTATTCCTCCTTTCAGCAATACCATTCTGTGGTGGAGTTCTTGGTGCTGATGTTTTCCTTTTGATCCGTTTGTCATTGCAAAATATTTCAAATTCTTTTGATGTGAACTCACCTCCTCTATCTGACCTTAGGCATTTTAGGTTCTTTCTTGTTTCCTTCTCAACTCTGGCTAAATACAACCTTAATCATTTGAAATGCATCAGATTTTTGCTTTAAAAACATGGCAATCATCATCCTAGAATAATCATCTACAAATAGCATTATTTATTTGTCTCCTAGGTAGCTTTGCACTTCTATTAGACCACATAAGTATTTATGGACTAACTCTAGTACTTCATTGGAAGTGTATGTTTTCCTTTTGAAACTAGACTTAGTCATCTTCCCTAGTTGACATTGTTTGCACATTGTGTTTTCAGTTTTCTTCAACTTGGGCAACCCTCTAACCTTCTTCTTCTTGATGATGCTAATCAGATTATCAAAGTTAACATGACACAGCCTTTTATGCCACAACCACATATCGTCAAGTCTAACAACAAGATATGTTGCATCTTCCATATCTAGGTAAAATAGATTACTCCTAGTTTTTTCACCTTTTCCTATCAGATTTCTATCAATGTCATAGATCTTAGCAGTTTTGTTTCCAAATTCAACTTTGCAACCTACATTGCCTAATTGTGATACACTCAACAAGTTGTAGTTCAGTCATTCAACATAGTATGCATTATCACATGAAATTTTCTCTATAAGCTTAATAGAACCTTTTTCTTTGATTTGACATGGGGTATCATTACCAAATCTAACACTATTTCCATCATATTGAGTAAAGGTAATGAACTTACTTTTATCTCCTGTCATGTGATGTGAGCATCCACAGTCTATGATCCACTTGTCATTCTTGTTCACATAGGTAACCAATATTGTTTCTTCATCTTCATCTTTTTCTAATTCATCTTTCATGACCACATAGACTACTTCATCATCATTATCATCAAAATCTTCTTCAAAAATGTAGCATCTCTTGCCTTTCTCCTTGTAATCTTTGCTATCATCTTCTCTTTTGTTCATGTACTTGTTTCCTTCTTTGTAGTTATTCTTTTGTGGAAATCTTGTAATAATATGACCAAATTCATTCTAATTGAAACATATGATAGGGAGCTTACCTTTGAATTTACCTTTGCCTCTATGGAATCTCCTAGCTAGTAGTGCTTCTAACTATTCCACATCTTCCTCATTTGTGCTACTATCACTAGAAGCATTTTTTTTTTCTTCTTTTCTTATTTGATGTGTCCTCCTTAGTGTCTTTCATTGTCATATTGGCCTTGAAAGAAAATTCAAGGTTCTCAGGTCTGTAGTTGTCGAAATTGGATAGCTCAAATGCAGTAAGTCTTCCCACTATTCCTTCAAAGGTTAGTGTGTTCCCTTGAACACACCTTAGCTCTTGGATGGCTGAAACTCTAATAGCATAGATAGGGATCAGAGTTCTCAAGTATTTTCTGATGGTTGTTTCTTCTTCCAATTGACCACCTAGACTCCTTATTGCACTTATCACTTCTTTTATTCTTGCAACATATTGAGCAGCATTTTCACCTTCCTTCATTTTCATGTCATCAAACTTTCCTCTTAGGATTTCTCTTTTTGCTCTCTAGAAATTATGATCTCCTCCATAGATTTTTGATAAGGTTTTCCACATCTTGAATGTAGTTTCATAGTCTTTGATCTCATCATATTTTATATAGTTAAGTGCAGAGGCAATTTCTAGCATTGCTTGATTGTGCTCCTTCTTTTTGTTCAAATCATCTATAGTAAGAGGTCCTACTGGAGTTACATGTTCTGTTCCAATTGAGGTTTGTGCATAATCACCTATTGATCCAAGGTGCAATTTCATCAGACTCTGCCATGCAGCAAAGTTTTCTGTTTTGAGCTTGGGAACTTTTCTCTTGGACATCTTGATCTTCCTACTTCTAGTACCTTGAAACTAAATCAGCATATGGCTCTAATACCAATTGTTAGAAATGCTTTAGAATAATTGAGAGGGGGGGTGAATCAGTTATTCAAGGTCCAAATGTCCTATTCAAACTTTTCACTAAGTATAGTGAGCTCATTCAACTATTCATTCATCCAATATTTTAACTTTTCTAATCAACAAGTTACTGTAAAACAATATGCAAGTATAACACATAATAAATCAACACATAACACAATGATTTATGTGGAAACCCAATTTGGAAAAAACCACCAGTACCATGCTACTCAATTCTCACTCTTCTAAAGTGATGCCCTATGAAAGGCCTACCCTATTAAAGGCTTACAACACATTGTCAAATGTGACCTTGTTAGGGTATTTAACCACCTTCTCAGAAGTGGGCCTAGTTAAAGGACTTTAGAACATTCACTTGGAATGTCACCCTGTTAAAGGATTTATAAATGGCTATTAGGCTAACCTAAGTCCATAGGATTTTTAGATCTAATACAATTCCTAGAGAGTATTAGAAAATCTTGACCTGACTACAACATACAACTTATCTTGTAGATCTCAGATCACTGCTTAGCTCATACCCTTGCCTGGCATTCAATCTCTACAACTTTGACAACTTGCCTTCCTTTCAAGCTTAGTCCCCTTGAGTCTCCATACTCAATGTACCAATGCAATCATCTCTTCATGACCACTCATAGAAGTAGAGCCTCTATGCTCTTCCTTCTTCTAGATGTCTCCTCCTTGACACCCTTCTAACCACTTCGTAGATTTGGCTCTTCAACAGCAACACTATTAGTAGCTCTTTGCTTCTTGGTCTATGACTCCTTAAATAGAAGTCTAGGAATACCTTTTCCTACTCAATTCTTCCAATCTTTATTTCCAATTTGTATGGATTAGGTAGGATTCATTGCATCTAACCCATATTTTGTTTCCTCTAGAAACTTGTTGAATAATCCTTTAAAATTCACCCAAAAATGGTTTATATAGGATTCTGTTCCAATAGCTCATCATCATTATCTTACAACTCATTCACAAAATTCAATGTAACCACTATGTTGGCTCATATTTGGCAAATCTTTATAATTTGAAATAATGCAGCAGCTTGACACTATTGAAATACTGGTGCTCAACATATACTATGTTACTTGGCACCCATTATGTTTTTTTCTAATGCTCGACACTTGAAGATCACTCAGCACCAACTAAGAATTTTTTGATGCTTGGCACCTAATCTTCACATCGCACACACTAGAATTTCTTGTTACTCGGCTCCAACTAACTTGCTCAGCACTCACTAAAGATCTTAGTTTAAGCTTTGCAATAAACCTTGTTACAACTTCTTCC